>BSBK01007481.1:0-203891 GCA_027943335.1 Chamaecyparis obtusa | reverse complement strand
ATTATATATATATATATAGACACACACACACACACATATATAATTAAAAGTTTGAAAAGGTTTTTAAAAAAATAATAATGTAAAAAGTAAAAAATTATTATGGTTTGGAGGGGCTATTAACTCCCCCCAAAACCTTGCCCACGATGCCCGAGGGCTGCCATGCGGTAGTACTTGCAAAGGTATCATCGCATGACAGTCCCTATAGGGGACCTGTCGTGCGGCAGTACTAGGGTACTATCACATGGTACTAGTGCAGTAGTATGTTATATTATTTTGTTATTTATAACAAACTTTTTTTTATTTGTAAATTATTTTTTTATTAAATTAATTTATTAAATTAGTTTAGTTTTAACATTTGTTATTTTGTTTTCTTTTATTATTATATGAATTAATTTAATTATCATAGTTTATTTTTAGTTTAATTCATTTATTATTATTTGAAATTAATCTTTAGTTAAGACTTTTTTTTTTTAATTCATATTAATTATAATTTATGTTAAATTGATTTATTTTTAGAGTATTGTTGGGAAATTATGTTTTAAAATATAGGAAACATGGTTTTGCCTATGAATTACAGATGTATTTTGTTTTGTATATTTATATACATAGATAATTTTCTAAGATAATTTTTAGTTCTTTTGTTCGGTATAATTGACTGATTATCATATTGGAAATCTTGCAATAGAGATTGTTTTGTTTATTTAACTGGTTGTTTTCAATATTTAGTAAATTTTCCCATGTGCATTCTTTGGTAAACATGGTTTATTGCTGTGAATTTAGTTGTTCTAGGTTACTGTCACACGGTACTAGTGCGACAGTATGTTATATTGTTTTGTTATTTATAACAAAAAAAAATTTATTTGTAAATTATTTTGTTATTAAATTAATTTATTAAATTAGTTTAGTTTTAACATTTGTTAGTTTGTTTTCTTTTATTATTATATGAATTAATTTAATTAGCATAGTTTTTTTTTAGTTTAATTCATTTATTATTATTTGAAATTAATCTTTAGATAAGACTTTTTTTTAATTCATATTAATTATAATTTATGTTAAATTGATTTATTTTTAGAGTATTGTTGGGAAATTATGTTTTAAAATATAGGAAACATGGTTTTGCCTATGATTTACTGATGTATTTTGTTTTGTATATTTATATACATAGATGATTTTCTAAGATAATTTTTATTTCTTTTGTTTGGTATAATTGAATGATTATCATATTGGAAATCTTGCAATAGAGATTGTTTTGTTTATTCAACTGGTTGTTTTCAATATTTAGTAAATTTTCCCATGTGCATTCTTTGGTAAAGATGGTTTATCGTTGTGAATTTAGTTGTTTTGGGCAATATGTCTTATTTTGTTCATTAGAAGGTATAGTTTACTTTTGGGATGTAAACCAGAGGTGGGCTTATCAGGTGTTTGGGATTGTATCATTTGTTTGCCTTGCATACGTTGTTAGGTTATATGAGATGTTCTAACCATATGTGGGTTTGTTCTTGGTGATTTCAGGTCTTGCATATTGGATCTAGTTATTGAGATTTATGAGTTGTGTTAACTCAGAGTTCTTATTGATCTTGTGAAACCCTAGGGTAGGTCATCTGAGTGTATAATAGGAAGTGGCTTGTAGTTGGTGCTGGAGCCCAGAAGTGGCGATCGAGAGATTCTATTACAAGTAACTTAAATAAGTGATAATTAAAAAATATTGAGAGTTTAAAATGAACCAAATAAGATGTTATGTGCCTCACCCATCCTTGAGTTTTGAATTGATTTTGACAAGGATGGGAGTGAGAAGATGCTTGCCGCCTTTGTAGACTGGATATGGCATAGGTAGTACCTTGTCTACATGAGAGGTTACTAAAACCACATAGAGTCACTAGGGCACCAAGGTCTGAAGAGACTACCAAGATAACCTTAGAGTTGGCTTGTGTGATGACACTTCCTGTATGCATCTTAGGTTTCCTACGTGTATTGGTTACCTCTGGTAGAGTATGTTATACCTTGTTGTACTTTTTTTGAACCTTTGGGTTAGAAGCTTTTAGGTCCTCTTCCTTGGTTGTTGTTGTTGTTTGTTATCTGATTGGGATCTGTTGTTATCTCCTCAACATGGTGGGAGTGGACCATTTAGGTTCATGAGGTCGGGTGGCAGTGATTCTTTTACCATTTGAGATTCTGACGCTCATTCACTGAGGCTGGATGATCTACGTGGTAGTTGTTTCTTCTTGATCTTCATTGTTGAAGATGTGTTCTTGTTCTTCATCCCTTTTGTGATCTTGTATCAGTGTATCAGATATTTAGAGTTATCATATTGTACTTCTTTTCAGTTATTGTATTACATATCCTGCAACATGTGTAGTGGATGCTGATTATTATGTTTACCATATGGTACCAATTGTATAAATGTTGTCTTTTTTATGATGTTGCATTTATTCTTTAGTTGTATTCTTCAGATTCATAATATTATCTTATCTACATTAATTAATTTAATTCTTTCGTAATCTATGTCAAGGAACCCTTGAGAGTGGTAACCTATGTTAGTTGTTTATTGCTATGCTTTGCTTCCACCTTGTAAAACTTTGATGTTATTAATTGTTAACTTTAAAAATAAAAAAAATTCTCTACAAACTTAGTTGCATGTCTAGGATAAGTTCTCCTGGGTTCCCTGGCAGGGCATTACATAGTCTTTTCATGCAAACCACTTTTAGAAGGAGAAGGAAAAATGAAGTTAAATAATTAAAAAAATAAAATAAAAATATTTAGAAACTAGAAAGAAAATTCTAAAAGACTCTAGTTTACATCATCTTCAAATTCCGAATAGTTTTGTGGCAACAGATGTTGAAAAGTGAAGTTTTTTCTCAGAATGTTGAACTCTGTGTCAAAGTTGGCAAAAAAGTGGGACTCACTATTGTGGGACCACCCTATTTTTAATAATTTTTTGAATAAGCATTGATTTTTTTTTTAAATTTTTAAAGATGATTTTTCAATTGCTGAAAAATGCTAAAAATTAGGGGTCTAGTTCCCACCAAAAAATTATATGCAAATAAACATTTTTTCCCCTGATTTCAAAATATGTCATAGATGACATATATAGCTAGTGCATGAAGAAAGAATAATTGGTTTGTGACCTATATTTTCTCTTTTATAACAATTCAAATTCCAACTCACTGAAATTGACAGTTTTCATCTCGCAACATATTTTTCATCACAAATATATCACAATCAAAAAAATAATTATATATTCTTGAAGAGACTCTCTCCTCTAGTGCACCATATATTTTTAAGATTTATTTAATATTATTTACTATTTTTTTCTTTCTCTGAATCAACATCTCCTTGACTGTTAAAATACCTACTTGCAATATTTTTTAATTACAATAAACTATGTCTAATTAAAACACTATAAAATCTATATGAGGATATTCTTGACTCTGATCTCTACAAAAGGGTATTTTTTTATTTTTAAAAAAAATCACTAAAAAGATTAGGAATTATTGAAACGCCAATTTTCTGAAATAATTTTATTTTTATGGTAATTGGACCCAAAGTGGTATAAAACTTGCATTTAATAGATATTTCCAATTGGAAAAGTTAAAGAACTTGTCTAACTTAGCTACAATGAATCTAGCCAGACCATATGTTCGACCAAAATTAATTTTTAGGTAGAAATACTAAAATTCAACTGTGCTAATAAGTTAGCCTAAAAGGTGACACTTGATTGTGCTTTTACCCACCAAGATTATATCACTTTAAATAATTCAATTTCTCATATAGGTAACATGATAATGCATCTTAGAATAAGGATTCCTAAAAATGGATTATGAATACATAGATTTATTGGCATGTGATTAGATTGATCAGTTGTCACTACTAGATGCTCTAGATCAATGGTTGCACAATTGTATAATAGATAATCTAGAAATATTAATTTTATAATTCTTTATTTTATTTGAGATCATTGATTATGAAATGGAGTGTGGAGATTTTTTACTTTTGTAAAAATTAATTTTTGAGTTTAAAAGGTAGTATTTAATATATAAAATATATTAAAACAAATGAAGTAGGTAAGCTTCTTCTTTCTTTGTAATAATGTTTTTTGATTTTTTTCATTATAGAATAGTAGTAAAGAATGTATGGTTTATACAAAGGCCTTTAATGGATTTGACTCTATACATTATTGTAATTGTGAGGTATTGTCATTTAGTTTACTAATATTGGTTATGACTTTGTTTAATGTAATACCTCATAATTTTTATATGGTGCTATATCATAGTAAGCATTGTGATATTTGTTTATGATTTTTTCATTATATAGATTATATTGGTATAGTTGGCAGCTTTATTACATCTCACAATGGATGACTATAGTTATCAAATATCAATTTATCATATGGTAACAATTATAGTAGATTACATCTAACATGATATATAATATTTTGACTTCTTCATGAGATTCATTTACAACTCTTAGATACATAAGCTTTTTGTAAGTACATCACATTGAGGTTTTTTAAGTAATACTTGTTGGGGAAGTTTCACATCACTCTTATGAGTTCCTAATATATGTTGTGTATTTAGTGCAAAATTAAGTGCAATAAATAGGTCTAGTAGATCTAACAGTATTTTATTGTATAATTTACTAGTTCTTTTGAAACAAATAAGTGTGTTGATTGGTTAAGACATTTTTGTTAAATTTTTGTTGGTTGTTTGTTTGTGTAAGTCACTAATAATTCTTAATAATTGTGTTGATTCTACAATGTACATTTTTATAAAGAATAGAGAAGTTATATTTAAATTGGATTAGCGGTTTGTTGTTGAAATACTATTTGTAATGTAACAATCATTTTAAATTTGTGCTATAGATTTCTCACAAATATCCATACATAATTTTATCTATAACAAGGTTGAAGTTGACCAAGGTCTCCTATTAAAAAACATAGAAGTGAATTCAAGGAAGTGTGAGTTTTTTCCTTTTGTTGAGGGATTGCTTCATTAAACCTACTATCAATTTTTACTAGTATTTATTTTGTTGTGTTTGTAGGCACGTAACGATAGAATACTATGGACGGCACCAGCTTGCTTCATGGATAACGCCTGTCGGTTTCTATTTTAGATGGGGTTCATGTTCATGCCGATCGGATCAGAAGCCCAACAAAACTAAAAGCCAGAAAATTGAGGATTCATCATTCAAATTCCACTTCATCTTGGCTTGACATGAGTGTGGAATCTTTGCATGATATTTTTTCGTGAAGGAATAATAACTCGGGCCACAATAAAATACTGTCCTGGTGGTGTCGTTTAAAGTTTATGCCAGTCATCAATGGTTTTCCACGTCTTCCGAAAGGCAGACAAGGCTTGTTTGATGGACAACATGTTTTCGTGGCCACCAAATAGATGTTTGGTGGGAGGATGGATGTTTATTCTTATTCTTTTATTTGTTTGTCGTGCCCAGATTCCTGGAAGTCCATTAGAGACACAAATACTCAGAAATTGTGAGAGTATCGTTCGTGACCACCAAAGAGAAGATTCGCACTGTCAACGCCTTGTGTAAATGCACTACTTCAACTCTACCAGTTCGTTTACCATTCTTAACGAAACTGAAGGGTAGAATGCACTAGTTCACTTCGTCGGTCGACAGGAATTCCGTCTGAGAAAACACATCTTCACCCAATCATTGGGGCAAGAAATCTTTATGCATCAAAGAGGTAACTTTGGAAATCATACATGGCAGTTGTGATTAAAGGGGAGTGTCAAAGATAATCGTCAACTACCAACATTCTTTATCCTTACTGTAGACCTCCTACCGCCACTTTCTGTCATTTCAAACTTCTCTTTGGAAAGCAATTGGGACAGTCTAGACAAATCTTTAGGTAATCTCATCTTAACATATTGAATATGGTGATTGTAAATATGTTAAAAAAAATATTATTAAATGTTTTGTCCCTCCTCTTTAGCTGTCCGAATATGCAAAATAAAGGACAAATTTTTAAAGAAAGGTAAGGAAACAGAAGAGTTTTGAAGTCTTTTTGCTAAAACAACAAGAAAAGTGCAAAAATAACAGGTTAAAAGAAAACAGGGGTAAAGAAAAGCATTGTTGTAGCCACAATTAATGGATTACAAATCAGGGTAAAGTGTGTAATTTTAGAGCAGCAGCTTTGTTTTGTATATGAATCAGCATGTTCTATAATATTTATGCATAAAACTAAAGTTTTCTTTAATCTCTATTTTCTTTTTTTTTTAATCTATTGCCTCTCACCAACATTAGATGAGAACTCGCCATGAGTGAAATAACATTTCCTAACAAGCTTGTTGCAATAATAATTATTATTGGATTAAGCCATAGTACTTTGAAGATTGTCTCCATCCAGAGAATCCAACTCGACTTTATAGAAAGTTTCATCATTGTACCATAAGTAGTAAGTTTCCTTGCTGGCAGCCTGTAAGGCATTCCAATCAGCATCCCAGTTGGCAATAGAGATTAGCACGTGAATATAGAGGCCAGCCTCCTAGAAATAGGTCCCAGTGGCACAAAAAGTGATGACTAATCCAAGACCGAAGCCATGTCTGCAAACCTGGCCGAGGGAGAACTAGTGGTTGTTGCTTCGTTGAGAATCATATATGGCTATCACTATATTTTTAATTGCTATAGAACATAAACGTCTTCTTCTATCAATCATCTTGTGTGAGCAAATGAGCTCACTGGGGTCCTTTGAAGTGACTAACATCTCTTGCTGGGAGTCCAAGCAGCCTGGATGGTTTTCTAGGTTCCATCCGCAATGTTTCTACTAGCTTCCTCTTGCCGAATATGACTTGCTCTCTTTCTACCTGGGGATTTGAGTTTTGCCCCAATGTTGGCTCTATTTTTGCTCCTTGTAGTTGTAGGAGAAACTGGGGAGGGATCTCTACTTTTGGATATCTTTTTGCTTTGAACCTTTATCAACCCTCTTTTTCCTCTTTGTATTTAGCAAAGAGCTCCTCCATCTTAGTGAGTTGTTTGGGAGAGATAGAACCCAAAAGAAAATCCATTTGTTGGACTTTGTTAGAGTCTCGTGTCTCTGGGCAGTTGTAAGAGTTCGTGAGGCCACCAAGTTTACCCCTAGCCCGACTAGAATAACATTCTTCTAGAGGAGAATCTAAGGAATCTGGGACGAAGGAGGAAAAGGTAGAACCAGGGCACAAGTCACCCTCTTCCCCCTAACCAATGTCACAGGTGTCGTTAATGGAGTCTTGCAGAATATTGAATTCCAAGTCTATGCCTTCAGATTGGGGAGACTCCTTTGTAAGAGCTAGACTATCTTGACCTGGTTTGGTTTTCTCCTTTGGTTCCACAAAAACTTTCTGACATGGTTATCAAAAATTTCACGAGGGATGACAAGGAGATGAAAGCCATTGTCAAAGCGGGCACCTACTACCTTCTCGAGAGTTTGAAGATGCTTTGGCAGTATGTTCTGAGGGCCCTCATCTACTACATTACCCTAGATACCAGGTTTGACAGAATCTGTACCTATCATTTCATCATGCTTAATCATTTTAGGCATGGTTTCAAGATTTCCATTCTGTATTATCTCTTCATTTCAATGCACAAGAATATAAATGGTTTTAGAGATAAAAAAATTGCTAATCCTACTCTACATGAAGGATTAATCCTTTTGTTATATGAATTATTTAAAACCCAAATCATGGGTAAGGAAATTGGGGATAGCAAGGCTATTAGCGAGTACTCTAGTTCAGATTATGTTCCTTTAGGCTCTTTTGTGGGCAATCCTTTGGATGACAGTGAGGAAGTTGATTTCAAGAAATAGAGCAAGGGCTCCTCATCCAAGAAACGGCCCTTGAAACCTATCAAGAATGAAATACCTTCCAAAAAATAGGATAGGAAGGAGGCTAACTCAAAGGAAGAGTCTAATGAAAAGGAGGAAGAAATGGATTCAGAAGAAGATGTGGGAAACCCCATTTTGGCCTCCGCTGTAATGCAGGAATAGGACAAGGAGGACACCCCCAAACCAAAGCATGACCTCTTTGGCCACTTGTCGGTCGATCTCACTATCAGCAAGGAAAAAACCCTTCCTCCTCAATCCTCGAGCACTAACACTAAAAATCAAGCCCCCCTGGCTGAAGATTAAGATGAGTTGGGCACTAACCACTCACCCATAAGGATTGATGAGACTGAAGAAGCCTCGAGGGGGGGGGGAGTATAATAGTCAGGATACCAAGAGCGGTAAAAAGGTTTGGAGAAATTTTAATAAATTAACACTATGCGTATGGAAATTATAAGGGAAGTCATCTTTCCTCAGATTCTGGAGGACAATGAAGGAAACGTGCATAAGGAAGAATTGATAGACCCTGCAATGGTTGTTCTCAGTGATAAAGCCAGGGAGATGGACATGGATTTTCTCAACAATACTAAAAATAGTATGCTAGATCAGTTTCAATCTTTGAAATAGCTCTACCACGAGATCGAGGACATCAAGGAAAAAATTCAGGGTTAGGACAAAAATGATAAGATCACAAAGAATAAGCCAAGTCTGGAAACCAAGGTCATGAACTTGGAATCCAAAATGATAAGTCTAGAAAAAACCCTCAAGGGTGTGGCAAATCAAAATTTTAACATCCTCAAAACGTCCAACAAGAGCGTGAAGCTGCTGATTAAAAAGATGGAAGAAAAAATGGACCCCAAGACTAAGCAGAGGACTATGAAGGAGGACAAGGAGCCAACTGAAGGACCAAGTAAAAGAACTAGGGCTAGAACCAGGAAGAATAGGAAGAAAATTGATCCACATGGTTCCCAAGTGTAGAATGTTAAAGACACAATTCAACTGATGGAGGCCCTTGAAAGCAATGTGGATGTCATGCTCAGGAGCTTGGCATAAATGGTCATGGTGCTCTTCCTTTTGGCTTTTCTTATTTTTCTCTGTTTAATTTTCTTGTGCAGCCCTATGGTGGCCTGTCTTAGCTACTCTGTTCTATTTTTCTTTGCTTGGTTCTCATGACTTTGTTTCGACTTTAAACTACTGTGGGTTTTAGGGTCCTTCTAAAACCTATTTTACTTAATCAAAAACATTAGATGATAACAAAAAAAAAAAAAGATGACTGAGACAAACTAGTAATGCAAAGTAGACTCTAAAAGCATGTGCATGTGAATTGACATGCTTAACAAAGGCAAATTGGCATGCTTAATAAAGGCAAATTTTGAATTTTTGTCACAAAAGACTAATCTAGAGATACATGTGGTAGTGAAACAATGATTTGGTATTATGCAAGATTTTCATGATTGAACAACATCAATTTTCAATAATATTCTATACTAAATTATTTTAAGTGAGTCTAGAACTATCAAGACTTCATAGTTATTGATCTTTCAATTCATCAATTTCTTGTTTCGCAAGTTCAAAATGATAGCCATTGAATCTCCTATGTCCACCATATCCAACATGCAAGACTGTCCCAATTAAAGCCCATAGCAAGCATATGAAACCTGCCAATTCTTCCTAAAATGGATGGAAAATACATCAAGATAGTGAAGTTAGTTGAAGACATTGGTATAGAGGAGAAACCCATAAAGAATGATCTATATTAGATTCAAAACCAAACCATTGAATTTATAAGAAAATACATATTAAATGCTAGTTTCATTGTAACACAGAGCTGGCTATAGCATTAATGTCAGGTAGGTGAAATAGTAAACATGTGGATAATGTGGAGAGGTGAATACAATGGTTGGATATCCTGAGTGGTTGGTTTGTGCCAACCACTCTTAGCAACATTGGGATAATTAATTTACACTATTTAACATCCCCCCATTAATTAATTATCAAGTTGTTTGAGATATCTTGTGCCACAATCTAGAAACAATGCGTTTCAACCTAAAGCCTTGTTAGGTATCCATTTACAATCACTTATCAAATTCTATTTGTCTATTGCTTCCCCTCATTATAATCAGTTTGGGTCTTTACAACTTACTTGTAACTGATGCAATCCTAAAGTGGTTTCAAGCTCACCACAACCTTGACCCTCAAGTCATTTGGGCTATCACAAACTTCACTCACAAGTGGTTTTAAGATCGCCACAAACTTTGCACTCCAGTGGTTTTGATTAACCATAAACCTCACATACAGGTGGTTTTGGCTGACCACGAGTTATCATCATCACTTTGCACTTTTTTCCTTCTGTACCTACATAAAAAAATGATTATTCAGTCCATATAAAATAAATCTATCTATTGAGATATATGGGTACTTAGTAATTGTACTTGTCAGTTGTATAGGAAACCTTTTTAGATTCATGGTTCATCAATATATTAAACCAAAAAAAAATTATGAGTTGTTTGGTGCAACTAATAATGCACCCCTTACAAAAAATTGAGTACAATACATACTCTCGGTTTGATTTTTAACCAAGATGACAAATACACAAACAATTGTCCAAAATACTTAGCCTGTAAACAACCATCACTAATTTAATCTTCATGAATTTTACCACATTATTTGGGACTAGCTCTTGTCAACAGCTTACGAAATACTTTCAATGATTTGACAAGGTTAAAACGTCAATCTTTTGAGATATATTTCTCCAACAATCCTTTCTTTTTATAACTACTTTTGACAGAAACACATTTAGATAGACACGCATTTAGATAGACAAAGTTTCTCACAAAGAGTCATTCTTCCAGCCTATATGCCTTACCCAACACATAAAACCTCTATACCTCGCAAGATAGCAGACCATTATAAACAACAAACCATCCTCCGACAAGCAACAACTTCACCAAGCACTACAACTTCACCAAGCACTACAAGTTCTTTAGTTTATTTCACATCCAACTTTACTTTAAAAAATGCAAGCAAACAGTTAAACACACCTTTATTGACAACTTCAACACAAAATCTTTCAGAGATACACAATACCTTATTTCCTTATATATCTAACTTTTGGCCACCTCTTGTTTTTTCTTCTATGTTTTTCTTCACGCAGCTGCCTTAGGACAGCGACACTTTTCTCCTATTGCATATTTTTTATCTTCACTCACATCAAAGTGAACCCAACAGCTGTGGTTATTGTTTCCTTTGTTCACCTTTTGCAGCAACTCTTTCTCAACACTTTGTTTTCTTCTTTTCCCTTGTTTCAATAGTTCAAGCTTTTGCAAATTCCCCACCTTCATATATCTTATGCGATTGCTGCTATGTTGTCCTTTTCAAAGAAGCTATTTGAGAGGGTATAGCCATCAATCTATGACAGAACCAACAAGAGCATCAGACACTACTCTAGTAGTCACACATTTGCCCCCTGATGTCTCAGATTCTTGTAACAGAGCTTCACCTCTTTCTAACACAATAGACACACAACTTTATATACACTTGAGAATATAGACAGCATTACATTCTGCTGTAATTGAATTGCAAACTTATATCAACCGAGCTTCAGCTCATAATACAAACACCAATCTTCCCCTTAGCACTTTGGTACAGAGGAGAAATCCGTAAAGAATGAGCTCTACTAGATTCAGAGCCTACTCCATTGAATTTATTATCAAATAAATATTAAATGATAGTTTCACTGTAACACAGAGTGAGCTATAGCATTAATGCCGGGCAGATGAAATAATAAACATGTCAATAATATAGAGAGGCGAATACGATGGTTGTCCGATGTGAACAGCATTGGAGATAATTAATTTACACTATTTAACAAAGTTTGTTTTAATAATTAACATACCTAGATCAAGTAAGCTAAAGTCCAACTATAGGACTAATCTGTTACTTTTAGGAGAAGGAAGGGACTCCAGCCATATGGCAGATCTCGTTAAAATATACAAGTAGGCCAGCTAACATTCTTTCATTCTTATGAAAGAAGTGGCATATGAGAAGATTTTCAAGGGCAGTTGCTGCTGGCTGGATACTGGAACAGTCTTTCTACGTTTTCCACTTCACCTAGTGCTCCACGATGTATTTCTAGAAAAATCGTAAAAGAATATTTTGGATGACAAAAGTTTTCTTCATAGATAACACCTGCCGGTTGCTGCTTTATATGTGGGACATGTCGGGTTCATGCCGATCTGATCACAAGTGGTAGAATCGCCCAACAAAACTAAATTATCGCTAGGGCACCCAGAAAATTGAGGATTCATCATTCAAATTCCACTTGATCTTGGCTTGACACCTGTATAGAATCTCCGCATTATATACCCAAGTAACTTTGCTGTCTCCTAAATTTCAATCCATAAAATGTTGGCTGTCGGTGAGGGAATTATATCTTCGGCCCACAATAAAAGTTTTGCCGTGCTGGTGTCGTCTAAAGTCTATGTCAGTCACTCAATGATTTTCCACGTCTTTGGGAAAGCAGAGACAAGTCTTGTTTGTTGGACATGTGTTTGTGGCCACTAGGTGGGTGTTTGGTGGAAGAACAGATGTTTATTCTTATCTTTGTTTCACTTGTCAGGACAGTGGAAAGTACATTAAATAGAACGGAGATGGAAATCTTTGCAGAAATGAATCTATTTCTCTGGTTGTCTGTAAAACTCTTATGCTCTCTTGATGGAAACTAGAGAATTTCGCAAAGGTTTTAAAGACATGCTCTGTGTATCAGGACAAGTGGATGTTTGTGGTTGGATTCCCACTAGTTCGAGCCAAATTCTTGCAAAAGATTTATACTACAGAAATTGAGTCACGCAAACGGCTGTACACGCCTGCAGACGCATGTGAAGCCGATGAAGGAATCAAATACCTGTACGGAACTCTTGTCTTTCTCTCTTAGAATTGTGCCATAATTTGGTCTTCCTCAGATGTTTTTTTAGTGGGTATTAAAATTCTGGGTAGAATGTGTTAATTTATAATTTAATAGGTTTAGAAAATTCTGACAATATAACAAAAGAAATCATGTTGTTGAAAACTATTCAAAAACAAACTAGAAATAGAGTAGAGAGCGTTTGTATCTTAGATTAGCTAGAAATTTCAGATACAGACTCGCCAAAACTGCCTGCGTGTTTTCCACGCGAAGCCATCTCACCGCCTATTTTTTCCCCTTAGACTAAAATTACTATTGTTGGTTGCAATAGCAAATAACCGATAGACTATTAAGAAAATAGGTTTATTGAAGATTAAAATGTTTTTTTATTTAAATTTTGTTATCCAATTACAATTTCAATAAAGATCTTAGATTTTCATAATGTACACACGTAAAAGAAAAGAAGAGAAACAAATATTCTTTTTATACTCGATGTGATGTCTTTTGATTGACTTGTGACATCTATTTATCATAAAAAATTCTTCTATGCGTGCCATTTAGATTTCTTAGGCATTAGCTTTTGGTAAGTATTACGGAAGAGTTGATTATGGGGTGGTATTGAACTTATGCAATATTATTATATAAATAACGAGATTATCAGAATTGTGAAGTTTTTTTTTGTTCTTGTATATGTTGGATTCTCTACATTAAATTTTGTACTAAAATCATTATTTGAAATTCTAATGTGAAATAAATTTGTTGAAGAAATTTTTTGTTCAATTTATTTGAGGCAAACTCTAGTTAACATTAACCATCCCTTTTCCAAACAAACCATTTCGCTGAGGCTAGGGCTGTCTATCTAGGATTGAAAATGGCTAAGAACATAGGTTTGGCAAAGATATGGATTCAGAGTGACTCCTTAATATCATAAATTGTGTTAAGGGCATCTCTCCTCCTAGTTGCACTCTAGAAAATATTATTAAGGATTGTATGGATCTTCTTAATGGCTTTGAAGAGAACATAATTATTCACAAGTGTCATGAGGGGAATCGAGTTGCTGATTACCTTTTGAATAGGGGTGTTAACACTCATCATGATTTGAGGTGCCTTTTAAGTAATGATGCAAATGGAGGGTCATTTATTCCCTGATTTGTCATCATTTCCCCTATATGTCCAAATGCACGGTAACAACCAAGCCTCTTTTATTTTGTAGTAAAGGAATTTTCTCTATTTTTTTCATTCCCTAGTTTTACAGAGTTTGTTGATGGCTACAATGGGAGGAGATAGAAATAGAATGGAACCCATTATGTATGACAAATGGCAAAATATTGATTTGGTTTGGAGTGTCATTTTGATAGGTGGCTTAACGCCTTATATTGAGCCATTGCATGGAGATGATACCCTTCTTACAAAGAATTTTGTTGAGGGTTGGAACAATGTTGTTCTTCAGGTTTATGGGATGGAAATTTTGATAAATGGGGTACTCAAGGCGCATGCTTCCAACATGAAGTGTGATGGGTCCAAATTTTGTAGGGAGAAGAAATTAGCCTCGGAGGCAGTTGATTTTTTCTTCCTTCCTAGTGAGTGGGAGAAAGTTCGCAAGATCACTAATGGGGCTTATGATTGCCTTTCCCTTTCAAAGCCATGGACATATATTAGAGAGGTCATTATGTGATATGTTACTCTTGATGATAAATTCAACTCTATTTTTAGCTATCATTTTCTTATTTTGAATCACTTCCACCATGATAGGTGCATTTTGATTCCTTTTTATCTTGCTTTGTCCCTTACTCGTAGTCTATATGCTCACAAGAAAAAGACCTCATCCCCTCTCTTTCTTAAGGGGCTTATTTTACTCATTATGGAATAAGATAAAGCCCTGTAAATTAAGAAAGCCCATCCCTCAATTTATGGTCTTGAGTTTAGGAAAAGTACTAGGGTTTATTATGATGAGTTTGGCTTGAACCATGAGGATATTGAATCTTATGGGGATAAGGTTTACATATGTATTATAGGAAATGGAAGGATCCCATGTATCATTTCATTTTTACTCCCTCAACTTCTCATAGAAAAAAGAGTATTTCCACGAATGAGGAGGATTTGGATTATGTGCAATCACAACACTTTGTGCCATATTCATTTGAACCTAGTGTTGGAAAGAAAAAGTGAATACTAAACCCAATAGGGATAAGCCAACATGAATTCCCTTTGGCTCTACTTCTAAGGGTTTTAAGTCCTCTCTTATGAAGAAAACCTCCCCTGATAATTTTTAGGTTGCACCTAATGTGCAGGGTGTTTTTGATTTGGATAAGGATATTAATGTTGGGATCCTTATTGATTAGGGAAAGGAGACTCCTATTGAGAAAGGGTATTCCATTTGGAAGGATTCCCCTTTCAATGCTAAAGTGAACAGTTTATTAAAAGTTAAGGAGGCTCTTCTAGACTTCATCTTTTCAAAGAAAAATTCTTTAAAGAATATGTCATCCCAAAAGTTGGATGATATTCTTGTAATTAGTCATAATTTAGCTAAATACATGAATGATCTAAATAAATACCATTAGGATAAAATATCTAATTTGGAGATAGGATTTGATGATATTCAAAGAAAATTAACTAAGATTGTGAATGTTAGTAAGATCACTTTGTAGGAAACCAATGAAGTACTAAGGAAGCTTAATGGGAAAGAAGATGTCATTCGTGTCCTTTCAAAGGGTATCTCTTACCCACTAGCTCCAGAACTATTCTATGCAATAGATGGAATACAGAGCTAAAGAACAAGAACAAATCCTGTCCAACAAGGATTAGGACATACACATTGACCTAAAGATCCACTCAAATATATTTGGTCCTACAATAAGACTAAGGAGAAAAATTAAGGGTATTTTCCCTTTGGATAATCTTGTTAAAAAGGTAAGGAATATCAATTTTGATATCATTAGGAAGAATGCAGTTTTAGATCAAGATTTATAGGCTATTTTGGGGCCTTTTTTCCCTAGTTTTTTTACTACCTTTTCACATCTAGTTTTTTTGGGGGTGTGTACTAGTTTTTCCTTTTGGACATGATCTTTATTTTTGTTGTTTAAAATTTTTGGTTTTTGGTCACTGTAAAACTAGTTTTTCGTTAATCACACACATCAACCATCCTTTCAAGGTAGAGATAATAATTGTTATTTATTGTTCAAAGTATGTAGTTTGGTCATCATAAATAGATGTTTTTGTTGATATTTTCAACTCTTGTGTTTGGTTTGGAAATTTCTCCTACTTTGATAAAAGATGAGCAATTATTATCAACCTACTACTCTAGATATATATGAGAAATGTTGAAGTGGTGTCCTATAAAATGACAATTTAAGCTATTGTTCTGATAGAAGTATACTTAACCTTGGGGTTATTCCTCATATTATTAATCAATAATCTTGGTGATGACATTGGGATTTTCCTTTTCTCAAAGGTGGGAATCTTTGTGACCTACAAGGATGGAGATGGGGGTCCTTGCAAGATTATTGGTGACGATGAAGAGGAATCTACCCCTTCTACTATGAATAAGATAGATTGCATCAAGTCCCTTGATGTCTTATTGTCCAACCTTGTGGATAAAAAGGCTTTAATTGCTTCCCTAGAGGAACTCTATAATCTAGGTAGGAGGGATCTATTAATTTGAAACCTTCTCTGAAGGGTCTCCGTGTTAACCACAACTAGAAGCTATCAAAATGCATTTGATCTTGAACTGGGAAGGTAAACATTTTTCTCCTATTTCTCATTGTGTTGATCTTGATTTTGGTTCCTTATTTATTTCAATCTTACATTGTATTATAGATAAGATAATTTCTTTAATGGATTTATCTATTGTTGAAAAATTTAATTATCCTCATCTAGACATTGAATCTGGCAATGTCTAGGTAATCATAAAATGAAAGAAGAAGGGATAGGTCAATGTTCTACCCATGCTTATTTATATTTTTTCTCTTTTTTCTTTACTTGTGAAGAGGATTTGTCTATTGTTATATGTCAAGGCCCCTAGATGTTGGGTCATTCTACTTTTCCCTTAAAAGGTGGGAACTGAGGTTTTATCCTAAAGATTGGGTGTGTGATGTTGCTCTAGATATTAGGATTTCCCTTGAAATTTTGGATTAAGAAATATTTGGGGGAATGGAATCTTGTTTTGGGGAGCTTATCTTTTTGGATTGGGCATGACTTATTCAATAAGAATTTTAGTCTATTCTCACATATGTGTCAATATTAAGAAACCTAGAGACCTACCTATATAAATTTATATTAACATTGAATTAGGATCCTAGGCTTAAGATATTGAATTTGATTCCATCCCCTCTTTTTATTTCATAGAAAAAAAGTGTTTCAGTGTGCTAAGTACTATTTTATTAAAGTGGTTAAAGAATCTAAGAATATTTGGAGGAAGAAATTTGTGAGTGTTCCTAATTCTTCTTTGGGTTTGATACCTAATGCAGGGGATATTGTCCCTCCTAGTGGTGATCTTTCTAGATCAAGTCCTACCAATTTTGAGTTAAAGGATCTTGGAGCCCTTCAAGATAATTTAGTAGTGGATACCTTATGTTTTAGGGGAAGAGAGTCTCCTAGAGAATCATGTCTTGATATCCACTTAGTGGATTCTATTGATTCTATAAAAGGTGATTTCACTGCCAATCTCTTTTAAAATTGGGTTTTAATAAGGTTGTGGTTTTAAAAATTGACTCCAGCAATCCCTGTATGGTCATAAAAAATTATCCATTCAGAGTGGTCAAGCTAAATACTAGACACAAGGCCTCTCCCTAACCTAGCTCAATTGGAATTAAAACTAGAAACCATTAGAAATTTGATTATGTATTGAAGTCTAAACATGCAGGTAGATGGTCTACTATGATTAAGAGCCAAGACATATAAAGAAATTTTGACATAGTTATGGAGGCTTAGACATAAATCCCTTAGATGGGCCTTTCTAGCTCATCTCTCTACTTGAAATAAATATTATTTTAAATGGGACAGAAGAGGGATTAAAAAATCCCCATAAACATGATCTCTTCTCTAACTTGATTAGGGATCATAGAATAGATATATTTCTTATTTATAAGTCTAATATGTAGAATGATAAGCTTCTAATAACTATGTTATATGTCTTTAAAGATATTGGTGTTCAATTTTGTGATGTTACATGGTGTACTGGAGGGAATCACTACTTTCTAGAGCCAAAGATTGGTTAAAGGTACTCTGGTTTTATCCGATGTAATTCATATTGCTAAGTTTTTTGAACATCTAAAATATGGAACATCATTGATTATTTTAAACATCTATGCCCTAAATAACATATTTGTAAAAAATATCTTATGAGAGTCTCTATGAAAGTTTAGATATTCTATTCATTCAAGAAAAATGGTTGGTGATGGGGAATTTCAGCACCTTTTTACGTATCTTTGAGAAAAACTTGAAGCATTTATTGCTAAAGATAGTTGGCAATATCTTCTTCTTTGTATCAACTTGATGGACCTTTTGGATCTAGATTTTCATGGTTTCTCATTCACATGGTTGAGTTAACACAATCAAGACCATAAAATTCAAGTCAATCTAGATTGAGCTCTTATTTCTCCTAATTGGCTTATTCCTTATTCTTTATGATTTTATCTATTACTCATCTTGGCTCTTATCACCTTTCCATTATTCTTTCAGGTGAGAATGGGTGTTGGAAAAAAATTCCCTTTCTAATTTTGAAAATAAATGTGCACGAGCTTAACCCAAATTTTTAGATTTAAATTATGTAATGGTGGAGTACTCATGTTATAGGTAGAAATATGTATCAAGCTATAAATAAATTGGCATTGATAAAATCTAATGTGCTAAGATGGAATAAATATTCTTTTGGTGCATATTTATTATTAATATTTTTTTTTTTTAAGTGAGGAAGATTATTTTTATGCCTAGATTCAATCTTCGACAGCCTCCTATAATCTTATGTATCAGCAAATATCTTTCCTTTTAAATTTACAAGATATTATTGTATAAGAAAAAGAATTTTAGAAGTAGAGATCTAGGAAAAATTGGATCCAAAGTGGAGATTAGATCGCTAAGGTTTTCCATATGTCTACCCTCAAGCATCATGCATATAATAAAATTTATTCTATCAATTATAATTGTAGGACCCAGGATAAAGATGAGGAAATCATGCATGATGCTAGTATATTTTTTTCTCCATTATTATTTCTAATGATCAATACTTGAATTCTAATGGTTAGCTTGACTTTGTAAAGCAGATTTCTTCTCTTGTTTTGGAAGAGACAAATGAAGCTTTTACTAGGATCTCTCTAAGAAAGATATTTGTGTTTCTTTTTTCTTGTTTCAAGGAAATAAATTTCCAACTCCTAATGGATTCCATATTCTCTTTTTTAATATTCTAGGGATATTAGGCTTAAATATGTTATTAATAGTGTTAGATAATTCTTTGGTTCTAGAGCCTTGCTAAAACAACTTAATGCTACATTTATTATTCTCATCCCTAAGAAAGTTGGTGTTGAGTCATTCCAAAAACATTGCCCAATAATATTGTGCAATTCCCTTGATAAGATCTTCTCTAATATTCTTATCATTTTTCTGAAGAAAATCCTTTGCATCTTAATCTTAGTATGAAAAAATGGGTTTGTTCCTAGTTACCAAATCCTTGGCCCTATCTTGATTGTTCATGAGAATATTCAATCATAGATGGTTAGTAAGAAGGTTTTTTACTTACTTAAGTTAGACCTTCTAAAGGCCAATTATCAAAAAAATATGAATTTCCTTCTTAAATTCCTCATGGTCTTTAGTTTTAGATATAATTCTATTTAGTTAATTTCTTAGTTGGTTTCAACCCTAAGTTTCTCTTTTCTTATTAATGGATCCTCTTTAGAGTTCTTTTCTAGCTATAGATGCATCTAATAGGGGGATCTTATTTTATCTTTCCTTTTCATTCTCATTGTTAAAGCTTTAGAAAAATATATTTAGAAAGAGGTGGGGTTGGTAAAACTCAAAGGAACACTCCCACTTATTCTCCTCAATTTTGATATCACCAATAATTTTTTGATGATATTATAATTATTATGAGTGATAGATCTACCTTTGAAGAAATAATAATAAAAAAACATCCTAATTAAATCTTAAGAGATTTCTAGTGAAAATAATATCCTCTGTTAAAAGTTCTTTATTTTCTCTTAATACTCCAAAAAAAGGCAAATCAAAATTGCTACTATTTTTGGGTGTTGTATTACAAAGATTCCTTCCACCTACCTTGGCTTGATGCTCTACTCACATTATGTCCCTAACTCATTTTGGATGAATTTTACTGATATATTTTAGTCCAAGTTGGCTGGTTAGAAAGGAGGATTATTCATTCAAGTAGGTAAATTATAGTTAATAAATGATTGTCTTTAACCTTTACCGGTTTAGGCTATGATTTGATTTTACATCCCACAGAAATTTCTTATGAATATTGAACATATTTAGATAAATTTCATTTTGATTATATTTGAATCCAAGAATAGAATGCATCTTGTATCCTAGGATCAGGTTTGTCTCCCAAATAATTCTTGAGGTTTGGTCATTTGAAAGATCATAGATATTAAACAAATCATTATTGTCTAAATAGTTATGGAGAAGACTGAAGGTAAATAATGAATAGAATATTGTTATTAATTCTAAAGATATATTTTCTTATAACCATTTTAAAGAATTTTAAGTTAATAAAATATGCATAGCCTCAATATTTACCCTTTGGAACTCCATCTCCATTCCTAAGGCCATAATTGTTCGGGGTCTTAGATGGTGATCTATAAACTAGGATTTAAAGGTTTTATAACTTAATCCAAAATACAGATTTAATTCCCTGATCCAAGTAGTAATTGCGTAGTTATGTATTTAACCATTGAAATTACTGTAAGAAAGAGTTATACTTTAAACACTTTAAAAATAATTATGTGTTTAATTACATAAAAAAAAAATATTAAGAGCAAGAATAATGAGAGAACATAAAGATAAAGGAGAGAGAGAGAGAGAGAGAGAGAGAGAGAGAGAGAGAGAGAGAGAGAGAGAGAGAGAGAGAGAGAGAGAGAGAGAGAGAGAGAGAGAGAGAGACATAAGAGAAGATGCAAACACTTGATAATGGAGTTCTTCCAGGTAGGACTACGTCTCTGGGTCCGCTTCTCAATTCAGGGACCACTTTATTAATGTCGCCAGGCTTGAATCGCCTTATTACAACATTGAAGCTTTCAACCTCCTTCACAGTCTCCTTTCTAAAAAAATTTTGGTGTAAAAACAACACCTTGTAATCTCCTCTCAAGAATTCAAAAAAATCCTTTCTAATCTCACAATATTTTCTCCTCCCAGACTTACAATAATTCTCCAAGACTCATTTCCCAAAGTCTAATTGTTTTCCAAAGGAAAATAACTCCCCTTTTATACAAAATATTTTCCTGATTTGTTCTAAAACCAAATAACAAATATAGTAACTCCTTTCCCAATTTTAAATTAACAAAATAACCATATTAAAACCTCCTTTTGGCTCTTATAAATTATAAGCCATATAAAATAAACAAATCCCTTTTGGAGGGATAAATTTAGGATATTTGTTTAAATTTTGTTTGTTTATAACAAATGCACAAAAATAGGGAGTGTTCGGGCCCATGCTTGTTTTAAATGGATTTATGGTTTTTTTTTGTTTTCTAATTTTGAGGAGATTTTGTTTCAAATCCCATAAATTTTTGGGATCCCACAAAATCTTCTAGAATCCCACAAAAATGGATTTTGTGAAATAAAGTAAACGTCCACCATTTTATTTCTAATAAATTATGGTGTAGTGGTAAGTAAATTTAGGGGGTTATATATTTTTTCCACATCAGCATGGTGACTAGATTTATGATGTCATCATTGGTCCACTTGGTCAACCCTTGACCGCTAACTTTGATTGGACATAAATTTTGCATATGAACTTAGATTTTGTTCATTCAAAATGCGTCAAAAAGCTCTCGGTGAGCTCCTCGATTTGAGACCACTTTTGACCAATTTGAAGACATCCAAATTTTCACCTTTTTTCTAGCCACTTGGTATGCCTATTGACTATAACTTTGACCGAGCATAACTTTCATGTACAAGCTCCTTTTTCACTCGTTCAAGTCGCGTTAGGTTCTATTTTTTGAGCTCTTTGCAATGGTACTGATTTTGAGAGATTTTGAGACTATGTAATTTTTGGCCTTCTAGATCCACCTAGATCATTCCTCCCCACTAAGAATCTTTTGGACCTCCAAAAGTCTATTTTTACATAAAATGGAAGTGAGGGCATGTTCCCCTCACTTGCCTAGTATCACTTGTACAACATGTTGAGATTTTAGATATCTAACTCATTATGAACATCATGAGAAATGAAATAGAATTGCTAACACAATTAACCATACATCCACCAGTATCCATTGTTACATCTAGTACCCACATAATACCAACTAGTAAGAAAAGAAGCAACAATACTGAATAAGCTGATGAAAAATGAAAAGTATCAACTATTTGGATCTCTTGCATAGGAACACCATTAGAAAAAGAATCATTCAAATTATCTTTTACTATCATTGGATGAGGACTTGATCCCGCTGCTTGCACCTAATCCTCACTACCTCCTATGGACATGAGAGTTAGTTTACTGCTTGCATTTACAATCCTTTTCAAATGCCCTATATTTACAATTGATCCACCATTCTTCATGTGACGAGCTCTTATAATGTATTCAATTTTATCCTTAAACAAATGATACCTATTATGCTCCTTGTAGAAGATAGATTTCCTATTATATAAGTATGGGCTACCCAACACTATCCCACAGATATCAAGTGGAACCGCATCAAATTCAACCTCATCTATGAACTTAGATGTTATTGCAAATCTTAACTTACATTTCTTAGTTATTCGCAATTTGTTATCATTGCACACCCAACCTAATGGATAAGGTCTCTTATGTGGCTTAGTTTCCAATCCCAATTGTTTAACAACTTCTTCTGAAATAAAGTTAACTTGGGACCCACTATCTATTAGTGTGTCAATTTTAGTGTTCTTTGAAATCACCCTTATATGAAACAATTCACATCTTTTACTATCTTCAGGAACGCCATGACTTTTGGAAGTAGAACATGAAACATTAGTGGTAGAATCAACAAAAGGCTTTACCTTTCAAACCCACAACTGATATCTTTGTTTCGTCATCTGAATCCGATCCCAAATCCTGAAAAATAGCTGTGGTCTTTTGCTTCCCTTTACGGTCCTTCTTAAAACACTTTGGTTTCAATTCTGGATGCACTTTCCAA
Source organism: Chamaecyparis obtusa (assembly GCA_027943335.1). NCBI lineage: Eukaryota > Viridiplantae > Streptophyta > Pinopsida > Cupressales > Cupressaceae > Chamaecyparis > Chamaecyparis obtusa. The sequence goes on along the minus strand of BSBK01007481.1, from coordinate 180,853 downwards.
CACTTGGCATTTGTGTGCCCTTTCTTCTGACAATGTGAACATGTAGGTTTTTCACCTTCCTCTTTCTTCACTATGGCTGCTTTCTTACCCTTGTTGCCTTCAAGAAGAAAAAATTCCTTCTTTGAATTGAAACTTGTGTTTCCTCCATCCACTTCAATATGGGTTGCTTGAACACACACTTCATCAAAGTTAGATGGACTAAACATCAACAATGTGTGTTTCAAATGTGAGTGCATTCCACCTATATACTTTAACAAAGTATCTTGTGTATATAAAGGAATACCAAGAGTTAGTGCCTCTTCCAAAATACTTGCGTATACTCTTGCACAGTCTAACCTTTACGTTGTCTAAGATTTTGCCAATCCATAATGGCTTCTTGCATTTAACCTAGAGGATAAAATTTTCTCTTTAAAGAAGAAGTAAACTCATACCAAGATGAAATTATTTTACCATGTGTAGCAAGATCATCCTGGATCTTAGTCTCCCACCAGACTAATGCAGTGCCTCCCATTCTGAGAGTAGCTAACTGGATTTTAGAAGAATCATCCAAAATCTTCTGAACCCTGCAATACACTTCAATCTGCTTAAGCTAGTTATCTAGCTTCTCTGCATCCAATTCACCACTATATATAGGCAAATCAAACTTTACATCAAGTTTTAACAAGGGTGTCTTCACAGATTGTTTCTTTTTAGAAGAAGTAGACAAAGAAGAAGAAGATGATGAAGAAGATGAAGAAGATGGAGATGAAGGTTCAGGAGGGTCACCACCACCTCCTACTCCTTTGTCTTTATCATCTTTTGAAGATGATTTAGCTTCCTCCTTCTTCCTAGCCTTGTCTACCTTTCTCTTATGTCATTCATGCCTCTCTTGGATCAAAATGTCCACCATTGTCTTCATTTCTAGAAAAGATTTCTCGAAGGCTTCTGCATCAAACTCAACAAGATTTTGTTCATGTGCCATCTCTAAGGGAGGAAAATTCCTTCTTTTCCCAATCTCTAGATTGAACTCTTCAAGAGAACCTTCCCCTTGTTTCAATCTCAACTTGGTTAACATTAACCACCTGCAATTTCCTGTAAGACAAGCTCTGATAACAGACATGATTTGTAAACTAGGATTTACAAGTTTTATAACTTAATCCAAAATACAGATTCAATTCCCTGATCCAAGTAGTAATTGTGTAGTTATGTATTTAACCATTGAAATTACAAGAAATAGTTATACTTTAAACACTTTAAAAATAATTATGTGTTTAATTACATAAAAAAAGAATATTAAGAGTAAGAATAATGAGAGAACATAAAGATAAAGGAGAGAGAGATAGATACATAAGAGAAGATGTAAACACTTGATAAAGGAGTTCTTCCAGGTAGGACTACATCTCCAGGTCCACTTCTCAATTCGGGGACCGCTTTATTAATGTCGCCAAGCTCAAATCACCTTATTACAACATCCAAGCTTTCAACCTTGTTCACAGTCTCCGTCCTTTTACAATTTTTGGTGTAAAAACAACAACTTGTAATCTCCTCTCAAGAATTCAAAAAAATCCTTTCTAATCTCGCAATATTTTCTCCTCCTAGACTTACAATAATTCTCCAAGACTCATTTCCCAAAGTCTAATTGTTTTCCAAAGGAAAATAACTCCCCTTTTATACAAAATATTTTCCTTAATTTGTCTAAAACCAAATAAAAAATACAATAACTCCTTTCCCCATTTTAAATTAACAAAATAACCATATTATAACCTCCTTTTGGCTCTTATAAATTATAAGCCATATAAAATAAACAAATCCCTTTTGGATGGATAAGTTTAGGATATTTGTTTAAATTTTGTTTGTTTATAACAAATGCACAAAAATAGGGAGTGTTTGGGCCCATGCTTGTTTTAAATGGGTTTATGGGTTTTTTTTGTTTTCTAATTTTGAGGAGATTTTCTTTCAAATCCCATAAATTTTTGGGATCCCACAAAATCATCTAGAATCCCACAAAAATGGATTTTGTGAAATAAAGTAAATATCCACCATTTCATTTCTAATAAATTATGGTGTAGTGGTAAGTAAACTTAGGGGGATATATATTTTTTCCACATCAGCATGGTGACTAAATTTATGATGTCATCATTGGTCCACTTGGTCAACCCTTGACTGCTAACTTTGATCAGCCATAACTTTTGCATACGAACTCAGATTTTGTCCATTCAAAATGTGTTGGAAAGCTCTCGACGACCTCCTCAATTTGAGACCACTTTTGACCAATTTGGAGACATCAAAATTTTCACCTTTTTTCTAGCCACTTGGTATGCTTGTTGACTAGAACTTTGACCGAGCATAACTTTTGCGTTCAAGCTCCTCTTTTTCCCGTTCAAGTCACGTCGGGTTCTATTTTTTGAGCTCTTTGCAATTGTACTGATTTTGAGAGATTTTGAGACTATGTAATTTTTTGTCTTTTGGATCCACCTGGATCAAATGTTATCTTGGAAAAGATGCACAATCCTTTTAAAGCATAATGGTGGCTCAGGGAGATCCCTCACTCTCACACCCTATTGGTTTTTCAATTCAAAGACCTTTGTATTTAGTGGATTATTTTTTGAGTTCCTGGTTATATTTAGAATCTTTAAATTGTTGACCTTACATCTTTGGACTCTACTATATCACCCCTTGAGGAGCTCTTATAAATGGTTCATAATCTTTTATCTGAGGGTGAAGACTCAATTTTCTGGGAAAGTTTTAATGATGGATCCTTTTCAATGCATAATTCCTTCAACATTCATCAAGTGATTTGCACCACTAAACTCTTCTAGGATTTAGTTTCAAATTCTAATCTTATCTATGAAATGAATCTTCTTTTAGCTAGATCATCTCCTCAGACTAAAATTGTTACTGCTGATAATTTTTTTAATAGAGATATTATATCTCTTTAATAGATTTTTTCATGTAAGAAATCTATTAAAGATACTTTCGATACCTTCTATGAGTGAAATTATGTTGGTGAAATTGAGGCTCATTTTTTCAAATTTTAGTCTATTTCTTGGGTTTTTCCATCTTCACATTCTCCAAATGTCAAATTTAGTGGACCCATCTATCCTTGAAATCTTTTCATCACTTTTGATGGTCTCTAATTATACAATATATATTGTTTGTGGAGTGTAGAAGGAGAGAAACAAAATAATCTTCAAGGATATTGCTTGTTATGTTCATAAATTGACCTTTAAAGTACAAGCTACTATTTAAGATATTTTTTTGTGGCTTTCAATAAAGATGCAGGATAAATATTACTAATATTATTCCTTCCCAATGTGATCTTTTTGTGTCCTATAATTGAAAACTTCACTGGGATATTTCTAGAGCCCTACCCAAAGAACTTAACACATTAGATAGGCTATTGTGTGGAAATATCTTTCCTTTGGGTAGATTAGAATAAATATTGATGGGGTAGAAAAGGGTAACCCTAGGCCTAGTATTTATGGAGTAATGGGATGTGATCATAATGGTAAGTTTATCTTGATAGTGTACCTCCCTTTGTGAATTTAAAAAAACATTATGCCAAGTAAAATATATCCTATATTTGAATCAAATTGGTAGTATCTAATGGTTATAATAGGATTGAACTTGGAATAGACTCTTTAAACATTATCAATTTATTAAAGTGTGTTCAATCCTATGGTTTGGAAATTGATAGCTTAACCTTACATAGTATTAATATGCTTAAAACTCTACAAGATTATAAAATTTAAAGATCATTCCTTAATGGAACAACACAGTTGATGGGTTTGTTAATTTTAGTTTTAAGAATCCTAGTATTATTTGGTGGGGAACTAATGACCAAATCCCCATAGAAATTAAAATTCTCATTGTAATGATATCAAATAATGTTAATCTATCACTTTTCCTTCTAATAATGGTTATCTTCTCTTTGTTCATACAATTAGCTAGAGTTAGTTGTCCTTTTACCATTATGGAAGGAAAATGAAATCCCTTAAAGGAAAAGTTTACATGGTATATTGTGTGTTCTAGAATATTTTTGTTTAGTGTTTTCGCTTTTTTTTTTCAATTGTTTCCTATATAGTAAATAACAATATGGGTAGTGAAAAAATTGGAAATAGCCCTCTTTGTATGGGAAATTCAATGATAATCACCTTTTTGGGGGAGAATTTTTAGATAGGAGACATAAATACTTACATAGAGAAGCTTCATGACCATGACCTGTAGGTAACTGGTAACCTTTCGATGGGTTGGGGAATAGAGTTCTAAAAGTGTATAGAGTCAAAATATCAGTAATTGAAGACCTTAATACTAAAGTGACCAAAATTCTAGTTGAGGGTAAAACATTCTACATGGATCAAAAAGCTTTATATGAAGCTATAAATATATTCAACATAAATATAATTCTGATATTTTTAATCCTTGATGGTCATTTCACTACTTTTGTCGGCTAAAAAATTAAAATTTTAAACTATTTTATGAATCAAAAATTGATTTCTCTACCTTTTTATCTTTTTACTTTTCTCTATAGTGGGATTAAAGAACATAGGAACAACCCCAAATCTATAGTTCTTAACAAGGGCCTCTTTATCTTCCTCACAGAGTATGCCAAAGATATTCCCATTGAACAAAAGCTCTCAAATTCTAAATAGTGTATAAAATTTTCCAAAAATACCCATACACACTACTTCGACTATTGCAGTAACCTTGAAGACATCCCTTTTGATGACGATCTACGTTACCATATTGGTAAACACAATCACCAATGAGATGATAATTAAACCCCTAATTAAGCCCAAGGATATTAGAATGATAAAGACAACCCAAACTATTTTCCCTTGGATGGCTATGTGCCAAAGTTTCTCAACTCTACCTTTGGTAAGAAAGGTAAATTTTATGAAAGGTGTAAGAATTTGCAAATAGAAAATATTGAACCAAGATCAAGAGGTTGAAGAAAAGCACAAGAGAGAAAATATGAATGCAAGGATGGATTGAATAGATCCAATGAATTAATGATATTCACCAATGAATTAAAATGATTACATAATAGGCCTCCTTATATAGGAAAGGCAATATGAGAGAGTGATAAGGAGCTGATAAGCTATCACCTATGATAGGTGTAATCACATGTCCACCAAATGTGGATCATCCTCCAATATGCAATAAAGTATGTGCATTGGATTAGGATGATAATGTGATAAGAGCATGAAAGGTGGATCTCACACACAATGAGGTATGTGAAGACAACTATCACACCAAAAGTGGAATTTCTCCTACAACATGTGCGTAATAGATGTGCACACTCCTAGGTGTCTCAATCACAAACTACTATGCAATGCATTAGCCTAAGTAAGATTAAGTAAAGTGTAATTAGAAATAATTAATTACACCAACACCCCCCCTTAAGTGCAACTTAGGGGAATGCACTTAAACTTACAATGCAAGATGGGTCCCGGCTACTAGGACATGTTAGGTACCCATGTACAAGATACATGAAATGCATAACTCTCATAAAGTGGAGAAAGAGGGAAAACCTCATGGGAAAAACTCTCCCCCAAAAAGAGAGATGAAAACAAGATGCATGGATGGATGGAGTGCTCAAGACCCCCCAAGAACTACATACATCAAGTATATACAAAGAAGTATCCCCCCGTAAGAAGGATAGTTGGAGACATGATATCCCCCCCATAATGTTGAAGCTCCCATGTTGATGAAGAGTACCTACAAACAATAGTTCAACCAATGCTTACAAGAAACATGTCTCCCCTTGGAAAGAAATAGATACATCAAATGATGAAGAAGCCAATCCATGTGCAAATGGAGTGAGGAAGAAGATGAAGGTCTCCATGTATGAATCTCTGAAGACTGAGCAGGAAACTCCAAGCTCAAAGAATCTATCACCTCATGTGACAAATCAAGTGAAGAAGGAGAAGAATCAAGTACACCAATCTCCAAAGAAGGTGAAGAAGTATCCCCATCTATGATGAAACTATCATCAAGGGAAAGAGAAACTCCCTCATGTATGTCTTCCAAATCTGCATCATGAGAATCAACAAATGTTGAAGATGCATCCAAATAGTCATCACATTATGCAAGATCTAAAACAATATGATCATCCTGCTGAATAGTAGAGCCCATGTCTAAAGAAGTAGGAGGTGGAGGAGTAGGAAGATCAACACTTGTCTCAACAACAAAATGATTCAAGTGCCCAAAGTTCTCATAATTATCCCTTGGCAAAGGGATGGGTACATCATGAATATCATCATCATTATCAACAAAAGTGGAAAAAGAATACAAGTGGGATGTATGATCAACAACTCCCATAGCTATGATATCTCTAGTCTCCATGTCCCTAATGTAAACATAATCAGGAGTGAACTCAACAATTTTACCTTGTGCCCCATGTGTAATTTGGTAAATAGAAAGGAGATTAGTGGTCAAGGATGGTACATAAAGAACATCATTAAATGTCCCCTCTCCCATAAGAATAGAATCTTTCCCACAAACTCTCATGAATATGTTGTTACCCATCAAAATATTAGGAGAATTACAAGGCTCAAAAGATGAAAACATATCCATAGAAGATGCCATATGATGTGATGCACTTGAATCAAGAAGCCATTTACCTTGCTCAGGATGTGTGGAAGCCATGAATGCTTGTCATTTACCTTTATCTTTGGATGACAATGTAGATGTAGAAGCTACCAAATGTGTAGAAGAAGGAGTAGACATTGATGAGGGCAGCTTAATGTTGTGTTTCTAAATAATGTGAGTTAGCTCATCAATCTTATTTTAAAAAAACTTATGCTCATCATGTCCTAACTTTTGACAATATGCACATTTATCTCTCTTTCTTCTAGATGATTCCTCTCTTGAAGAGGACTTAGATTTAGTACTTTTTGGTGAAGAAGATTCATTACCTTTATCATGAGGCTTAGGATCATTAAATTGTGTTTCTTTCCTTTTCCATTAGAAGCCTTTTGAAGTAGACTCACTTGCAATCAATGCTTGATGTGTGGAAGGCTTCAACTGACCCATGTGTGCCAACTTTGCTTGTTCCCTTGTGAGCTATGCTACAAATTCATCAAGAGAGGGCAATTTGTATGCACTACCAAGAGCATCCATAGTAGCATAGAATGTAGAAACAAAGATAGAATATTCAAGGCCAAGCTTGGAAAGAATAGAAAAGATCAATTGTCCATCCCCTTTAACAATGGCACATGAAGAAAGCTTCGATCTAATAGTATTGAATTTAGAGAAAAATTCTTGAATATTATCAAAATCCATAGGATTAAGACCTATGAGATCATTCTCTAATTTGAATTTTCTCATCCTATCAGGTTTACCAAAGAGTCCTTCCAATGTGATCCAAGCATCATGAGGATTTGTGAAAGATTCAATATGAAAGAGCATGTCGCGAGATATGGATGATCTAAGAGAGCCAAGTGCTTTATCTCTTCTATCAAACCATTTTCTCCTTTCTACAACACCTATTTGAGGTTCTTGATCTTGCCCAAGAGTCATTCTAAGCAAGCCAAGACTCAACAAATGATCACTTAAAGAAACTTTCCATTCATGATAGTTAAATGGAGTGATGATTTTAACCTTTGAATTATCCATATTAACACCAAATAATTACTGATAAATATTGATAACTTCTTCAAATGACTGATGCAAATCATAAAATTAAAATCCAAGGATTAACCAAGTGCAAATATAGCCCCAAAATAGCCTATTGCTGAAAGTGATATGTCTACCCAAAATCACTCAAATCTGATTGCATATCTGGAAAGTAGACAAAAAATCATGCACTTTCTAAAAAAAATTCACCTCAAAATGTTACCGTATGTGCCCAAACGAAGCCCTAGAAGTTGCAGAAATTAGGAATAGATAGGAACAGTCATCAAAAACTGCAATTTCTGAAAAATGAGGCTACTGAAATGAAAAATCAACACCACCACTAGAAAATTCAGGAAATTCTACCCAATTTCAAAAAAAATTGCTCGAAAAAAGGAGCAAAATTGAGCAAGATATGGCCCTCTAAAGTCGAACTGTCAAATTGAAAACTCCAATGGTGAAGGCTGCAAAATTTCAAACCCTATTGACGTCAGCTATTTACCAGGTTAAATTTGACGGTTAGATGACCATCAAAAAGACCCAATTCTTCTATGCAGTGATGACTAGACGGTCGTCAATTTTAGGATAGGTAAATGATGATGCAAGCAAAAAGTGGGCCCCTTCGGTGACGAGGCTGATGACTGTGTAGTTCGTACACATCCATACTATATGGATTATTGCATGGCTGGTGATATGGCATATGGATGATGACGTGTTAGTGATGTCAGCTACCGATGTGTCCGTGTGCCATGTGCCTGCTGCTGAATGGTGGGCAGATGGTGACTGTGCAAGGCCGCGTGTCATCTGTGTGGTAGCGGTCTACACTGACTGAGGCTACCGCATGTCGAGGTCTACTGATGTGGTGCCCCATGGAGGAGGGCTGGCACGGAGGTGATTTGTAGGCGGAGCATGGCGGTTAGAGCGGCTTTCAGTGGTCGCGGAGGAGGTCTTCCGACGGTGCTATGGTTGTCGGTGGTGGATTTGGCCACACTGCCAGAGGAGGAGCATGATCAGCAGAGGGGCCACTTAGGTGGCCCTAAGGAGGAGGCCAGGTTTGGCGGTGGGGATTTTTTAAATCCCACATTCACTGTGCTTTGGGCTTTTTAGCCCTTTAACAATGCAAGCCCCTGCAAACAAAACAAAGAGCATAGCGGGGTTGGCTTGCCACGTGCCCTTGGCTGTACTACTGGCGTGATGTCACACTGATGCCAAGTTAAGGGAATATTCTCTACTATCTGCACTGAAATATTCTCTGCTATGTGCATTGAGATTACAGGGTGCTTACCAAACCCGTACAAATAAACTTTTTTGCATAAAAAAATAATTTTGACAAATATACAGAATTAATTTTTTTTTTCTCAAATTCGTACCATAGAGGTGTAGATCGGGCCGTATGGCTCGATTTGAAAAAAAATTTTGCCTTAGATTTGACTTTCACCGAATATGGGTGAGTTTATAGTCGATTTCAACCGAAATAGCCTCCCGGACGCAGTGGTGAGGTCAGATCTTCTCCAAGACACCTCTATTGCACGCTGGTCACCAGATTTGAGTTTTGGACCTTCAAAGCTTGCATCAAGCTCTCTTCAAATTGGCTAATCAAGAATGCTCCAATGGCTCTGATACCATGTAAGAATTTGCAAATAGCAAATATTGAACCAAGATCAAGAGGTTGAAGAAAAGGACAAGAGAGAAAATATGAATGCAAGGATGGATTGAATAGATCCAATGAATTAATGGTATTCACTAATGAATTGAAATGATTACATAATAGGCCTCCTTATATAGGAAAGGCAATATGAGAGAGAGTGTTAAGGAGCTGATAAGCTATCACCTATGCTAGGTGTAATCACATGTCCACCAAATGTGGATCATCCTCCAATATGCAATAAAGTATGTGCATTGGATTAGGATGATAATGTGATAAGAGCACGAAAGGTGGATCTCACACACAATGAGGTATGTGAAGACAACTATCACACCAAAAGTGGAATTTCTCCTACACCATGTGCTTAATAGATGTGCACACTCCTAGGTGTCTCAATCACAAACTACTATGCAATGCATTAGCCTAAGTAAGATTAAGTAAAGTGTAATTAGAAATAATTAATTACACCAACAAAAGGAAATCTTTAAAATCTTTCAAGTTTATTAAGGGAAAGGAGAAGAAAAAATGTTCTAATTTTTTGTACTCTATTATAAGGGGAAAAAGGAAATCTAACCCTCCACATCTAAAGAAACCCTTACAAAAATCCAAAATAAATATTGACATGGATTCTAGGAACAAAAATGGAATTCTTTATTCTAGCATGGACCCACTATGAATTTTCCCATCAATGATGGGATTTCACATTGAAATTCTTGTTAAAGTTAAGAAAGAAGCACCTTGAGGTGCCCCTTTGGATTTGGAAAATGATTCCTCTAGCACTAGTCTAAGTGATATGATGAGGATTTCCATGTATCTCATAGATGGTTAGAATGGCCTTTTTAATTTAATGGTGTCAAAAATTTACTTGATTAAAGACATGGTTAATACCTTTACTGATAAAATATATTTGTTGAAAAAATTTGCAAATATGACTTATATTTTAGAGAGCGTAGAGAAAATTATTGCACTAATTTGGTTAGCATATTTTAGAGAGCATAGAGAAAATTTTTGCACCCATCCAGAATGTTGCCAAGGATGTAAAAACTATGAAGATGGATCATGGAGACAAAATCAAGAACCTTGACAAAATCATTGACCAAATACATGATAATCTAATGGAGGTTGTGGCATTTACTAAGGCTGCTATGCATAATAGTATCTGCATGGATTCAAACAGATGAACAACTAGGCCTATGCTCTCCAAGGATTAAATATAAAGGTAATTATATATTTCCATAGATGAGTGTAAAAGGAAAAGGGAGTAATGAGGTAGGGAATCTAGATGAACTATTATTGGTCCTTCTACTAGAACTCATAGCCATGGAAATAGTAAGAATGATCAATCCTATATTTCTCATGATGTTCTAAAAATCAATGAAGATGTGATCCATAAGAATGTGTAAGTTACCAAAATGTTAAATAATCTTCACTAGGCGCTTAGGCATGTAGGCCATTTTATATTTTCTTTTATCATGTTGTTGGCTAGCTGTTGGTCTACCTTTGGCTCTCTTTTGATGTTGACTCTATTTTTTATAAAGTGTTTTATGGTCCCTTCAAAATCTATTTTCCCTAATTATAAAACAAATTATTCCAATAATGTGTTTCCTAAAAGTAAAAAAGTATTGCATGCTCACAACTTTATTACTTCAAAATGACTCATACATACATAAATACATATACATATACATACACATACACATACACAATTATGTGATATATTTATTTGCACTTTTATTTATCAAGTCTATCAATCTTACAAAACCTAATTAAGATTGTGTTAAAGAACGTGAATCCCTTTTTAAAAATAATTAAAGGCTAAATAAAATCCCATTTTCAATACCATAAAGAATATAAATAAAAATTAATTTGATGAGCTCACATGTCAAGCATTGCTAAAACAAACCAATGACTCATTTATATCCAATTAAAATAGATACATGCACCAAAAAAATATGCATGCATGAATAATTATAAAAATAAACAAAACGATGAGTTGACTCTATTTTTTAATCAAAATTTGCACATCAAAATCTGATGGATCTAAAAATAAATCCTAATGTTTATATTTTTCTACAACTTTTAGCACAAATCGGTATAACTTTTGAGTTTTATGTTTGATTTGTTATGAAGATATTTGGGACTTAAGATCTTCGTTTTCTTAATTCAATTATGGAAGCAGTTTTCCTGTGTCATGTATAATAATTATTTTTTGGCTAGAAATATATATATTTTTCATTTTCCTTTTAACACTTCTTTAAAAATTAGGTATTTTTACACTTATATACTTTTTCCAAGTACTCTATCCAGTTCTCTCAATACTAATTTTTGTCTATATTTCATTCAAGAACATATAAATTTTTTTACTAAATGAGATTGAACAAATATGATATGTGAAATGTATATTAGAAATAATAGTTAGCACATTTGATTAGAGAAACTGTATATTGGTTCACTTGTGTACAATTAGTAGTAATGTATGAGTATGTGCCATATGAGGAAATGCTGGTAGTTAAAATTCTAAACAAATATACTTAAAAAAATATTTCTCACATATTTATAAGAAATAATCAATAATGATTTTTCTATCATTTTTTTAAACTGTGGACATGATTTTTTATGTCATAGATTACACAATATTTTCTAGATTTGGATAGGTTAAATTATTTCGTGTACTTCACTAATTAGATACTTTATTTACTTCTTTTTAATAAATAATTTATATTGCTTTCCTATAAATTTATTGTGATTCTTATATCATGTCTATTCATTAAAGTGTAATGATGGATGAGAATTGAAATAAATAAATAAAATAAATGAAATAGCTCAGAGCCAATTTGATATACAAGTTAGAAGTGAGTGTTGGCATTTAGACATAATTTATATTAATACTAAAAATACCATATTAATATATTATATATACAATTATTGTTACTTTATGTCAAAGGATACTCAGATTTGAAAAACCCTCTAGTATTTGTACATTGTCTAAATGATATCAATTAAATCATTCAAATTGGCATGTTTATGTATGCTATAGGATAATCAGATTTGATAACTTCTCCAATAATTATACTTTTCATTGATGTTTTTGATAATGAATATTGATTAATTTGTACAAGTTGACACTTTTTTTAAGTACATAATAATTCTTAAATTTGTATTGTTTTGTTTGTGTTTGTGCACATTAGATTTAATATTTAATTTTTGGATTAAATGAGGTACCATAATGCTTGGTAGTATGTTTACAACATAAAATCGTTGTGTCTTGACTATGTTTCCATGTCTACAAAGCTTGAATAGTTTTATACAAGTCCTTGTCATACACTATACTTTATTTTTAAATGTGGTATTTTTACTAACATATTCTTAAATAAATATAGAGTATTTATTTCGAATATACATATTGTACATCCCATATGTCACATCTTTTTTGACATATTACAATAATTACAAAATCTACAATATAATAATTAATATTATATGTACATAGAATTATCCAATACATATCATTAATCGAATATATCTATCTGCAATTATTAAATACCATATTCTTCCAATAATATCCCAAAAAAATGAAATATGATGCATATTTACATGTAAAATAAAATAAAATTAGAATCTACATATCCCATGAAGAAAAGATAGCAAATTACAAATGTCATATAAAGATTCTTTGTAAATGTCATTTTTTTTAATTTAAAATCTTGTAAGTGAACTTGAATTACTACCAATAAAGTCCATGATATATGATCAAACAATGATGAAGAATATTGCATAGAGTCTAATTCAAATTATTTTAAAATATAACTTACAGATTGTGGAGATAACATAACACTTATTAGCTTAGTGTTGAAAAAAATATTTTAAAATGTGAAAATATACTTTATTTAAAAGAATTTATTATAATTTATACATATTTTATTAAAATTTTATATAATTTATATTTAAATATATTATGAATTTTCCTTTTCTTATATTTGAAACAACACCATTAGTTATTTTGCCTATATATTTTTTCATTTCAGTATAACCCTATGCTTTTTTTCACCATCTCTCCTTCCTCACTAAAATATTAAAAGAACTATTATGTTGTAGAAACCTTCGTCTAACCTAATAAAAATTATAAAAATGGAATAAAACTTAGAAACATATTTTTAAATACACAATAAATCATTTTAGTAGAGAAACCCTATGAAGAGTAAGGTATGTGCAGGATCGTGGTATACCAAAAAGTGGCGATGTGAAAAAGAAGTCCTGATTGATAGAATCTTTGAAAAACAACTATAACTTTCAAACAATATAACATTTTTGAAATATGAAATATACATCACATTATATGCTTCACCTTATGCAATAATAATAAACAATTCTTCCAATTTGATGAAATTTAATCTAAGTCAAAGTGGTTAGACACGAGAGTTTTTATATTCAGGAAAATTTGTAGCAGAAAAATCATAATTAATTATTTACTTGGAAAAAAAATATAAAAAAATATGCATCACATCCAGATAGGATTCTACTATTTTTATCTAGACTCTTATAAAAAAATATTATCATTTGAGCTTATTTAATGTGGTCAGACATACACCTACTTGCTATCTTTCTAGTCTTGATTGATAGACTTATTGAAAAAGAGCTATAACTTTCAAACTGTATAACATTTTTTAAATCCAAAACATGTGTCATATTCTATGATTTTTCTACTACAAGAAAAATAAAATAAAAATTCAATTTGATAAAGTTTAGACTAAGTGAATGTGGTCAGACAAGAGAGTTTTTATATGTTGGAAAAGTTATAGAAGAAAAATCATAACTAATTATTTACTTAGAAACAAATTACAAAAAATTATGAGTCACATCTAGACATGAGTCTACTACTTATATCTAGAATCTTGTAAAATAAAATTATCATTTAATTATGTTTAAGTTGGTCAGACATACACCTACTTCTTATTTTTTTCTGAAATTTTCATACTACTACATTGAAATTTTAAATTTTCAATCTATGGAATAATTGTTTTTCAAAAATTGCCTAGCATCTTACAAACTAAATTTAATTTTCTACAGATTCTCTTCTTACATATTTTTGATATAATATTTATAACTATTAGAATAACTAAGAGGGGGGTGAATCAGTTATCCACAGTCCCAATCCTAAAATGTATATCCAAAAACAATTTACTAAAACTTTTGTAGATCGGTAACATAAGATAGTATTATGTTTGTGCTTTTACCAATTACTAGTTAATAACATATAGTGATTACCGATCAAATCCAATATGCAACATGTAAAGTATGACAACAAATAATCATCACAGTCAACACATAACACAAGAGATTTAACGTGAAAACCCTGTAAAGGGAAAAACCACCTGGGACCAACAACCCAAAAATTATTCACTCTTTTGAAGTGAGGTCGGTGAAGACCCAACCCTGTTAAAGGTTACAAACACATTGTGAGTTATGACCTTGTTAGAGGATTTTAGACCAACTATTATCATCCAACCAACATTCACTATGGGGTTGACAGGATAACAAATATACACTCTATGAATGACATTACAAGACTTTCTAGTCCACTCTGTTAAGAGATTTATCTGTTTACAATGGTTAAAATGTAACAGTAGTTGATCTAATTACAACACAACTTCAATTGCAGATTATCAGGTCTATGTTAAGCTCATTCAAATCCTTTGATCAATATATCAATTCTGTTTCAATCAATATTCAGTAACTTACTATCGCTTGCTAATAGATTTTTGATGCTCAGTAATCTCTGCTGTTCGGTTCTCCTTAACCAGTCTGATCACGCATGCATGAAGCTTGTTCATGTGATATCTCTATAGTCTCCTTCTTCCGACATGATTTCATCATGAAATCCTAGTCTCTTAAATAGACAAGTAAACCATTTTAATTCCATCAATCAAATTTTGCCTCTTAATCTCCTTTGTTGATTTTGCCGCTTAAACCTTCCTCGACTGATGTGTCAGTAACACATTTCATTTCAATCCCTTAGATCTTATTCAAATTATGTTAGTTTTCGATCTTCGTAACAAACATTATCTTCATCTCCGTAATCATAACACTTTGTACAACTCATCAACTTCTATTAGCTAAACTAGTCATTTAGTTCTTTTCTTTTGCTCAGTTAACAAAGAAATGTGTCAGTGAACACAAGCTCAGATTATACTATGCTTGGTATACACTACATTGCGTCAGTGTATATTGGAATGCTTCTTTAACCGACCACATTGCTTTGTGTAGTTTTCTCTATCCTTCATCATAGATGAATGCAACATAATCAAGTCAATAACATAAGGTCATAAACTCATTCATAAGTTATGCAATGTGTTCCTTATCCTCATCTATCATATCCATCTTCCTCATGTAGATATATATGTTCTTCATCTCGTTTCTTCTTCTTTCTATAGATGTTTGGGTATAGTAACTTACAAGATAAGTATTGTCAAAACTAGTTGACATCAATGACAACATATTACTGATTTAATCATCTTACATATTTAATCAACAACTCAATGATCTAAAATCACAAATTTTCAAGTCATACAATTTATTCAAATTAGTTGTAGTTCATCAATTTCTCCCTTTGGAATTGATGGCAACACAAGGAATATAAAATATGCCATACACATACCAAACATGTATTCTACAACTCTGTCAAAAAATATTGTAACTCAGTACAAGATCTCTCTAGCTTAATATGTTTAATCACTATGTTACATAAAAGCATTTGCAAGTGCAGACTGACTTCTACAGATATGATCTTTTTAGCTTGCAGGTTTTCTTCTATTCTTAGTAACTAATCTTCAATGCTCTCCATTTTCTGTATCTCTCTCCCTTTGTCTTTGGCTTCATATTCTTCCTATTGATCTCTCTCTCTTTGACAGCAATGCAAAGGAATAATAAAAACATATAGCTCTGTAGTAGCCATGTAACTCTTTGTTGTCTGGTGCATTCTCTGTATCTCGGTATACCAATGTGCAAATCTATTCTAGTTATTCAACCTTTCACAATGTTAGACAGGAGTCCAAAGTGTGAACTCTGCTGCATCAACATGTATGATCTTCTGATAAGATTAGGCTAATGCAACCTCTAGATCACCTTAGTGACTGGTAGACAGGGGACAGACCCCAAGTCTAGTCCTCAAGTATTCATATGTATCCTTCGGTAGAGGCTTTGTAAATATGTCAGCAAGTTGCTCTTTTGATGTAACAAATTCTAGCTTCACTTGTTTCTCCTATACTTGTTCCCTTAAGTAGTGATACTTAATAGATATGTGCTTTGTTTTAGAATGCATCATTGGATTCTTTGAAATATTAATAGCACTAGTGTTGTCACAATATATAATCATCGGCTCAGTGATTACCTCATTCATACCTTCCAACACTTGCTTGATATATGCAATATTTAAACAGTTAGTAGCCGAAGCAACATACTCTACTTCAGCTATAGATTGGGAAATGCAAGATTGTTTCTTACTTGTCCATGTAACAAGTCTTTCACCAAAGAAGAATGCTCCTCCGGTGGTACTCTTTCTATCATCCACATTTCCAGCCCAATCAACATTGGTGTATACCTTAAGTTCAAACTTGCCTTTCTTAGGATACCACAATCCATAATCTTCAGTTTTCTTTAGGTATCTTAAGATTCTCTTTGTAGAAACCATGTGTGAGTCTCTAGGGTTTGCAAAAAATATAGCAACTATTCCAACAACATGTGCTATATCAAGTCTACTGTGAACTACATACATTAACTTACCAATCATGGATCGGTACAGTGTCTCGTTTACATCAGTAGTTCCATCTTCTCTAGTCAATTTACATCCAATAGCCATTAGTGTTCCCATAGGTTTAGCATCTTCCATACCAAATTTCTTCAATACTTCCTTTATGTATTTAAATTGTGTGATGAATATACCATCACTCTATTGAATCACTTGTAAGCCTAGAAAGAACTTAATCTCTCCAAACATAGACATTTCAAATTCATTTTTTATTTCATCAGAAAATGACTTACAGATATGATCTTGTCCTCCAAATATTATGTCATCCACAAATATCTCAGCAATCAAGATAGTATCATCAGAATTTCCTTTCATGTAAAGATTATTTTTCTCACTGGTTCAAACAAATCCAATACTGAGTAAATAGTTATCCAGCCTCTCATACTAGGCTCTCAGTGCTTTCTTTAAACCATATAAAGCCTTATGTAATCTACATACCATAGCTTTATTTTTTGGATCAATGAACCCTTCAAGTTGTCCTATGTAGACTTCTTCAAGTATGCCATTCATACAAGTAGATTTAACATCCATTTGGTAAACTTTGAATTTTTTTTGTGTAGCATATGCAAGTAACATTCTAAATGCTTCTAATCTAGCAATAGGTGCAAACATTTCACCATAATCTATTCCTTCCTCCTATGCATATCCCTTGCATACTAACCTAGCTTTGTTTCTTGCTACCTCTCCATTCTCATTAAGCTTCTTTTTGAATATCCACTTAGTACCGATAAAATTCTTGTTCTTAGGTCTGGGTACTAAACTCCAGGTTTTGTTCTTCTGTATCCATTCTATTTCCTCTTTCATTGCATTAACCCATTCATCATTTTCTAATGCAACTTTTACATTCTTTGGTTCATATTCACAAACTAGACATGTATCTTGTCTTACTTTACTTCTTGTTTGCATACCATCTTGTCTATCTCCAATGATTTGTGTTTTAGGATGATGTCTCCTGACAATTCTTCCCAGTATCCTATCTCTTCTTTCTTGTTCATCCTGTGCAGGTTCATTTTCTTTCTCATTAGGTGCTCCCTACTCGTCAATTTCATTTTCCTGTTCCTCAGTATTGTTTTCCTGCTAACCGGTTGTCACTGTCTGCGACATCGGTAGGTACTCTAGTTGTTCAATGTAATTGAATCTACTATAGTCTTCTAGTTCCTTTGTGCTTTCCTCTGCATTCTTATCATCAAACTCATCAACCCAAACATTAGTATTTTCAATCATTTAATTAGTTACTTTGTTAAGACACTTGTATGCTTTACTTTTAGTGGAATATCCCAAAAATATCCCTTCATCACCTTTTGAGTCAAACTTCCCATTTCTTTCATCTTTCAGAATAAAGAATTTACTTCCAAAAATCTTGAAATAACTTATAGTGGGTTTGTGGCCAAACCATAACTCATAGGGTGTCTTATTAGTGTCCTTCTTCAGTTGTACTTGGTTCAGAACATAAATAGTTGTGCTAATTGCTTCTCTCCAGTATGTCTGAGCAACATTCTTTTGTAATATCAGTGTTCTTGCATAGTCAACTATTGACCTATTCCTCCTTTCAGCTATTCCATTTTGTTGAGGTGTCCTCAGTGTAGAGACCTATCTTTTAATACCATGCTCATTACAAAAGTTAGTAAATTCATCAAAAATAAATTCACCACCTCAGTAAGATCTTAAGCATTTCAATTTTTTACCAGTCTCTTTCTCAACTTTTTCTTTATACTACTTGAACATCTTAAATGCCTTTGATGTTTTCCTTCAAGAACATGACTGTCATTAATCTAGTATAATCATCAACAAAAAGAATAAAATATTTGTCTCTATAGTAACTTTGAGTTCTCATAGGACCACATAGGTCGGTATGCACTAACTCAAGTTATTTCTTTGTTGAATAATCTTTTCTTTTGAAACTAGATTTTATCATTTAACCTTTCTGACATTCATGACACATAACATGATTAGGCTTAGATAAGTTAGGCAGACCTCTAACCTTTTTCTTTTTACTAATCTTAATCATGTTATCAAAATGCACATGACATAACCTTTTATGCCACAACCATGTATCTTCATCTTTCAACATTAAACAAGAAGATTAATCATTATCAAGATAAAACAAATTACCTCTTGATTGTGTTCCAGTTCCAATAAGTCTTTCTTCATCATCAAATATCTTCACTTTCTTTCTCTCAAAAGAAACTTGATGGCTTGAATTGTTTAGTTGTGCCACACTTAGCAAATTACAGTTTAGACCTTTTACCTAATAAGCATTGTCACATCTAATTTTATCATTTATCAGCAGGGATCCTTTTCCTCTAACCATACAAGGTGCATCATTACCCATTCTAATGGATCCTCCATTGTGTTCTTCAAGATGATCAAATTTTTCTTCATCACCAGTCATGTGATGTCTCATTTTTATTAACCTTAGAGATGAGTGTTGTCTCTCCATACCTCTCATCTTCCTCTGAGTCATCATTCATTGAAACAAATACAACCTCCACATCTTCATCAGTGTCGATATCAGTGACATCTTATTTTGCAATGTAGCACACCTTCTTTCCTTAATCATTATTGTCTCAGTTGTCTTTGTTGTAGTGTCAGTAACTTCTATTGCTTCTTCTCCCACAACTTCCTTCACCAGATCGGTCTTTGTTTCTATCATCATCTTTGTAGTGTGAACATCTAGCAGCAATATGACCAACCTCTTTACAATTAAAGCATGCTAAAGGTAATTAACCTCTATATCTTCCTTTACCTTTAGGTAACTATTATACACCAAGTTTGCACCTTTGTCTCAAGCTCTCATAGTCTTGATAACCTAGTATAACATGGGAATCATCTCCAGGTGTGGGACCTATGCTAACTGAGATGAGACCTCTAGGTTCTAGGCTGGTTCCTCTTGGATAATCACCTTAATTTGCTTCTAGACATGAAAAGTAAACTTTTGAGGGAAAGGGATAGAAGGGATGCTTGAAAAGGAAATGACTTGAAAGAAAACTGCCTACTAGGTGATACACTGAAATTAGGGTTTGGATCTCAATATAGAGGAATGGAATCAATGAAAATCTTAGGTCTAGGAGGTCACAAATTATTGAATAGGCTTGCATAAGTGTTTCATAGGAGGGCCTTAACATAAGACACAACCTATGACTTGCAAGCAGACATTCACTTCTACAACTCAGTGTAGGATTGAGACAAGACTGTTAGGGGGCTAAAGTATACCCACAAAACATCTAAATCAAATAAAAAACAATAACACACACAATTATAGAAAGTAAGAGGGATCAGGAACCCTAAGACATCATTGAAGACATGCATATACTTTGATTTAATAAGAGATAATTTAGACAAGGAAGCATAGGGACATGAAGGATTGTCACAAAATACCTCTGCAATATCTAAATCATCAATGGAAGAAAATACAACTGTATAAGCCAAAGGGTAGGAATAATACCATAGATGACCCTTAAGAAAAGGTGAATTTCTTCTACAATTGTCCAACTCTGAGCTCAAAAGCTCCAAAAATACAATATATACATCCTCCCTCCATGCAAGGTAGGAGATAAAAAACCTAACCTAACTAGGGTTACATAATTCTACATGATAATCAAACCCTAAAGGTACTGATGACCCATCATCAAACTCTAAGAATGCTAGAAATCAGATCAAATCTTCCTTCTGTGTATCCTTCTGGTACTAAGCTCACCTATAGACACATCAACCTCGACTCAACTACCCACTTGCAACTCCACAAAGCCATGAAGGCTCCAAATTTGATATGGGAGATATTTGTATTTTCAATAATAACACTAGCCAAAGGTGGTGCCAACCCATTAGCACCTTTGACATGACATGGTACCTTGCAATGCCAGCCAACAGTCATCTCTATTGCCTTCATAACCAAAACCATCATGAGATTTTATTTCCTGAGCTACCTAACGTCATGCATGGTTGAAAGAGCAGAAGAATAGAAAAACCCTTGTAGAGATATTCAAATTCAAATCATAACGGCTATTGGGTCTAAAATTAAAACATGGACGTCGATATCCTTTTCTTCCTGGCAAATGAATGACTTAGATTAACATTGAAATGATTGTGAAACCCCTTGAAAAGTTCAAGTCCACATCAAGAAGTCTCGACCAATGAGCATCGAGCATGTCAGCATATTGGACCCACTTGACCTTTCTCTCTTTTAAGTTACTTGGTGATTGTGTGACTGAAGAACCATTTCTAAGTTGTGAAATCCTTAGCTTCACCGTGGTCCAGTTAGGTGATTCAGTGAACAAGGTATTTCGCTGAATCACTGAACATTTAACTAACCTTGGGTTATATTAAGCGAACACAAGAAAACCTTTATTCGCCAAATTGCTGAATACCCTTTCAAATTTTGGGCCTAGACCTGCCACATGTCATTCTTCTATTCTTTTCGGCCACTTAGTAGGCATACGCCTCGGCACTTCTCTGACATCGGACCTACTAAAGACAAGATTCCCATCCAACGGTGGGTGCATGATCTCATGGCCGCCAAATATTCTTTTAGATCATACACCCGCAGTAGATCTTTATTAAACTAGGACCCTTCTGACAAATGGACCCACTACTAACCCCATCATCACCATGTGGGCCAATCATATTCAAGCACATGAGTGAATGAGGACCCACTGATGAACCCCTGACAAAAATAAAGATCGACGGTCATCGGAAAATATCATACCTCTGAAACAACCCTTGTGAAGATACGACAGTCATCGATCTTTTGAAGACTATCAGAACCTCTACCCACCAAAAGAACCTAGTCCCACTGACTCATTCACACATGGACCAATCAAGAAATTCCAACTACATACACCTGGCAGTGGACCCATTGAACCTTGAAGCACTGCATAGAAGGGAAGATCAATGGTTGTTGTAAGATCGTAAGCCTCTGACAGACCCTATGAGATCTTACGACCACTGTAGATCTTAGCATTTTTGACACATCTGTAGACCTTCTGACACAGTCCCACTAATAGATCCTAGTTGTCACCTGGGAGCCAATAGAAAACAAGCACGTCACTAGAAAAGGACCCACCCAACAGAGCCCACACATAAAGTAAGATCAACAGTTGTCGCATGATCGCAAGCAATATTCTAGGCCCTTGCAATCATGTGACTGCCATTGGATTGAAAGGAAAGGCAGCCTAGTGGACCCTTGCTAACCTATGTCCATGCTATACTCTCACCAACCAATCAAATTCCACCCCCTCATATACACGTAGCACATTTCCTAACAATGGCCCCACTGACAAATAACCGAATCACTAATCGCTGATGAATCAGAAGCTACCAAATCAGATGATGTGGCACCAGTCCCATTGACAAGACACTACACTAAAGGAAAATGAAGATCGAAAATCATTGCAAGATCTCATGGAATCTTATGAGGCCATGAGATCATGTGAAAATCATCAGATCTAGAATCTTGACTTTAGCCGCTAGGCAAAGACTGCCAACTTGAAAGGTAACCATTCGTGGGATTGCTAAATGTTAGAGCTTTGATCGTCGGGAATTGGAGATTTGGTGATTGAAGGATTTAAAATGCACACATGTTAAAAGGGAAATTTTAAGTGGTTGATAAAGTAATGAAGGATTATAATAGGGCTTAGGGGTTTTCAAGGGTTTTGGCACAACGACTAGCTTTTATGAATTTTCTGACCTGCAGACCAGGGAGTAAAACAATTTGTAGAGGCTAGAGGACAAGGCATAACTTCATGAAACTTTTAGGGATGCTTGGTAGGATAAAAATAGAGACCTTGGAATAGATATTAGCCAAATTTGCATGCATAGTAACATTTTGGTGATTTCTGCTGGATGTCAGCCTGCTAGACATGGGAAACTAGTGGCCTTGAGATAATTTATTGGGCATGGGGTCACCTCAGGAACACAAAACTTCAACTGAGAGACAAAAATGGAACCAGAGAGACAAACTTGTGCACAGACACTTCTTGGAAAGTAGGAAACTAACCTAGAAAATAGGGAAAGAAAGCAAGGGAAAAACATGTTTACAAAAATTTACAGAGAGGGATTAACCTCAAAGCAAGGCTTCAAGTGGAATCCATTGATTGAGATTGACAAGGAAAATCCTTCAAGATCTGATAGTTGAAAAGCATTGGATCCCTTGCATTCTATTATAACAAATGGTCCACCCCAAAATGAATCAAATTGTATATGTTTGCCAGGCCTTGATCTGGATTCATCCCACTTGAGGACTACATCCCCAACCTTGAAATTTTTGGCCCTCACCCTTTTATCAAAACTCCTCTTTGTTTGAATCTGATGGAACTCCATATCTTGTGTTGACTTGTTTCTGAATTCTTCCAACTCCATGAGCTAAGCATGTCTAATCTGTAAGGGATATCCTTCTTCAAATAGGGCATACTGAGTAGCGAAGTCCAGAGCTGGTAATTCAATTGAGATGGACAACTTGGCCTCCTTGCCATACACTAACAAATAAGGAGAGTTCCCAATGATCTTCTTTGGGGTAATTTTGTCTAACCACAAGGCAGACTTCAACTTTGTATGCCAATCTCTCTGATTGTCTTGCAGAGTCTTCTTGATTATCCTATTCAAATTCTTGTTTGTTGATTCTGCTAAACCATTGCCTTGAGGGTAATAATTGGAACTAGTATTTAGATAGATGCCATTCTTGATTTCCCACTCTGAGACTTTGAGGCCTGTGAATGCCAATGCATTATCTAAAATTATTGAATCTGGAATGTCAAATCTATGAATTATATCATCATAAAAACCCAATACAACATTCTCATTGGCCTCTTTTAAAGAAATTGCTTATGTCCATCTAGTGAAATAATCTATTGTAGTGATTATCCATTTATGGCCTACACTAGATGGAGGATTGATCATGCCAATGAAGTCTATACCCCACTTCATGAAGGGTTGCTCTGTTCTGAGTGGTTGTAGGGGCAAGGCTGCAAGCCTTTCTTTTCCTGCAAATATGGCACACTTGATGCATTTTCTCACATAATCATGACTATCCTTAAAGATAGATGGCCAATAGTATCCAGCCCTCATGATCTTAAAAGCAATAGTCCTAGGAGAAAAGTGACCTCCAGAAGGTCCATCATGAAACTCAAATAGGACATTAGCTACCTTTTCTGAATCTATGCATTTTAAAAGGACACCACTGTGATCCTTTCTAAAAAGAACATCATCTATCAACACAAAAGGAATAGATTGCAATCTATAATACCTCCTTTTTGCTGAATCTAGGCCTGCAGGACATTGCCATGTCTTCAAGTAATTGATCATGTTAGGCAACTAGCTTATTGCCTTGGCTTGTTCTTCTGTAGAATGCACCACCAGAGATGCATCTATTTGGTCTGATTTCTTTGAACTTTCATCCTCTACCAAATGTTCACAAAGACCTCTTCCTCTAACCAGCTTGGTAGTTTGGATATCTATGTCATATTCCATCACCTTGGTGGTCCAACTAGCTCTTTTCTCATTAAGGTCCTTAGAAAGAAAAAAATCTTTGACACTTGGATGAGTAACCTTCAAGTGTACCTTGCTATGGGTCAATAGATATCTAAAATTTTTAAGGCTCTTCACCACAACAAGTACATGTTTCTCTACAAAAGAGTATCTCTGTTCATATTCCTCTAAACCTTTACTAAAGAAAGCAATAGGCTGCTCCAATCCATCTGAATTCTCTTGCGTCAACATTGCAGATATATCATCATGACCTCCATAAGCATAAAGGATAAAATCCTTACTTAAATTTGGGTTTAGGAGAGCAGGGGCTTCTATTAAGGTCTCTTTGATAGCCTAGAAATTGACCCTTCCTTCTTTGGTCCAACTAAAAGCTGAACTCTTCTTTAACATGGCTGTCAAAGGCTTTAGTAAATCTACAATGTTAGGCAAGAACCTCCTAACAAAGTTGATCTTTCCAATGAAAGATTAAAGACTTTTCTTATGATGTGGTAGGGCTAGCTCTAGGATGGTTGCAATTCTCTCAGGATCTACTATGATCCCTTCTTTGGATACTACATATCCCAACAATTTTCCTTCATGAACTGTAAACACACATTTCTTGGGATTAAGAGATATCCCAAATTCTCTACATCTTTCAAAGATCTTCCTCAAATGTTTGATGTGATCTACTACATGCTTTGAATAGATAGTTATGTCATCTAAGTAGACAAACACAAACTTGTACATCAGGCTTTTAAAGGCCATATCCATTGCCTTTTGAAATGTAGCACCTGCATTTGACAAACCAAAGGGTATCTTTTGATAAGCCATGGTTCTCCACTTGGTTGTAAATGCAATCTTATATTGATCCTCTTCATTCACTAAGATCTGATTGTATCCTAAATAGCCATCCAATAATGAAAATCTCTCAGATCTAGAGACACATTGTAAGATTTGTTCCATAGAAGGTAGTGGATGGCGGTCTTTTAAAGAGGCCCTGTTAAGATCCCTAAAGTCAACACATAACGTCAGCTCCCCATTCTTCTTCCTGATAGGAACAAGGTTGGAAACCCAAATAGTATTCTTAATGGGGTAGATGATACCACTTTCTGTTATTTTGAGTACTTCCTTATGCATAAGTGGCTCAAGCTTGGGATTAACAGGCCTTTGCTTTTGCCTCACTGGTTTGGCATTAGGTTCTAATTCAATAGTGTTCTGGGCAAGGGCAGGATCAAAAACCTTGAGGTCCTCATACTACCATGCAAATACATCACTGAATTCTTTGAATAATTGGGTATAAGCTTGCTTCTCCAATTCAGTGTTCACTTTTCCAAATTGTAAGCCCTTACCTAGTTCCAACTCTAATTCAACACAATGTTCTTCTTGGACTACCAGGCCAGCCTTGCTTTTCCTGGCTTGATCATCCTTGTTGAAGACAATCTCTAAGGTGACAAGA
The DNA here is from genome assembly GCA_027943335.1 of Chamaecyparis obtusa. Lineage (NCBI taxonomy): Eukaryota > Viridiplantae > Streptophyta > Pinopsida > Cupressales > Cupressaceae > Chamaecyparis > Chamaecyparis obtusa. Next base: position 154,891 of record BSBK01007481.1, on the reverse strand, counting down.
CCTCTATGCATCTTATTAGACTTAAGTTGTATCACTTAATCACCATAATGTTGTGATAGCCTATCTTGATTATGCTCTGAAAATACATCTTCTTCAAACAAGAATTGCAGAATCTGTTCATCATTGTCAAACGCCTCCCAATTGACATCATTATCAGGAATAGATGGTTTGACAATCACTTTGATATGTTGTTGATCCATTTCTTTTGAAATGCTATTTGGAATGTCATACTGAGATCCAACAACAGCTAACCTATCTACATTTTGATTGAGCTTCCTACAGATAGCAACAATATTGAAAGCACAAAAGTCTTCAATTGCATTCCAAACTCTATGTTTGTATGCTTTCAAGGTGTCATTCTTGGTTTCACTTATCCCTCTTACTTGGATGACAACTAATTCGCTATGACCATAAAATTTTAAGGCCTTAAGCCCTCTTTTTCTAGCCCACTCATTCCATTAACTAGACTTTCATACTCTGTAGTATTTCTAGTGCAAGAGAAACTAAATCTAAAGATAGTATAATACCTTTCTCCTTTTGGGGACACAAGCATAGCACCACCACCAGAACCATGTCTACTTCTAGCTCCATCAAAAAATAGTTCCCAAACCTGGTTGGTCTGATCCTCTAAATTAATGTCTTCTTTGAGGAGGCTTGGCTCTATGACCCCACCTTCTTGTATTAAATAACTTCCCAAACCAAAATCCCAAACAAGATTTTCTTGGGCCTCCGAAGCTCTTTCATCTAGAAAAATATCAAGGATACTTCTATCTTTGTGTTTGCTTCACTAATAGTTTGGAAGTCACTGTTATCAAATATAGGGCAATTTACATTGATGGTATTGGACACATAAGGCTCTATATGGTGTGTTGCCAATGGTTCTGACTTAATGGTGACCTTGGTCCCATACCTTGTATGAAATAGCATGTGAGACCAGTCAAAAGATAAATATCCTCCTATCTTGGCTATGAACTCCCTTGAAAGACATATAGCAAATAATGTAGGGAGATCTATGATATATATATCAAGGAGGATGGAGAAATTAGGACTAGCATGTAGGATCATACTAGTATCCTTGGCCACACCTATAGTATTGACTAAGGATCCATCAAGTTGTGTAACCTTCTTTTGAAAGGGCTCATATTTCAGTCCTAATTGGTTAGCTACTTTCTTGGGCATGACAGTGCTAGTAGCTCCACTATCTACCATACAATTATGCACTAAAGATTTTCCAATAATTAGAGATACATAAAAGGGAGGTGGCTTTGAATTCCTACCTTGCATGGCATTGGCATTGGATTTTCTACTTGGAGCCTCCTTTTCTTGATTAGTGTTAACCAACACTAGCTTTGGAGCTTCTTTTGTAGGTTGAGGAGTTGCTGCCTCAGTCATGGCCTTCTTCAAGATTTCAGGTTGTCCTGGAAGAGCCAAAGAGTCCCACATGGACATGGTGACATTCACCTTTATCATGTTGTATAAAATGTTATAAGGTGTCACAGTGTGTACTATTTGTTGTGTCTTTACTATGATGGGCTCCACCTCTTTAAAATGTTGGCCTTCTTTGCTTGTAATGACAGGAGCCTCCTTAGGTATGATGGGAGTGGCTTGTTGTAGTGGCTTTGTAGATGTAGTGGCTTTAGCATTAGAATCTATTCTTTCCATGTCTTGAGCTCTCCTTTTTGCTCTTGTATAAGCAACAAAAGCAACTTCATCATTGACTCCATTGAAGTCTGATTGCTCCCAATTGAAGAGAGTAGTCTCTTTCTCTTGTGACTCTTATTGAGGGACTGATCCACTAGATGAAGCCTCTGATTGAGCTTGTGAGGCATTTTGAACCATTAGAGCTTGGTTCATCTGTCCATTTGAACATGTAGCCTGATTGTGAGGCTAATTGCAAGGAAAACACCATTCATTATCCATATCCATATTATTTTGACTAGGAACCATATCCCTCACCGGATTTGTAGCATTTAGAGGTGTAGGGTTATATGGTTGGAATGGTCTCTAATTAAAGCTTTATCTTTGTCCTTGACAACCTCCTTGGTATGGTGGCCTATTTTGTTGATAAGGTTGTCCTTGATTCTGATATTGTTGATTAGGACCTTGGCCTTGTGGCTAAAATGGTGGTCTAATTCCTTGACCTTGTTTCTTCAAATTTGTAACCTCTTAAGTCAAGGTTTTCAACAAGTTTGTCATTTCTTGTAGCTCTTGAGAGAAACTAGCTGTTAGCTCTTGACCATTGGTACTAGCTTGAGGTGCTAATATGGTGGGAATAGGGGTAAATGGGGGTACTTGGGTAGGTGCAATGGGTTGAAGGTTAGGGAAGATAGGCATTGGTGGCCTTCTAGCAATCATGCCTGCTTGGATTAAACAATTTTCAGCCTTGACAGCTATGTCAAAAGCTTGGGGTAAAGAAGTACTACCCATAGACTGGATCATGATAGAAATTTGACCATTCAAGCTTTGTAAGTAGTATAGGAAAGCATGGTCAGCTAATGGTCTCACAGAGACTGGAATTCTATTCCATGTTTTGAGGAATCTACTATTGTAATCTGTCATTTGCTCTTGAGGGTCTCTCTTAATAGTTGTTAACTGCTCAACTAGAGACAATTTATCTGATTTATCCTCAAAATGCTTACTCAATGCATCTCCTAACTCATCCCATGAAGTAATGGAACCAAAAATTAAAGTTCTAAACCATTCAAGAGCCTTACCTTTTAGAGAAGCTATTAATAATTTTGTGGCCACATCCTCTTGAGTTATGTTGTGTATGTTGTAGATGGTGGTCACATCTCTTATGTGTTCAAAAGTAGTTGTCTGCCCTTCACTAGTGAAATCAGGTATACTCTTTAGTGCCACCAAGGGCACATAATGATGTTGACCAAAGGCTAATGGACTTCCCTGGTTGAATGGTGCAAAGGAAAACTATCTAGCCATTGTAGGAGTTAGAATTTGAAGATTAACAACTATATGAGCTATATTTGCTGCTAGACTTGAATCTTCCTCTAGATCTTTGGTTAGAGATCTGCCTCTTCTTCTGGAATGAAAGGGAAAAGGTCTCCCTTCTGAGGTATCAGGAGGTGTTGATTGAACTCTCCTTGTAGGGGATGCTCTTTGAGTTGACCTACATTTATGATTCTTCTTGAGGGAAACTCTAAAAATTTAGTGCGCTTTGAGCTTCTAGTCTCAATCTTTCTCATAAACCTTGAACAAGGTTAGCCTAGATGAAGCCAATGGAGTCACCAGATATACTTGATGAAACAACTTCTTAAATTCTGTATTATGCAATTTGTATATCAGAGATAGCATAACCTTCAAACAATGAACTTCTTTGTGTAGTCCCATCGGGCGTGCCAGAATTGTTATACACTAAGTTTTCACCCTTGTCTCAAGCTCTCATAGTCTTGATAACCTAGTATAACATGGGAATCATCTCTAGGTGTGGGACCTATGCTAACTAAGATGAGACCTCTAGGTTCTAGGCTGGTTCCTCTTGGATAATCACCTTAATTTTCTTCTAGACATGAAAAGTAAACTTTTGAGGGAAAGGGATAGAAGGGATGCTTGAAAAGGAAATGACTTGAAAGCAAACTACCAACTAGCTGATACACCAAAATTAGGGTTTGGATCTCAATATAGAGGAATGGAATCAATGAAAAGCTTAGGTCTAGGAGGTCACAAATTACTAAATAGGCTTGTATAAGTGTTTCATAGGAGGGCCTAAACATAAGACACAACCTATGACCTACAAGTAGACATTCACTTATGCAACTTGGTGTAGGATTGAGAAAAGACTATTAGGGGGCTGAAGTATACCCACAAAACATCTAAATTAGATCAAACACTATAACACACATAATTATAGAAAGTAAGAGGGATCAGGAACCCTAAGACATCATTGAAGACATGCATATACTTTGATTCAATAAGAGATAATTTAGACAAGGAAGCATAGGGACATGAAGGATTGTCACAAAATACCTCTATAATATCTGAATCATCAGTGGAAGAAAATACAACTATATAAGCCAAAGGATAGGAATAATACCATAGATGACCCTTAAGAAAAGGTGAATTTCTTCTACAATTATCCACCTCTATTCTCAAAAGCTCCAAAAATACAATATATACATCCTCCTTGCACGTAGGTAGGAGTTTAAAAACCTAACCTAACTAGGGTTCCATAATTCTACATAATAATCAAACCCTAAAGGTACTGATGACCCATCATCAAACTCTGAGAACATTCACAATCAGATCAAATCTTCCTTGCGTGTATCCTTTTGGTACTGAGGTCACCTACAGACACATCAACCTCAACTCAACTACCCACCTGCAACTCCACTAAGCCATGAAGGCTACAAATCTGATTTGGGAGATATCTGTATTTTTGATAATAACAATAGCCAAAGGTGGCACCAACCCATTAGCACCTTCGACATGACATGGTACCCTGCAACGTCAACCAATAGTCATCTCTATCACCTTCATAACCACAACCATCTTGAGACTTTATTTCTTGAGCTACCTGACATTGTACATGGCCAAAAGAGTAGAAGAATAGCAAATCCCTTGCAGAGATATTCAAATTCAAATCATAACAGCTAACAAGTCTGAAATTAAAATATGAACATCGATATCCTTTTCTTCTTGGTGAACGAACGACTTAAATTAACTTTGAAATGGTCGAGAAACCCCTTGAAAAGTTTGAGTCCACATCAGGAAGTCTCAACCAATGAGCATCGAGCATGTCAGCATATTGGACCCACTTGACCTTTCTCTTTTTTAAGTTACTTGGTGGCTATGTGACTAAAGAGCCATTTCTAGGTCACAAAATTCTTAGCTTCACCTTGGTCTGGTTAGGCGATTCAAAAAACAAGGCATTTCCCTAAATCGCTAAATTTTTAACTAACCTTGGGTTATATTAAGCGAACACAAGTAAACCTTTATTCACCAAATTGCTAAATACCCTTTCAAATTTTGGGCCCAGACCTACCACATGTCATTCTTCTATTTGTTCCAACCACTTAGTAGGTATACACCTTAGCGCTTCTCTAACATCAAACCCACTAAAGACAAGATTCCCATCCAACGGTGGGTGCATGATCTCATGGCCGCCAAATATTCCTTCAAATCATATGCCCACGGTAGATCTTTATTAAACTGGGACCTTTCTGACAAATGGACCCACTGCTAACCCCGTCATCACCATGTGGGCCAATCTATTCAAGCACATCAATGAATGAGGATCCACTAACGAACCCTTGACAGAAAGCAAGATCGACGGTCCTCTGAAAATCTCATACCTTTGACACAACCCTTGGGAGGATACGACAACCATCAATCTTCTGACGACTATCAGAACCTCTGACCGCCAAACGAACCTGATACTACTGACTCATTCACATGTGGACCAATCAAGAAAAGCCAACTATGTACACCTAGTAGTGGACCCACTAAACCTTGAAGCGCTGCATAGAAGGGAAGATCGAAGGTTGTCGTAAGATCGCAAGCCTCTGACAGACCCTATGAGATCTTACGACCACCATAGATCTTAGCAATTTTGACACATCCACAGACCTTCTAACATGGTCCCACTAATAGATCCTAGTTGTCACTTGGGAGCCAATAGAAAATAAGCACATCACCAAAAAAGGACCCACCCAACAGAGCTCAGAGATAAAGCAAGATCAACAGTTATCGCATGATCACAAGGAATATTATGGGCCCTTGCAATCATGTGACTGCTGTTGGATTGAAAGGAAAGGAAGCCCACTGGGCCCCTACTGACTTGTCTCCATGCTATACTCTCACCAACCAATCAAACACTGCCCCCTTAGATACACGTAGCACATTTCCTAACAATGGCCCCACTGACAAACAGCTGAATCACCAACTGCTGACAAATCAGAAGCTGCCAAATTAGATGAGGTGGCACCGGCCCACTGACAACATACTACGCTAAAGGAAAAGGAAGATCAATGATCATTTCAAGATCTCATGGAATCTTATGAGGCCATGAGATCATGTGACAACTGTCAGATCTAGAATCTTGACTTTAGCCGCTAGGCAGAGACTGCCAACTTGAAAGGTAACTGTTCGCGGGATCGCTAAATGTTAGATCTTTGACCGATGGGAATTGGAGATTTGGTGACTGAAGGATTTAAAATGTACACATGCTAAAAGGGAAATTTTAAGTGGCTGATAAATTAATGAAGGATTATAACAGGGCTTAGGGGTTTTCAAGGGTTTTGGCACAATGACTAGTTTTTATGAATTTTCTGACCTACAGACTAGGGAGTAAAACAATTTGCAGAGGCCAGAGGACAAGGCATAACTTCATGAAACTTTTAGGGATGCTTGGCAAGATAAAAATAGAGACCTTGGAATAGGTATTAGCCAAATTTGCATGCATATGAAAATTAGGGTAACAGTAACCTTCTAGCCATAGGAGCTTCAAGTTCATCAAGCTCATCATCAGTATTGCTATCACTATCATTATTCTTATTTTAGCTACTAGACTTACAAATCTTTAGAGAAGACATAAAAGAAGATTCAAAAGATGGTACAACACTATTATCAAAGTTTTTAAGTTCAAAGGTTGTAAGCTTACCAATTAGATTATCAAGAGTAAGGTTGTTACTAGATGCAGACCTAGTTTCATGAATTGTAGATATTCTGATTGCATAAACTAACAATAAGGTTCTAAGAACTTTTCTTACCATTGTCTCTTGATCAATAACACCATCAGATGCTCTAATAGCATGTACTACCTCTTTTAGTCTATTTGTGTACTGCACAATATTTTCTCCTTCCTTCATCTTCATATCATTGAATCTTCCCCTTAAGCTTTTAGCTCTGGCTCTTTTGACATTCACATCACCACTATAAACTTGAGCAAGTTTATCCCACATATCTTTAGTAGTAGTGCAATTTTTAATATCTTCAAATTCGGCATCTGTACAAGAAACAAAAATCTCCATCATAGTATCATTATGTTCATGCCTGTCTCTTAGTTGATCAAGGGTCAAGGGACCAGTGGGTGGTGCAATGTAGCCATTCTCCATTAGTGTGAGGGTAGAATTCCCAATTATAGATACATGCAGCTTCATTTGGCTTTGCCATACTGTGAAGTTATCCTTGTTTAGCTTTGGCACTTCCCTCTTATACATTTTGAGATCTTTGTGCTAAAGTCCTTAAAACCCTATTCCAAGCAACCAATGCTCTGATACCAATTGTTAGAATAACTAAGAGGGGCGTGAATCAATTATCCATAGTCCCAATCCTAAAATGTATATCCAAAAACAATTTACTAAAACTTCTATAGATCAGTAACATAAGATAGTATTCTGTCTGTGCTTTTACCGACTACCAGTTAATAATATATAGTGATTACCGATCAAATCCAATATGCAACATGTAAAGTATGACAACAAAAAATCATCACAGTCAGCACATAACACAAGATATTTAACATGGAAACCCTGTAAAGGGAAAAAACACCTGGGACCGAAAACCCAAAAATTATTCACTCTTCTGAAGTGAGGTCGATGAAGACCCAACCCTGTTAAAGGTTACAAACACATTGTGAGGTGTGACCTTGTTAGAGGATTTTAGACCAACCATTATCGTCCAACAAACATTCACTATGGGGTTGATAGGATAACAACTGTACACTCTATGAATGACATTACAAGACTTTCTAGTCCACTCTGTTAAGAGATTTATATGTTTACAATGGTTAAAATGTAACAGTAGTTGATTTGATTACAACACAACTTCAATTGCAGATTATCAGATCTATGTTAAGCTCATTGAAATCCTCTAATCAATATATCAATTCTGTTTCAATCAATATTCAATAACTTACTGTTGCTTGGTAATAGCTTTCTAACGCTCGATAATCTCTATAGCTCGATTCTCCTTAACCAGTCTGATTAGGCATGCATGAAGCTTGTTCATGTGATAGCTCTGCAGTCTCCTTCTTTTAGCATGATTTCATCATGAAATCATAGTCTCTTAAATAGACAAGTAAACCATTTTAATTCTATCCATCAAATTTTTCCGCTTAATCTCCTTTGTTGATTTTGCCTCTTAAACCTTCCTTAGCTGATGTGTCAGTAACACGTTTCATTTCAATCTCTTAGATCTTCTTTGAATTATGTTAGTTGTCGACCTTTGTAAAAAACATTAGCTTCATCTTCGTAATCATAACACTTTATAGCTCATCAACTTCTATCGACTAAACTAGTCATTTAGTTCTTTTCTTCTACTCGGTTAACAAAGAAATGTGTCAATGAACACAAGCTCGATTTATACTATGCTTAGTATACACTACATTGTGTCAGTGTATACTGGAATGCTTCTTTAACCGACCACACTACTTTGTGCATTTTCTCTATCCTTCATCATAGATGAATGCAACATAATCAATTCAATAACATAAGGTCATAAAATCATTCATAAGTTACCCAATGTATTCCTTATCCTCATCTGTCATATCCATCTTCCTCATGTAGATATATTTGTTCTTCATCTCTTTTCTTCTTCTTTCTAAAGATGTTTGGGTATAGTAACTTACAAGATAAGTATTGTCAAAACTAGTTGACATCAATGACAACATATTACTAATTTAATCATCTTACATATCTAATCAGCAACTTAGTGATCTTAAATCAAAGATCTTCAAGTCATACAATTTATTCAAATCAGTTTTAGTTCATCAATAACTTGTTCAATTTTTTATGTCAATTTTCCTAAAACTGATTTTCTAAATTTTCATTGCCACTTAAGCGCCCAATTTGGCATACCATGATCTTGCACATACCTAGTAGTTTTCTATTTCTTAGGTGTTCGACCATTGAAACTCTTTTTGGAGGTAATTATAGAAGTGTGTGATTGAATACCTTACAAGAAAAAGAAATCCATTTTCTTACTATTAACATGATCTGATGATATATTATGTACCTATTTTTTCCATTTGATAACTATCATGGGATAGCTGTTGCTAGTTTCCTGACAACATCTCAAGTGGATGTGTCTTAAATAGTCAAATATTCTTAGAAATTATTTTGATGGCTTTTTCCTCACACTTCTATATTTTCATGATGATTTGTCTAATCTCTTGCATGATTCATGTTGGAAAGACACTAAAATAAAGTGCCAAATATTCTATGTATTTTGTCATTGAGGCTTGATTGCATGTGATAATCATATAATTTGTAGCTTAAGAGCTATCTTTAGAGACTCAAGATTTATATCTTCAATTTAAAATGATTTTAGTTTTAGTATCTAGTCAATGCTCAAAAAACTATTGACATGCTTGATCTCTATTAGACTGTAGTGATAGATTCATCACTAGTTCTTCACTGACTGTGGTACTAGTTTTGTGATGCTTAGACATTTTTTGCACAACATTGGACCTAATTGTCCCTACGGGATGGAATATTGTATAATATCCTTTGAACATAGTTGTAGGAAATTATTCATTTTTGGATGCCTTCATTTTCTCTATTCTTCTCTTCTACGCGGAGCCTTTTCCTCATATAAGATTTTGTACATGTCAAATGTTCAAATTTGAGAGCATTTTCTATATTTATATCTCTTTTGGGGATAATATTTGTGCTACTATATTTATTTTATTTTATTGTGAGAGATTTCATTGAATCTCTACATGGGTACCTAACATATCTTAGTACTTCGGACCCATCTTGTATTGTGTGTACATTCTCCCTAAGTTGCACATAAGGATGGGGGAGAGGGGGTGGGTAGTATTGATTTGTTTAGCTATTTTTTATAGTAATTCATTCTTTTATTCTCTAAATACACATATTACTATTTATTACCTTGTTCACTATTTTGATTCATTCAATTTTAGTTTGGTTAATTTGGTTTCTCAACCAAATTATCCTCTACATATTCCTATAATATTTCAATAATGTTCAATAAATTTTATATTCACCATTGTAATATTGGTATTTGAGTTTTAATCTAACCTTGTGATTCAACATTGGATATAGGTTTTAATATTTGATATGTAGTTCTTTCCTATGATGTGCGCTTCTCCATTTATTTTCTAGTATCTTCTAATCAACTTGACTTAGTTAAAACTTCAAGCTATTTAAAACACTAGCACTAGGGCCCATTCATTATAATTACCACTCTATTCACTATGAAATACCCTATCACATCTTCTAACATACCATGAAACTTATAAAGGATCACCCACATATTATAAAATTGATTATTTATGTGTAGTCCTAGTTGTAACTTTCTATTATGTTAATCTAATTTCTTGACTCATACTAGTTGGCTATTTATTTTCCTTTCTAAAAAATAATATCCATGTCTTTTTTTACTACTACAATGTTTCTCTCAAATGACCCATTGATTAGGAGAGAATAATAAATTCATCTATGTGTATTCTATAGTTTCTGGAAGAGATATTTTTCTTTCAAGTACTAATCTGGATTTGACAAAGATTCCAATTCTTCAATGCTAAAGTAATGGTATTAAACATGACTAAAATCCATGAGACAACAATTCATATTGCAATGGCTTATGTTGGCCTTTGTAATATTGGTGCAAAGGAGAAATTTGGAGGAGAAACATTTCTAGTTACTTCTTATACATGAGAGACTATAGTTTGCATTCAAAGAGTCAATGGCAATGAAATCAAAGAATCATGTTCTAACACTGGATGTTGAGTCTTTCCTCAAAGTTTAAATTTTTTTTATTGTTGTATCCAAAGTTGGGAGATAATCAATAATGGTTTTTGGTAGTAAGACTAATTGTACAACAAAATATGTTGTTTAGAAAAGAAGAGAAGAGTTCTTTGGTTGCTTCAGTTTTAAATTTAGTACAACATACATCATTTATAAATGAATTCCTAGTAAAGAAGTTAGACATGGGTGGTGTAAGGGCCCCAATAAAAAAAATTATATTAGATCTTTTCATTTAAAATTATAAGGAGTATTATCTTGTAGTTTTTAAAAATTCCTTGGTTGTACAATATATTTTCCTAAATGTGCATGTAAAGTCATTGAGATTGAAAAAAATTATGGTAAGATCATGACAATGTTTGTTCCAAAAGAAATGTATCTAACATCAGAGCTTTGTCCTCCTTTATTCATCATTCTCTCTTGGATATTTGTTATAAATTTGAGACTTCTATTATAGGTGTGTGCAAAGATTTTTCTAGATTTAAAATTCACTTGTTTCTATATTGACTCATTTATGATTTTTGGAAATTCATATCCCTTCAATGTGTGATGAAAACTTGATGAAAAAAAAGCTTATATGAACTTCCAAATGTGGGATCATATTGAAATACTATTATCTTTTAATTAACTCATGAGGTTTATAGAATGTTTTTCCATAACATGAATGAAAATAAAATTTCTTCCTTTAATTTAGGATTTGAAATGAAAGATGATATATCTAGAAACTAGCTTCTAGGAGAGATAGTGTAATATATGTCAATAGTACTAGACACTTAGAGTACTTAAATGATATTTCATGCTATCATTTCCATGGTGAGCTAGAATCAAGGATGACATCCTTTTAAAAGTCTCACTTTAATGATGACACCTCCAAAGATCCATCTAAGAAATGAAATAGATAAACTATAACACAGTTCATTTGGAGGATAGTGAAACTATTGTAAGAAGGATTTTCCATCATTTAACTTTTAGAAGATTTTTTGCACGAGAAGCATTTTTTGGTTTATTCTTTTTGTTTTTGTTTTCCTTTTTAAGTTCTAAGGATTTTTTAAGAATGCATGTGTTGTGAAGATTCATTTTGTATGCTAGCTCAATATTTGGTGATAACCTTAACATAAATAATTTTATAGTGAGATTCATAGCATATAATCAATTATTATACCCTTTCATGATCATTAGACAATAATGAAAATCTTTTGTATCTCTTAGGGATCATTGTTGAGTTATACATGATTATTGATTTGAGATTTTATGATTGAGGGCTCAAGGACACATCTTGAAACTATACCTCGTTAGTTATATGTTTTCATTAGTGTCACACATATAGTCAGTAAAGGAAGAAAACAAGCTAGTCGGTCAACACACTAAGAATAGATACTAAGAAAATCACAAGCTGGAATATCATAATAACTGAAAATAGTCTTGATTGAGCACTCATTCTAAGCCAGATGATTACTGAGCACTGAGCATAGTTTTAACCAAGCATTCATATATACTGAACGTCAGTAAATTACTAAGTGATGAATGCAGCATATACTGATTAAATGAGGAATAACATAAAAGTTTGTAATGGCATATACTACAAGGTAAAGAATTTATACTGAGCTAGAGAACAATTTATAAATATCGATGTGAAGATTAATTATGTATGTAATCATTTAATCATTCATGATCCCTATGTAATGATATTTTAGGTTATTCATTTGGATCATAGATTTTAGGTTTTCTAGATGTTTACATAACCCTAGTTAGGTCAAAATCCTTTTTAATGAGAATTATCAAGATGTCATTTGGACATGTACCCACACATGAAGTAACCATAAATACAAACATCTAAAGATTAGATAGGGTTAAATCATTGACAAAGCATCCAAAGATTAAATCAGTATTAGATCAGAAGGCTAGACTGAGCATAATTTAGAGAAGAGATCTATCATAGGAAGGTGATAACATCTAAGTACTTATCATATATGAAATTAGGAAATGTTAGTTGCTATATATGTAGATCAATTTCACTATTACTTTCTAATAATTGTGGTAGACCTTAAATCTCTTAACAAAGTAGACATAACAATCTTTTTGTAAATCTCTTAACTAAGAGCTAACTTAATTGTGTTTCTTAAATACTTTAACTAGGTAGATCCTCATACATCTTAATTGTTAATCCTAATAGGGTAAGATCATTAAAAGTGATCAAACATTGTAGCCTTAACCGAAAACTTTATTACTATTGTAGTGAAGCTTTGTGAGTGTCATCCCCACCACAATTTATACCTTCTAACAAGGGTTTATGTGATACCAAAATCATAGTGTTATGTGAATGAATTTTCATCAATGCTTATTTGATTAGATTAGAAGCATTTAAATTTTAGTTATGTTAATGAATGTATGGAGATAGTAAATACTACAGTTAGTTAATGAATTACATTGTTACAAGGATTCACTTGAAAAGATATTTAGGGTTACTGATTCACCCCTCTCATCTTAGTAAGTCACCTTTCCATAATCCCAATAATTGGTATCAGAGCCAGCTCTCTTGTTGAGGAAGTTTAATCATTGAAGAGGAAAAAATATTAGAGATGGAAAGGTATAAGCTTGATAAGACTATTTAAAATAAAAAATTGGAGATGTAAATTCTCATCGAATAGCTTAAGGACGCAAGAGAAAAATTGAGAGTCATTGATCAAAAGGAAGGAATTAGCATTTTAGCACGCTAATACTGATTATCAAGAAGAAGAGATAGATGAATTATCTGAAGGATCTAGAAGCATATCTAATGCATCTAAATGGAATATATCATATTTGTCTGAAAATAATGAACACCTTACTAATTAAGTGAAAGCATTGCGAATTGGACAAGAGACTCAAATGGTAAGAATGATTGATATCGTGAACAATGCAAGACAAGCTAAGAAAGAAAGGAATTTGGCTATTGAAGATAGAAGACAACTGACTAAAAAATTGGAAGAGAAGGAAAGTAAAATACTAAGGCTTACCTAGCATTACTTTGAAATATTGAATCAGATGGTTGTCATGGGTGAGGAAGTCAATCGAATAAACAATAAAATTGCTAGGAAATTGGAAGACATTGTGAATTAAGGGAAGAAAATGAAAGACTAAAGACTGAAGTGAAGATGAAACAACAACCTAATGAGATGATTAACAAAACTAAAGAAAGTACCAAAAGGATGGATGAATTCCTAAATAGTCAAAGAAGACAAGACAGTAGGGTATGTGTCGGATCATGGTATGTCAAAAAGTGGCGATGTGAAAAAGAAGTCCTGATTGATAGAATCTTTGAAAAACAACTATAACTTTCAAACAATATAAAATTTTTGAAATTTGAAGTATATATCACATTCTATGCTTCACCTAATACAATAATAATAAACAGTTCTTTCAATTTCATGAAGTTTAGACTAATTTAAGGTGGTTAGACACGAGAGTTTTTATATTTAGGAAAAAATGTAATAGAAAATTCATAATTAATTATTTACTTGAAAAATAAATACAATAAAATATACATCACATTCGGACATGAGTCTACTACTTTTATCTACAATCTTATAAAAAATATTATCATTTGATTTTGTTTAATGTGGTCAGACATACACCTACTTGTTATGTTTCTAGTCCTGATTGATAGACTTATTGAAAAATAGCTATAACTTTCAAACTATATAACATTTTTTAAATCCAAAATATGTGGAACATTCTATGCTTTTCCTACTACAAGAAAAATAAAATAATATTTCAATTTGATAAAGTTTAGACTAAGTTAACGTGGTCAGACACAAGAGTTTCTATATTGTGGAAAAGTTGTAGAAGAAAAATCATAATTAATTATTTGCTTGGAAAAAAACTACAAAAAAATATGTGTCACATCTGGACATGAGTCTACTACTTATATCTAGAATCTTGTAAAAAAAATATATCATTTGATTGTGTTTAATGTGGTCAGACATACACCTACTTCTTATTTTTTTCTTGAAATTTTTGTACTACTACATTGAAATTTGAAATTTTCAATGTATAGAATAAATGTTTTTAAAAAAAGACCTAGTATATTAGAAACTAAGTTAAATTTTCTACAGATTCTCTTGCTACATAATTTTGATTTAATATTTATAACTTCTTCAAATTTTTATGTCAACTTTGTTAGCAGTTAGAAAAGTTTTCATGGCTCTAGCCTTTTTCTTGTGGTCCCTGCAGTCATTTTTGTGTCCCTGGCCTTGAAACCCTTGCAAAATATTCAAAAAACTAGCCATTACCCCTTGAAACCCTAACCTTGTTCTAATTTCAAGTTAAATTTTTTGGGTCACTTAAATTCCTAATCTGCATGTGCTAATTAAATCCTTTAAGTTGTTCGACAGTTAGGTTTTCATGTCCAGTGGGGTCCCTTTTAATTTTTCCTAAGTTTCTTCCCCTGGCAGCCTTTAATATTTTCCTATGGTCCCCTACGCCTGATTTTTCCTTAAAGCCTAAGTCTCAGCATTTAATTTTTCCTATGTTTCAGCTTAATATTTTTAAAGGCCCATCTCTGACACCATCTTCATCTAATGGTTGTCGCTAAAGTGCAAGGGTTTTGTTAGACGTATGCGAAGCTGCACCGGTCGTTGATTTTTCCTAATGACATAGCCTTTCTTTTCGAGTGGGTGCACTTGCCAGGTAAGCTGACTTGGTAGTATCTCATTGGTCCATGGGAGTATGAGGTGGGGTGTTGTCAGTGGGATAGGTCTTCTCAACATTCAGGTGGATTGAAGTTTGTTTTAATCTTGTGGCTGTCGTTATACTATTGATATAAGATGCTCAATTTTTAATGCAGTGTTATAGTGACAGCCATTGATTCTCCTCAAGCCTACAAGTGGGTCCATTGACACGTATGCAAAGTTGGAAACCTTTTATTGGTCCATGTATTTGCACAGTGGCTTGTTGTTAGTGGGCCCTATTTTTTGGATGTTTTAGAGGGTCCTGATCCTATCAGTGAATTGATGAACTGCATATAATATCATCGAGTGTGTCAAAAGCTTAAGATCTTGCGATGGCCATTGATTTTGTATTGTGTCAAAGGGTTTTCAGGGATGGGAGGAGATTCTCAATCTAACGGTGGGCGTGAAATCTGATAGAATCTTGGAAGTCTTTGTGAACTTCAAATGGCCATTGATCTTCAAGGTGAAGGCTTAGTGGTTTTGATAAATGTTTTGGTGGTCTGACAAATTTTTGAAGGCTTCGCTCATTCACCTGAAATAGTGGCATTTCTCTAAATAATTTAGGGGTTCAACGAACGGGTAAAAGCACAAAGTTGTGTCACATTTCAGGACAACTTATCAGCACAGCTAAATTTGAGTATTTCTAACTAAAATTATTTTTTGTCAAACATATGGTCTAACTAGATTCATTCTAGCTAAGTTAGATAAGTTCTTCACCTTTTCCAATTGGAAATATCTATTAAATGCATGTTTTATAACAATTACTAAAGAAATAAAATTATTTCAGAAAATCGATGTTTCAATAACTCTTACTATTTTTAATGATATTTTTTTACAAATATAAAAATACCCTTTTTTAGAGCACGGAGTCAAGATTATCATCATATAATTTTTATAGTATTTTAAGTAGATCTAATATATTATAATTTCAAAATACCGCAACTAGGCATTTTAACATTCAAACAAGCATTCGCGGAATCGCTAAACTTTCTGGCAAATGGATAAAATGTTTCATGAATTGGCGGTGTCCTTTTGTCACTAGTTTGGTAAGTGTGGGACTGAGGTTAGAGTTTTCTTTTGGGTCGCCAAGTCATGGATTTAGGTGATGGGTTAAGTTCTCTTTTCCTGAATTGGAAATGCATTGTCGCATCTTCGCTAGAGGTAAACCCAGGGTGGCAGTCAAGTTAAGATTTAAAAGACCTTGAAACATGAAGATTGGATGGTCAAGACTTAAAGTTGGTTCAGATTTTAACATTGACCATCGATTTGCTACAAGCACCATGGAAATGACCGTTATTATTCAAATTCAAATTTTTGAGGGTTTCCAGCGATAGGAAGGACTAGAATTCAATGCAGAGGTGACTGGAGCTGGTGGGAAATGATCTGTTTGTTGTTGTAGTGTGGTCTAGGCTATGCCATGTTCATCTACAGAATTTGTACTATATGGTTTTGTTCTCAAGGCATGTTGCAGAGTTGACTTTTTGGGTGCTCTGGTGATTCTCAGTACCTTCTTAGTGAGATTTTCATGATTGAGGATCAATCTAAGATTTTTCTTTCTCCTAGTTGCCTGGGTTTCTCCCCTGAAATAAATTTGTGATCATTTCAAATTGTCTAGTGGTTGAAACCATAACCCTTACCCTAGCTATCCGAAGCTTGTTGCATCCTAACCTATTTAGGATTCGAAGGCAGTTAGTGGTATATATGGTTGAAGTTTTGATTTTGTGGGGGTTCCTTCTTCTGCAAAATTTTGTGGAGAACTGGTTCCATGAAGGGTCCTTTTCTTGTAGATTTTCTCTACTTCTCTACATATAGGGTGTTCTTTCTTCCTTTGTTGGTTCAGGGAACACGATACATACTGTAATTGATTTTTCTTATGTGTGAGGATTCGGTATATTTGTACTATTACCAAACTATCTCCATTTGAATTCTAAATTCATTAATCATACATTAATGGTGTTTGATTTTTCTGTTTGCATTGCCTATGTGTTTGCAAGTGGAGTTGTCTTCGTAGAGATGACTGGTTTAGGATTAGTTTTCATGTATGTATGAGCTAAGGTGTCAAAGATATGTCATGCTTGTCTTACAGTGGATGCTGGTTAATGTATTATCTATTTATATGTCTCTTCTAATGGGAGGGTTAAAATCCTTTGAATGGGTAATAACATACTTGGATACACCGGTGGGTTGTTAAAGTGAGGTTTGATCATGGTGTGTGATTGATGTTAGACATCAACACATTGAGTACATTGTCTTCTTGTTTCATAATTGTCTATTACAATAGGGTATTTGACTCTGTGGCCCATTGGAAAAAGCACTAGTCTATCAAAGACTTAGGATATCTCAAGGGTCCTTCAAACCATCTTCAAATCATTTACTTTTAGTTTCACCCTTTCCCTTTCATGTTGTTAGTATAGGTCTCTGGTCTTCAGACTCATTCTATGCAAGTAGGGCTATTGCATGAGACCTTGGTTTCATTGAGGTACAGGATACCTATAGGGTTTTGAAGACTATTCCACAATAATCTATCTATAGGCCTATTGTTTATCATGAGGTGCAAATAAGGCAATACCCACCTGAGTGATGTGGAGTTCAAAGAAGGAGGATGTTCTCTATCCTCATCAATTGGTTCTATTTTCTTGTCAAACTTGAGTGCCTAATTTGAGAATCAAGCCCACATTTTGATTCAAGTTTGGTCCTACAGGGAAAAGCTAGCAACAAATTAGGGACTCTACTGGGGAGCCATTGGAAAGAGTCAGATATAAAAAACACATTTGTAAAATTTTCTCACTAATTGTTGAGTGGCGGCTCTAATTTTTCTGTTTGATCAGTGCATCTTCTGATAAACAATGCATGTTTACCTGGTGGAGTTTTGTGTTGATTGGAAGAAGAAACAAGAACAAGTGCATTATTTTCCTCTTCAAGGAGGTGGCAATTCTACACAACAAAGAATCTGATGGAGCTGCAAGATGAGTTCTAGATCTAGTTTGCCTTCCAGTCAACAAGGTCTTCTACTACAAAACTCTTAGGTATTTTTCAAAGATCTGAAATGTCTCCTTATTAAGTGATTAAGCACTGATGCAGGAGCATCCTGGGTGTAAGAGAAATCTTGCATCACCCAAAAATATTTCTATTTTTGTATTCAATAAGGGCTATCTTGTGCAGAGTTTCTATTTATGGAAACTTTCTATTTTTAGTAAGTTGGTCTTACGATCTTGAAATGTTCTAATTTCTACATGTGGAGGTTCATCTCGGTCATATCAGCCTGCCAGTAAAGTTTCATGGCTAGATCAGGTCTAGTTTTGAAGATATTGAAGATTTTTGGTATTGGCAGCAGGGTACAGAAACTTTGAACTTAGTTTTGAAGGCTTTAGAGGCCCCGGATGAGGTTGAAAATTTGGGTGATGGGCACTTTGTGTTGGTTAAGCCTATAGAGAAATTTGTGGCATTTCTAGAATGGGGTTATAATAGCCAATCGGGTCAACGGGTGATGACTTATGGTCTTCGAAAGTTGGGTCACCTGAAATGGCAGAAAATAATTTTTCTTCAAAATTTGTGTTTGGGTTTCAAAACTCATTTTGAGCTGACTTTGATGTAATAAATTGTAAAATAAAATAATTCTAAGTTTGGTCAACCCTAAGGGCTAAATTTCTAGAACCTTCTCGAGCGGTGGGAATTGCCTATATAAAGAAGGCCGTAGTGTTGTCTAGGTTAGTTCTGGGTAGTAGATCTGGGTATTGATTCGAGGCTTTGTCATGCAGAATATTGTAAGGGAATGCCCATGTGGCTTTGCATATTGTAATTTTGAAAGTTTGTAATTTCACATTTGTGGAGATAATAAGAAGCCAATTTTTTGTTCTTGCATATTATTGTTATTGTTTCTCTATTTCTGTTATGTGTTTGTGGTATTAAGGGGAGCACCATTTATCAAGTGGTATCAAAGTCGGAGTTCTTGAGTGTGTAAATAGATCACCGACTGTGAGGTAGTTTGCATCAGGACCGTGGTTAGGGTTTTAGCGTGCATCACAAAAATGCCTCCACGAAGAGAATGTGGCGGAAGAGCTAGTGCTGTGACACCTGAGGTTAGAGAGCTACAGAGACAAGTGCGAGCATTACAAGAAGAGATTCATAGAGGAATGAATCTTAATGTCAGAGATGAAAGTGAAGATGAAGCCAGAGAAGAATATCAAGAAGGAGAAGCTGAAATTGTGAACCAGGAGGAAGAAAGACTTTTTCAGGTGATTTCCAAGATTGGAAAAAGACCTAAGATTGAGGTTCCTACATTTTCTGGAAATCTTAACCTGGAGGAATTGATCGACTAGATCAATGAATGTGAGGAATATTTTGAGTATGAAGATGTTGAGGATCCTGATAGGGTCAAATTTGCAAAGGCCAGATTGAAAGGTCATGTGAAGATCTGGTGGCAAGAAATTCAATTGGAGTGAAATAGAAGAGGGAAAGATAAAATCACAAGATGGGATCAGATGGTGGATAAATTGAAGTGATAGTTCATTCCTGTTGATTATGAGCTTGACCTACTAAAGAAAATGCAAATTTTGAAGCAAGCAGGAAGATCTGTTCAGGAGTATATAGAGGAGTTCTATTGACTCCTCATCAGAACAGGCCATGCAGAAGCTGATAAGGAGAAAGTTGCCCAATACTTTAATGGGTTAAGGCCAAGCATTCAGGAGGAGTTGAATCTAGTTCAAATGAACAGTATTGAGGAGGCATACCAGTTTGCCCTAAAAGTAGAAGAAAAGCTGAACAAGAAGTTTGAGAGAAGACAAAATGGAAGAGGTCATGGTGGAAGATCTGGTGGACGGTCATATGGTGGCCGAAATGAAGATCTGAAAAAGAAGGATGAGGCCAGCAACAGTCAGAATCAGAGAGGAAATAATTCCAATCATTTCCAAGATGAGAGTAATAGAGATCAGAGAGGAAGAGGAATAGGACAAGGATCTGGAAGAGGAGGCTTCCGTGGAACATGTTTTCACTATGGAGAAGAAGGTCATAAGGCATTTGAATGTCCTCAGCGCCAAGGTAGAACAGACAAGAGAAATGAAGGCTAGGCCAGAGTTGCACATGTAGATGAAGATGCTAGATCATCAAATTCTGAAGATGCTGAAAGAGGAGAAACGCTAATTAACATAAGAGTCTTGCTGAGTGGTGAGAATGAACCTGAACAAAGGAGGAGCCTATTTCACACTAGATGCAAGTGTGAGGGTAAATGCTGTGATGTGATTATCAATAGTGGAAGAACTGACAATTTAGTGTCAGAAGAGATGGTGACAAAGTTGAAGCTCAAGATACAAAAACACCCACATCCATATCGGTTTGCCTGGGTGCAGGATGACCACAAGGTCATGGTCAGTGAAAAGTGCCTGGTAAAGTTCAAGATTGGCAGGTACCAAGATGAGGTACTATGTGATATCATCTCTATGGATGCATGTCATATGTTGTTGGGTAGATCGTGGCATTTTGACAGATGTGCTATACATGATGGTCGTGCGAATACCTATTCCCTGACAAAGGATGGAGTGTGACATAAGCTAAAGCCATTGAAGGAGACCAAAGAAAAGATATGTGGTAATGCAAAAATAACATTTGTCGATGGAAGAAAATTCCTAGATGGTATGAGGCATGAGCATGTGTGTTTTTCTTTAATTCCAAAAGCTAGTAAAGAAGAAGTAGAGGATGTACCTGTAGAGGTTGCAGATTTGTTGAACGAGTTTCCAAATATTGTATCTGATAATGTACCTGATGGATTACCACCCATAAGGAGGATCAGTCATCAGATGGATTTGATTCTAGGAGCCAGTTTGCCAAACAAGGCAACACACAGAATGACACTAGCAGAAAGTGAAGAGTTGAACAGACAAGTACATGAGTTATTACAGAAGGGGTTGATTCGAGAGAGTCTGAGTCCCTATGCTATACTAGTGGTATTAGCACCAAATAAAAATAGAGAGTGGAGGATGTGTACAGATTCCAGAGCAATAAACAAGATCACAATCAAGTATAAGTTTCCATTGCCATGAGTGGATGATATTATGGATTGTTTGAGTGGAGCTGTGTATTTCTCAAAGATAGATCTAAAGAGTGGATATCACTAGATTCAGATCAGAGAAGGAGATGAATGGAAGACTACCTTCAAGACAAAGGAAGGATTGTATGAGTGGTTAGTTATGCCTTTTGGGCTAACCAATGCACCGAGCACTTTCATGTGGCTCATGAACGAGGTTCTGAAAGAATTTCTGGGTAAGTTTGTCATTGTTTACCTAGATGATATTTTGATCTTTAGCAAGACATTGGAGGAACATATGATGCATATTCGTATGGTGTTTGAGAAGTTGAGAGATGAGAAGTTGTTGATTAATTTGAAGAAGTGCAGTTTTGTGAAGAAAGAGTTAGTGTATTTGGGATTTGTAGTTTCAGTAGAAGGTCTAAAAAGGGACCCAGAGAAGGTACAGGCTATCCTTGAATGGCCTACTCCAAGGAGTGCTACTAAAGTAAGATCTTTTCCTGGTTTGGCTAGCTTTTACATAAATTTTATTAGAAATTTTAGCAGTATTTGTGGACCCTTGACTGAAACAATGAGAGGGGATAGAAAAGATTTTAAGTGGACTAATGGGGCAGAAAAGAGTTTTCAATTGTTGAAACAAAAAGTTACAGAACAACCTATTTTAGCACTTCTAGATTTTAATAAGGTGTTTCAAGTAGATTGTGATGCTAGTGGTACTGCAATAGGAGCTATTATGAGCCAAGAAGGTAAACCTATTGCTTATTTCAGTGAGAAGTTAAATGATGCCAAGAGAAAATATTCTATTTATGATCAGGAATTTTATGCTATAGTTCAAGCATTGAAAAAGTGGAGGCACTATCTGCTTCCTAAGGAGTTTTTTGTGTATACTAACCATCAAGCTTTGCAATATTTGAATAGTCAAGGAAAGTTGAATCAGAGGCATTGAAATGGGTTGAGTTTTTGCAGAGTTATACATTTTTTTTGAAACACATGAGTGGAAAGTCTAACAGGGTTGCATATGCTCTTAGCAGAAGGCAACTATTGCTGACAGAGATGTATATTGAGGTGGTTGGGTTCAAGGAACTCAAGAATTTGTATCCAGAGGATCCTGATTTTGGTGAAGCTTGGAAAGCTTGTATAGAACCTGTTACTCTAGACAGGATGAAATGGCTAGATTTCATCATCCTAGATGATATGCTATTCAGAGAGAGTCAGTTGTGCATTCCAAAAAGTTTTATGAGGGAGAATCTCATCAAGGAGAAGCATAGTGGAGGATTGGCTGGACATTTTGGTTGTGATAAAATTGTTGCTTTAGTTGGTGAGAATTATTATTGGCCACAATTGCAGCAAGATGTGAAGAAGTTTGTACAGAGTTGTAGAGTATGTCAGATGGTGAAGGGAGTGAAGCAGAATAAAAGGTTGTATTAGCCATTACCTGTACCAGAGAAGCCTTGGGAGGATATTAGTATGGACTTTGTTCTTGGTTTACCAAGGACACAGCAGGGACATGATTCAATTTTTGTGGTAGTTGACAGATTTTTGAAGATGGAACATTTTATTCCCTGCAAGAAGACTAATGATGTTGTTCATGTAGCAGAATTATTTTTCAGAGAAGTAGTGAGACTACATGGTTTTCCAAAGACCATAGTTTCAGATAGAGACACTAAGTTTGTTGGATATTTTTGGTGTACATTGTGGAAGAAGTTGAAGATAGATTTGAAGTTCAGTTCATCACATCATCCACAGACTGATGGACAGATGTGAAAAGGAGGCATAAGGAATTTCAGGTTGGAGATGAAGTCATGGTTCATTTGTGGAAGGAGCGGTTTCCAGTTGGTACATATAACAAGTTGAAAATGAAGAAGTTTGGGCCATGTAATATACTGAAGAAGCATGATTCAGGAAATGCATATGAGGTGGAATTGCCTACTGGGCTGAATATTTCACCAGTGTTTAACATTTTAGATTTGACAGAGTATCATGAAGGAGGTGTTGAAGATGAGATTGCAGCAGCACAGTGGAGTATTCCAGCAATCGGTTCAGATATCAAGGAGATTGAAGACATACTGGACAGTCATGTTGGCAGAAGCACAAGGAATAGGACATATGAAGAGTATTTGGTCAAATGGAAAGGATGACCTATTGAAGATTCATCATGGCTAACAAAGGAGGAGGTTAACCATCTTGGTTTTCCTCTGCACACCTGAGTCGTGATAGGGTCACTTCTCAAATTACCCCGGGTGTCTGATGCAGGAGCATCCTAGGTGTAAGAGCAATCTTGCATCACCCAAAAATATTTCTATTTTTGTATTCAATAAGGGCTATCTTGTGCAAAGTTGCTATTTATGGAAACTTGCTATTTTTAGTCAGTTGGTCTTACGATCTTAGAATGTTCTAATTTCTACATGTGGAGGTTCATCTCGGTCATATCAGCCTGCCAGTAAAGTTTCATGGCTAGATCAGGTCTAGTTTTGAAGATATTGAAGATTTTCAGTATTGGCAGCAGGGTATAGAAACTTTGAACTTAGTTTTGAAGGCTTTAGAGGCCCTAGATGAGGTTGAAAATTTGGGTGACGGGTGCCTTGTGTGGGTCAAGCCTATAGAGCACTTCGTGGTGTTTCTAGAATGGGGTTATAATAGCCAATCGGGTCAACAGATGATGACTTATGGTCTTCGAAAGTTGGGTCACCTGAAATGGTGGAAAATAATTTTTCTTCAAAATTTATGTTTGTGTTTCAAAACTCATTTTGAGCTGACTTTGATGTAATAAATTGTAAAATAAAATAATTCTAAGTTTGGTCGGCCCTAAGGGCTAAATTTATAGAACCTTCTTGGGCGATGGGAATTGCCTATATAAAGAAGGTCGTAGTGTTGTCTAGGGTAGTTTTGGGTAGTAGATCTGGGTATTGATTCGAGGTTTTGTCCTACAGAATATTGTAAGGGAATGTCCATGTGGCTTTGTATATTATAATTCTGAAAGTTTGTAATTCCACATTTGTGGAGATAATAAGAAGCCAATTTTCTGTTCTTGCATATTATTGTTATTGTTTCTCTTTTTCTGTTATGTGTTTGTGGTATTAAGGGGAGCACCCTTCATCAAGCACTAAGAAAAGGAGTAAGGTGTGAAGTATGTAGGAAGGGTTTAGTGACAAAAGAAGATTAGTTTCAAGTATAGATTTCCTATCATTAGTCTTGAAGATTTTCAAGTGGGTGCGCAAGAGTTGTAGCTATTGATGGATGTTCACAGAGTTTCTTTTGTCAGAGGATATGTGCCATTTTGTTATGATGGCATACCTAGTTTCCCTAATAAGATCCCTGATGGAGTCAGGAGATATTTACCAAAGTATGATAGGGACTAGCATTAGTCAACAAGGAAACATGTTCAATGCTTTGTTGATGTAATGTGTGATTTTGATGTGTGCCATGAAGACCCATGGATGAAATTGTTTGTTCAAACTCTAGAAGGTGATGATAGAGACTGGTTCTCTTTTCTGCCAGCATGTTCTATCTCATCTTGGAGTGAAATGCATTCGGCCTTCATGGAGCAATTTGGAGAAAGGGTATGCATATTTGATTCCTATGATAATTTTTTAAAGATTCATATTGAGAATGATGAACTTGTTCCTCATTTCAATATTAGATTTGCAAAAGTATTGAATGAAATCCCTGAAAATTATAGACCCAATGATCAAGTATGTATGAATGTCTACTTTGATGCATTTGGTAAGAAAATGAATTACTTGCTGAGGGATAAAGAACCTAGGTCATTATATTAGGCATTTATAACTGCGATGGACATTGAAAATAATTTGAAATATGGATTGACCAGAGGTCATTTTGCCATGAGTGTGTGCCAGTATAATGAATATGAAAGAAGAGAAGACTATATTGTTGGTACCATAGTTCCAAATCGGTGTATCAACACTTCTATTGTAGTTTGTAATCAAGTTGAAATGTCAAACCAAGATATGTGTATAAATGTTGTTGAGTCTTTTGCTATTGATGAGACATGTGTTCAGGATGCTACAATAGTAAGATATATTCCAGACCTTGGTAGAATTAAGTAGTGTGATGGTGTTTTGAGTTGTAAATTTGCCACTGCAGTCAATTCTTGTAATTTTGATTATGAGCATGATTTTGCTTATGTTCCTAGGCATGAGGTTGCTGCTTCTATGTCTCAGTGTTATACAAATGAGGAGGCTGAAAGTTTTGTCTCTAATGATGAGTTTGATGTTGCTGCACAAGGTGAGGAATGTCATTCATAGATATGTCAGTCACAGTCAGAGGAACATAGTTCTGAAAGTGGTTATTTAGGTGAGAATGATGAAGGCAGTGATGTCTAGGTGTCTTCATATGAGTCAGATGCAACATGGGAGGAAGAAAGTAATGATGGAAGTGAACATTCCTTTATCAGTGAAGGTATGTTTTCATTTTATGAATCTGAAAGTGATAGTGCATCTTAGTCTTTGCATAATACAAGTCAACTTGAGTATGAAGATGTTGAGGGTGTTTTGTCCTCAAAGTTTGAAGATAAAGAAGTGGTAATTCAATGTGATATTAGTGAGGATGAACATGAAGGTTTGAGTTTAAGGTTATCTAATGGTCCTACATTGGATAATGAGGTTGCAACATATGATAAAGAGTTTAGTAGTGAACCATGGTTTTGCTATGATGGTTTTCCTAAACAAGATAATGAAGAAGATATAATTGCGGACACTATATGCTTGGTAGGTGATTTTGACTATGAATCTTCATATAATTCTATTTCTTTTTTGTTTGCTAAGAATCTCCATGGAGATCAAATGGGTAGTGAGTCTAAAGTGTTTTTTAATACTTTATATGATGAGGACTATAATGATGATCAACTCATTTTTTGTCATAATGTACAACAAGGAGTATTGCATGGAATTATCAATCCATTGTTTGAAGAACACATGGAAGTCTCAAATGTAGCAAATTTTGATGATGATGCCAGGTGTAAGTATAAATGTGATTATTCTCTTGAACTCCCACCAACTACACTTGAGGATTTGCAAAGTCAAGGTATGAATGAAGATTTCTATCAAATAAAGTATGTGACTTTTGCATTTCAGATTGATGGTATACATGAATCAGTAGAGAAAGAATAGTTTCAATTTGATGATAGTATTCATGAGCATGCTGAGTTTTACTTTCATAGTGAGCAAGATGATGAAAATGCTTCAGATTTTTACATGCACTATGGGAATGAAGACAAAAATTTTGTTTTGCCTGATGGATTGATTGAAAATGTTGATATTCTTGGTGAAACAAATGGGAATAAAGTATCCAGTTTACCTCAAGGAGAAAGAAATGAAAACCAAAAACCAAATTTTTGACAAGGGCAAAGATTGGTTCAAGTTTTGAGGTTTCAAGTTTTTTGTAAAAAATGTGTACACTTTGTATATAGTTTCCCTTCCTATTTTCCCTAGTTTGTTCCTTATGTTTTTTGAGATCTTTGTGCCCTTCTTCCAGTAGGTGGTCTTCTTTTTCTAGAGATCTAGTTCCTTGCCATGCCTACAGGAGGCATGCATCCCCAACTAGAGTCACTGTTAGCAGTTAAAAAAAATTTCATGGCTCTAGCCTTTTCCTTCTAGTTCCTGTAGTCATTTTTGTGTCCCTGGCCTTGAAACCCTTGCAAAATATTCAAAAAACTAGCCGTTACCCCTTGAAACCCTGACCTTGGTCTAATTTCAAGTTAACTTTTTCAAGTCACTTAAAGTCCTAATCCGTATGTGCTAATTAAATCCTTTAAGCTATTCGGTAGTTAGGTTTTCATGTCCAGCGGGGTCCCTTTTAATTTTTCCTAAGTTTCTTCCCCCAGCGGCCTTTAATATTTTCCTATGGTCCCTTGCGCCTGATTTTTCCTTAAAGCCTAAGTCTCAGCGTTTAATTTTTCCTATGTTTCTGCTTAATATTTTTCCAGGCCCATCTCTGACACCATCTTCATCTAACAGTTGTCACAAAAGCGCAAGGGTTTTGGCAGAGGTATGCGAAGCTGTGCCAGTCATTGATTTTTCCTGATGACGTAGCCTTTCTTTTTGAGTGGGTCCACTTGCCAGGTAAGCTGACTTGGCAATATCTCATTGGTCCATGGGAGTATGAGGTAGGGTGTTGTCAGTGGGACCAGTCTTCTTAGCATTCAGGCAGATTAAAGTTCATTTTAATCTTGTGGCTTTCCTTATACTATTGATATAACATGCTTGATTTTTAATGTAGCGGTATAGCAAGAGCCGTTGATTCTCCTCAAGCCTGCAGGTGGGTCTATTGACACATATGCATAGTTGGTGGCCTTTTATTGGTCCATGTATTTGCACAGTGGCTTGTTGTCAGTGGGCCATATTTTTTGGATGTGTGAGAGGGTCCTGATCCTGTCAGTGAATCGACGAACGAAATATAATCTCATCGAGTGTGTCAGAAGCTTAAGATCTTGCAATGGTCATTGATTTTGTATCGTGTCAGAGGGTTGTCAAGGATGGGAGGAGATTCTTGATCTAATGGTAGGCATGAAATCTGATAGAATCTTGGAAGCCTTTGCAAACTTCAGACGATCATTGATCTTCCAGGTGAAGGCTTAGTGGTTATGATAAATGTTTTGGTGGTCCAAAAATGTTTTTAAGGCTTCGCTCATTCACATGAAATAGTGGTGGTTCTCTAAATGTTTTAGCGGTTTAGCGAACAAGCGTTCATGGAATCGCTAAACTTTCTGGCAGATGGATAAAATGTTTCATGAACTGGCGGTCTCCTTTTATCGCTAGTTCGCTAAGTATGGGACCGAGGTTAGAGTTTTCTTTTGGGTTGCCAAGTCATGGAGTTAGGTGATGGGTTAAGTTCTCTTTTTGCTAATCTAAAATGCATTGTCGCATGTTCATTGGAGATAAACCCAGGGTGGCAGTCGAGTTAAGATTTAAAAGATTGCGAAACATGAAGATCGGATGGTCAGGACTTAAAGTTGGTTTAGATTTGAATGTCGACTGTCGATTTTCTACAAGTGCCATGGAAATGATTGTTATTACTCAAATTCAAATTTTTGAGGGTTTCCAGTGACAGGAAGGACTAGAATTCAATGCAGAGGCAACTGGAGTTGGTGGGAAATGATCTGTTTGCTATTGTAGTATGGTCTAGGGTGTGCCGTGTTAGTCTATAGGATTTGTACTGTATGGTTTTTTGCTCAAGGCATGTTGCAGGGTTGAATTTTTGGCTATTTTGGTGATTCTCAGTACCTTCTCAGTGAGATTTTCATGATTGAGGATCAATCCAAGATATTTCTTTGTCTTGGTTGCCTGGGTTTCTCCCCTGAAATAAATTTGTGATCGTTTCAGTTGGCCTGGTGGTTGAATCCCTAACCTTTATCCTAGTTGTCTGAAGCTTGTTGCATCCTAACCTATTTAGGATTCCAAGGTAGTTAGTGGTGTATATGGTTGAAGTTTAGATTTTGTGGGGGTTCCTTCATCTACAAAATTTTGTGGAGAACTGGTTCCATGAAGGGTCCTTTTCATGTAGATTTTCTCTACTTCTCTACATATAGGGTGTTCTTTCTTCCTTTACTGGTTCAGGGAACATGATACATACTATAATTGATTTGTCTTATGTATGAGGATTCGGTATATTTGTACTGTTACCAAACTATCTCCATTTGAATTCTAAATTCATTAATCATACATTAAGGGTGTTTGATTTTTCTGTTTGCATTGCCTATGTGTTTGCAAGTGGAGTTGTCTTCACAAAGATGACTGGTTTAGGATTAGTTTTCATGTATTTATGAGTTGAGGTGTCAAAGATATGTCATGCTTATCTTTGAGTGGATGCTGGTTAATGTATTATCTATTTATAGGTCTCTTCTAAGGGGAGGGTTAAAATGCTTTGAATGGGTAGTAACATACTTGAATACATAGGTGGGTTGTTAAAGTGAGGTTTGGTCATGGTGTGTGATTGATGTTAGGCATCAACACATTGAGTACATTGTCTTCTTGTTTCATAGCTGTCTATTACAATAGGGTATTTGGCTCTGTGGCCCATTGGACAAAGCACTGGTCTATCAGGGACTTAGGACATCTCAAGGGTCCTTCAAACCATCTTCAAATAATTTACTTTTAGTTCCACCCTTTCCCTTTCATGTTGTTAGTATAGGTCTCTGGTCTTTAGACTCATTCTATGCAAGTAGGGCTATTGCATGAGACCTTCATTTTATTGAGGTGCAGGATACCTATAGGGGTTTGAAGACTATTCCTCAATAATCTATCTATAGGCCTATTGTTTATCATGAGGTGTCTTGAGTGTGCAAATAAGGCAATACCCACCTGAGTGATGTGGAGCTCAAAGAAGAAGGAGGATGTTCTCTATCCTCATCAATTGGTTCTATTTTCTTGTCAAACTTGAGTGCCTAATTTGAGGATCAAGCCCACCTTTTGATTCAAGTTTGGTCCTGCAAGGAAAAGCTACCAACAAACTTACTTAAACCTAATTTTTTGAATTTTCATTGCCACTTAAGGGCCTAGTTTGGCATACCATGATCCTGCACATACCTAGTAATACTAGTTTAGGTTACACTGAGTAGGGAGAATCATCAAGATAAGATAAACAAAAGAATACTTATGAAAATTCAATTCCAAAGAAGCTCTCAGGCTATCACTATCAAAAACCAAGTCACAAATTAAATGTTTGTAGAAGAAAATCAAAAGGTATTCCTAAATCTACTCCTAAATTTGATGGTGATTGTTATAATTGTAACAAGTATGGAGATAAGAGTAGATCAAAGATGAATAAGTCACCTAAGAGAAATTATAGGGAAAAGAACTATCATAATTTTAATAAGCATGCACATATATCACAGGAACACAAGACAAATATGAAACAAATCTAGAAACCAAAAGGACAAAACAAGACATACCAACCGAGAAGTAAAGGTAATGCTTACACTTGGGATTACAATACTTGGGTTAGTTGTGCAACATGTGGTACAGATATTGTCATATTGCTAAAAATTGTAAGAGAATGAACTAGAGATGAAGATCTCAAAGCTGAACAAATTTTGGAATGGTATGTATGCACTGTCATAAGGTCAGTCATCTAAGTAGAGACTCCAAAGACTGAGAACCAGAACTGAGTATTGATACAAATGAGAATACCATTGAACAAATAATAAGGAGAAGGAACCAAATTTGGAGAAGAGAAACATATGAAAATGCATTGAGACAACTCATTTCTTCACATAGTGAACCCGAGTGAAACCAGAACAAATCAAGAAATATTTGAGAAAATATTTTTTGATTTGTTCTAGTTTCACTCAGCTTCGCTATTTTTCCAATATTTTTATAGTGATTTGTGAAGTTCACCAACAAGTTGAAACCAATTCGAGTAAGTTTAAAGTAAACCAAGATTTTTACATAAAGTTTCTATGAAGCCCCAAATTTGTTGAATATGATTGAATCCTGATCAAAGACCATTTAATCCAAGGGTGATAGTGAGAAGAAGGTCACACCAATAAATTATACAACCTAAAAAGAACCAAAGTATAAATTACACCCTGAGCTCACATCATAGGTTGATGAGAAAGGTGCATTTTCAAGCATACCACCTAGGGTTTTGTTGGTATAGGATATTTGATCATACGTTCACTACAAGATGAGTGAAGTATGTGATTTTGAGCTAAAATCCACACACCAGGAGCTATGCCAAGATGGAAAGTTGAAGGATGAACATACACACCTGGAGATCAAAGGTTTAAGAAATGGTCTTCACTTCCTGAATGAGTTCAAGACCAAGTGGATTAGGGTAGTACTTAGTCGATTACATGAGGGAAAAATGTGGTTTTATGAACCAGTCAATATCATAAGGGATGTTATTCACATGGTCACTGATTATCCAACAAGTGACAAATAAAAATCCCTGAGGTACCCACCAAGGAGTGAGATAGAGAAATTGTCATGAGCTGACTGGGATGGAAGAGGTATATGAATCAATACAATCAATAACCTCGAGACTAGATTTGGAGCCTATGTGATTGCCTATAAGATATTCCAATCTAGTAGACTGAACAGTGTTCCTCACGGAGCTGTTGACATGGCATACAAATTTGTAAAGAAAGGTTTACAGTTAGACCTGACCGAGGTAATGCTGAAGCAATTAGAAGAAAAAATGAGGACTATCTGTGTTGCTAAGACTAACACATGTAAGTTTGGATCACTCTTAGTATATATCTTTTTCTATTTTCAAAATTCATTTCCCTCAATTGGTAATATACAATGGGATGTTGACAAACTGATCATCATACAAATCAGTGAATTCATAAAGAATTTAGGATAAAATTTTGAGGCAGTCATGGATGGATTACTTTAGTAAATTTAAAGAAAGAATGCATGCACGAGAAGTGGGATTTAGTGGAACAACATAAAGATGATATTTGTTTCCTGGTGGACACCGACACCACTCTTATCAAAGCAATTGAACTGAGGACTGCATGGTTACCACCTATGGGTTACGAACTTGACATTGACCAAGTGTCTAGGTCAATAAAGGTACTATTGGAAGAGCCAAAAGACAAGAAGGAAACTCAGTTTGGAACCTATGAAGAAGAAACTTTAAGAATCAAAATGGATTTAGTTGGAGTAAAAGTAAGCAAAAAATCAAAGAAAATGATGGACACTCTAGCTAAACAATTCAATGATGATGAAGAAGTAGAGAAGTCAGTTGAACAAGAAACCAAGGAAGAATTATTGATCAATAATACTGAACATGATGAAGAGACCGAGTGAGATAAAGAGATTCAAGAAGTACCAGTGAAGGAAAAAGGAATCAGGAAATAGGTAGTGACCCCCACATGAGAAAGGACAAGATCCTCTACATTTTTTTCCCCACTTTTAAAATGTGGACTCATAAAAATCACAAGGCCAACATTGAAAAAGACCTACCAAAAGAAAAATAGAGGTACACAAGCCTCTACCAAGCTACCTAAGAGGAGGATAAATCTAATAAGAGGTACATATGATATTGATTCTAATGAAGAGGAGAATAATAGTCAATTTAAAGTAATTTTAAATAAAGCTCAATCAATTAAAGAAATAGCTAAGAATATAAAAGAAATGGGTAGACTAGCTCACCCTAAAATGAATTGGTATGTACATATGTCTACCAAGGATCAGGAAAAACTAGAGGAAGCAATCATTAGCATGGTGATTAAATTTAGATGGTTACTAGTTGAATTTTCAAGTTATATTCCTAAAGAGCTATATGAAAATGTATCAACAAGATGGACTTATGCCTTGCATACAGAGAAGAAAATGAGAGAACAATCATTAATTTTGGCAATGCCCAATCTCTCTATAATAGAAATTGAGGACATGATGAAACAATATGCCAATAGGTTTTTGATGAAAGGAAGAGAATTGAATGTACTATAGGGAAAAATTAAAGAGGTTGGTGAAGATAGTAAAGATTTATGGACAAACAATTTGAAGTCAAAGGCTAAAGTAGAATAAACTACACTTGTAGTTATCCCTAAGAAAGGTGTCAAAGGAAAAGGAAATGGTGTACACTCAGATGATCCTTATATTACTACACATAGGCCAATATAAGAGCCTATACATTTATCTTACACTAAGCAGATATAATATGACACTTATATAGAATACTTCTATTCTGTTAGTTATACCAAGGAAGAGAAAGATGATACTCCCAATTAGTTAGTCATAACCAAGAATGATGGAGTGATAATTGAAGACATGACTAAAGGAGATCCTGATGATGAGGAAGAATAAGATGAAGATATTATTGTTGCTACTACTAAGAACATGGAGGAAGATAAAATTACTGAGGCAACTACAACACATATACCAAGTAATTTACCTATTTTGGTGCAAGCCATAGATACTTCTACTCAAGAGAAAACCAAGGAGAACACACACAAGAAACAAATGGACACTACGAAAGGGTAGGGTGAAGAAGGAAACAAGGAGACCACCAAGCCTAAAACAAAAGAGGCAGAAAATAAAGGAGTAGAAACTGAAACAAATGTAGATGATTATATAAAAGGTACAACACTAGAAGCCCAAGGACCTCAGACCAAGGAAATAGTCAAAGGGAAAGACAAGGAGGAAAGTTTCTCCAACAATATAGCAAAGTGAATTCCAAAGATGAAAGCTCTAGTACCATATGGGCAATCCCCAACTTAAAGTATAATAGAAAAATAAAAAGAAGAAAAAACATGGTAAAGTTTTGGTCACCTTAGATGAAGTCATTTAAATACCTTCATGTGACCTAAGAACCTTAGACCCTGAAGCTCTAAGGAGATATGGAGAATTCTGCACAAGAAAAGTAGCTCGAGAGAAGCTGAGACAAGACAGTAAGCACAAATAGGTGTTTGAAGATGTACAAGAGATGTTAATGTAGGTTGTACATGATGTCAATGTTGATGAGGCAACTCTCATAATTGACCACATTGCAACAGTTACTAAGTGCATAGATACTCTCCAAATGTTGATGTAGAAAAGATAATTGAAGAGAGAGTTGAGTCCAAGATACAATTCAAGATTGTAGAGAAAATCAGCCAATTAGTGGCAATACATAAGGTGAAATTATTTGAAACTATCATTCAGCAGATAATCACCACTTTGAAAAAGATTTGTACTATCGAGTCCTTCACTGTAGAGAGAATGAAAAAGATCAAATAATTAGATGATGATCCACAAAAGAGTGCAAAAATCTTGCTCACAACCCCGAATGCATTTAAAGCACATTATGCTAAGGTCAAGCATATAAATGGATTAAGGAATGCGATAAGAAGAGAAGTAGAAAAAATACAGCATCAAATATTTGAGCTTCAAGAAAATTTGTTACCACATGTTGAGGTGATGTTGAGGCATGTAAAGCAAGCTAAAGATCTAGTAGCCACTCCCAAGCTATCTGTAGCATATTTCCTTAGAAAGTTTGAAAGAGGAATGGGAAAACCTCTTCACCAACTTGAAGAAAACCCATCAAAACATTTTTGATAAGCTATTAGTATAGACAAGTTTTGGCATTATTCTAAAATAGGGGGAAAATATATGTATACTTACCAAGGCATATAGATAGGGGGAGTCTACATTTTGAGTATACAGTTTTGAATTTTTTTCTTAAAGGCATACATATGTGTTTTTTTCACTAATGCCAAAGGGGGAGAATGTTAGTTATATATTTTCATTAGAGTCACAAATACAGTCGATAAAAGAAGCAAACAAGATAGTCGGTCAACACACTAAGAATATATATCGAGCAGAACACTAGGCAGAATATCATAATAACCAAACATAGTCTTGACCGCGAACACATACCGAGCCAGATGCTTATTGAGCACTGAGCATATTTTTAACCTAGCATTCATATATATTGAGCATCATTAAATTATCGAGTGATGAATGCAGTGTATACCACTTGTAAACTAGGAATGACATAGAAGTTTGTAATGACACAAACTACAAGGTAAATGGTTTACACCGAGCTAGAAAATGGTTTACAAAGATCGAGGTAAAGATTAAATACAGATGCAATCATTTAATGATTCATGACCCCTATGTAATGATGTTTTAGGTTATTCATTTGGATCATAGATCTTAGGTTTTCTAGATGTTGCCATAACCCTCATTAGGTCAAAATCCTTTGTTATAAGAATTGTCAAGATGTCATTTTGAGATGTACCCACACATGAAGTACCCACACATATAGAAATGTAATGATTAGATAGATTTGGGAAGTTAAAGCATTGACAAAGCATTCAAGGATTAAATTAGTATTAGATCATAAGGCTACCAAGCATAATTTAGAAGAATACTTTCAAATTCAATCACATATTGTCGTTAAACTATATATTTTTTATTTTTATTTTTAAATTTATTTGAATGGGTTTTTCTTTCTCTCATGAAAACTAGTATATTGTTGAAAACATCATTTTTAAAGAGTTACATTGTTTTCATAGAGCATAACTTTTTTTTCTAAAATAAATATCAATGTGATTCTTTCAAATTTAATTTTTTAACATACATGCAGAGGGCATGAAATTGGTTTTATGACATTATCATGATTATTGCATATTTTATTAATGTTTGAAGTTGACTAAACCGTAATTTTGACATACCTTGACTACATAGCTTATAATTTGTCGTGTATTTTTCCAATTTCATTTTTTTTTTATAGAAAGAAAACATCAATACCTAGGGCATAGATACTTTTTAGAATTTATTTTCTCTCATTTACTATTTTTCCATAAGCGTCAAACAAAGAGGTAGACATACAGTGAAATATCCATGTTTAGTAAAACTAAAAATACAAAGACATAATAAAATTAATATATATTAACATTATAATGATTGGAAAGATTTTTCTTAGTACCACCTTACTACATAGATAGGTTTTTCAAATGGATTCATTCGGTCTACCAAAAGATAAAGTCAAAGTGAATTTTTTTCAGCATTTTAATAGATGCGAAGGAGACTCCATTGTAGGTATGAATGAGGAGTATAGATGTTATATCAATGATTTTTTATCTAAGAGGCTTGGACCTAACTATTTGTAATTAATTCCTTCAAATGGGACCTCTCAAGGCTTAAATCATCATATTTTATTAAAAATGTGTCATTTCAACAAAAATCAGGATGTCTAAAAAAGTGTAACCCACCATTGTGGGGTCACTCACCAAGGTGATAAAAACTAAGTACTTATCAGATCTGCAATCAAGAAAAGTTAGTTTCTATATATGTAGATCAATTTGACTGTTACTTTCTAACAATTATGGTAGACCTTAAAATCTTAAAAAATTATATCTAACAGTCCTTTTTAAAATATCTTAACCAAGTGTACACTTAATTGTGTTGCTTAAATCCTTTAAGCGGGTAGATCTTCAGATATCTTAATTATTACTCCTAATAGGGTAAGATCATCAAAAGTGATCAAACATTGTAGCCTTAATTGACAACTTTATTACTATAATAGTGAAGCTTTGTGAGTGTCATCCCCGCCACAATTTTACCTTCTAACAAGGGTTTCGATGATACCAAAATCATAGTTTTATGTGTATGAAGTTTCATGAATGTGTATTTGATTAGATTAGAAGTATTTACATTTCATTTATGTTAATAAATGTATGGAGACAATAAATACTATAGTCAGTTAATGAATTACATTATTACAAGGATTCAATTGAAAAAAAAATTAGGGTTACTAACTGACCCCTCCCCTCTCTGTAAATCACCTTACCATAATCCCAACATACCTTT
Source organism: Chamaecyparis obtusa (assembly GCA_027943335.1). NCBI lineage: Eukaryota > Viridiplantae > Streptophyta > Pinopsida > Cupressales > Cupressaceae > Chamaecyparis > Chamaecyparis obtusa. The sequence continues at coordinate 118,179 of BSBK01007481.1, read as the reverse complement.
CTAAGCATGAAGATATAGATTTATGAAGATTTTATTGGTTCAAAATTTGGTTCTCTGAGAAAATATTTTCTAAAAAATAAAATATATTCATTTATGCAATTAGACAATTATGTTTTGTAAGCCTTAAGAGGGTGCCCCTAGGGAAAGGTTATATAGATTTTTTGAGGAATAATTTAATAAAGGGGGAGATTTATGTAAGTATTTATTACTATTTATTACCTTATTTTCTACTTGGATCATTTTATTGTAGTTTTTGTTGTTTAACTTCACAACTAATATATTCCCTATATATTAGAGTGTAATCTTTGAATTATAAAATTAATCTTGTATTCACCAATGTTAGGGAGCACATAGGAATATTTCCAATTTGGGTGGTATTATTGCATTATCAAGTTTCAACCTTATGTTGGACTTCCACCTTCGGTGAACTTACAACTTTATCAAATTTTCACCTTTAGTACATATGTATTACATAAAGACCTTCCTCCTTAGAAGATGGTACACCTTTAGTGGATTGTGACACCAACACCATGCTACCTTTAAGAGTTATCCACCATTAGCACACACCTGATACTTTATCTTTTGCACATTATGTGGGTGATAATTTATCACTTTATGTATCATTTCATAAGATCATGACACTTTGTCATAATATAATGCACTCATATATTCTCACCCAGGTATATTTAATCAATGAGCCTGCTTTGTAATATCATTGTAACTATATTAGACTAGATAATGAATTATTAATAGGAATATAAATAATTATTTTCATATTATTTCTCTCTTTCTATTTTACCTTCCATTATGCTTCTAGATTTGGGTAGCTATCTACATATAGAAATTTTATTTTATTTTTTATCAGAAGTGGGTGAACCACTAATATTTACTATATATATAACTCGTTCAAGAGATCAATTAGGAAAGAACCAATAAGAAAACCCAATATCCTTGCCTAATTACAAATTTACAATCCTTTTAGAAAGATACAAGCGTCTAGAGTCCACCATGACAAATAGCCTAATGCCAAAAGTCTGGAATATGGGCATCTCCTATAGAAAGTTCTTCTATACAATATAAAATGTTACATGTGGAATAAGAAACAATTCATATCTTGTACTGTACATTATATCTGCAACTAATGAACATAATAGAAAGCCCTAATCCAGAAACCTTACACACATTTGAGCAGTTAGGGTGTAAACCCATTACAAAAATTTGATTCCAAGAATATGGTCGAAATGTGTACATAGAAAAATGGGGATCTATAGCTTTTGTTGGAAATTGCAATTGAAGAAATTGTTGTATTGTCATTGATGTCAAACCTTAACTAGTAAGACTGTTGCTATTTAAGAAAGTACTATATCTATTTGAGTGTTGCTAAGGGGAAAGGCAAGGTTGGTAACAATAGCACCCAAGGAAAGGTTGAGTTATCTTGGTACTTCAATCAGTACTTGATTATGTGGAGCAATGAGAAGATAATGTATTATTTATCTAAGTAAGAATGAAGACTAAACTGGTAGGCTTAACCGAGAAAAAGTGAAGAAATCTAGTTTAAGCTTAGTGATGTTAGTGTCGACCGAGCTAGTATATGCCGAGTAAATTTAGTGTTGACCAAATATCCTTATAAGCTGAGGAAATAGTTTTTGAAGTGACTGATCTTTCTAGTGAAGATTGAGGATTTGAACATAGTATTGACCGAGCGTCAGTATTTTACATTTGAGGAAGAATCAGATCTCTGGTTGACATCGTTGAATTCTTGGATTATGTAAAATGTGTTGACTTTATTTATTGATTATATGAAATCATTTAATGCACTATAAAATGTTTTAGTTTAAATCTATTGAGAGATTTGAGATATTTCTAGAAGGATAAGCGAAGAACATACAGTAGGAAGGATTCAATGAATCTGACCTAACCCTAAGATTTACAAAGGAGATTAAGCAGCAAAGTATCTATTGACCTAATTGAGGAAGTATTAAGGAAACCTAAGCTAGAGGTTGATAAAGAGAGGATGCTGGAAGTGTTGTTGATATTCTTGACTGTCTAAATAGAGAAGGCTGGAGGAGAACTGTTGTGATTGCTTGAAGAGAGTTCAGAGAAGATCAGTAATGGTGATGGAAAAGGTTCACAGTCAGTAAGCCAGCATATGTGTATGGAATTGGATATGATATTTGCAAAGTGAGTTGTATGTTTTTCATATCAATACTACTGCTACTTTCTAACCATTATATCTGTCAAAATCATTTTAATAGAGGTTGACCTAACAGTCATAGATATAAATCCTTTGAACGAGGTTGCATTCTAATGGAGTGTATGCATGTCCTATAACAAGGTGCACTTTTAACAGAGTGGTTTAAATCCTTTACCCGGGTCACACCTGACAGTGTGTTTATAACCTTTAACAGGGTTAGATTTTCACCGAGCTCACTTTAGAAGAGTGAACATAATAATAACATGTTACAAAGTGGTTTTTCCCAAATTGGGTTTCCACTATAAATCTTGGTGTTGATACTTGTGTGAATGTTTTGGTTTGAACATTTCTATGTTTTACAAGTTAGATACTATTGGATAACTGGACTGCACTATTATATGTTTCTGTTATGCAATCAGTAATTACCAAGTAGCTATTGGTTATTAGATCTGATTTGTTGAAGAGTTTAAATTTTTTTTTTATACATCTGGACCTGAGAACAACTGATTTACCCCCCCTCTATTGTTCTAAATCATATTAAAAATCAGTATCAGAGCTATTGGTGCTTATAGAGAACAAGTTTGAAGGTACTTGAAGAAAATGATCAGGATGCATAAGAAGGAGGTACCAAAGCTGAATAAGAACTTCCCTACATGGAAAAGCTTGATGAAGCTGCATCTCGCCGGTATTGGTGATTCTACAAAGTATTATGTTGAGCATGATTATGTCACACCTATTGCACCTCTGACTGCCAAGGAAATGAAAGCTAAACAAGAGCACAACCAAGCAATGTTGTTGATTTCATCTACCCTAAGTTATCCAAAATTTGAAGACATCAAGGACTGTAGTAATGTAAAGAAAATGTGGGACACCCTTGCAAACATCTATGGTGGTGACATAAATGTATTGAGAGAAAAAGCTGAGAGCCTAAGAGGTAAATTTGATGAAATGAGAATGCAAGAAGGTGAGAATATTGCACAATATTGTGGTAGAATAAAAGATGTTGTAAATGCTATTAGAGGAGAAAATGGAACTGTTGATGATGAAATTGTAAAAGTACTAAGAACTCTATGTCCTATGTATGCCATCAAAAATTTTGCAATTCAGGAATCTAGATGTAACCCTAACAATGTTCTTACTTTGGAAAGTTTGGTTGGTAAGCTTACTGCTTTTGAACTTTCTAACTATGATAACTTCATTGTTGGTAATGTTCAATCTTCTTTTAAGTCACAAATGGTTCTAATAAGTCAAAGAAGGAAAAAGAAAGATGCATAAGTGAAAGTGAAAGTGAAAGTGATAGTGACACATCTAATGAAGAACTTGAGGATCTAGAAGCTCTTATGGCTAGAAGACTGAAAAGGGGAGAAGGAAAGTACAAAGGTAAACTCCCTATTATATGTTTTTCATGTAATAAAGTTGGTCATATAGCTGCTAGATGTCCTAATAGGGATGATAAGGATGAAGAAAGAGACAACAAGCATAAACACAATAGAGAAGATAGAGGTTACAGAAGATACAAGGACTACAAAGGAAAACCTGTAATAAATCCTGCTATATTGTCGAGGAAGAGACTGACACTGATAGTGATGATTTTGAAATTGAAGTTGTTTATGTTGCAATGAAAGATGAATCTGATGAGGATGAGAAAACTGCATTGATATCTTATGTGAACAAAAATGATAAATGGATTATTGATAGTGGTTGTTCACATCATATGACTGGTGACAAGAGTGATTTTGATACCTTAGATCTTTATAAAGGTAGGAGTGTGAAATTTGGTAATGATGCACCATGTCTTGTTAGAGGAAAAAGATTGATTAAGCTAACTGATAAGATCACTTGTGAAAATTCTTATTGGGTTGAGGGTCTTAACTATAATCTACTGAGTGTTGCACAACTTAATAGCACTAGCTACCGAGTGGAATTTCATCATAGAAAGGCCAAAATATTTAATGCCACTAGTGAACTAATTGGAAGTGGAGAACAGACAAGAGGTAATTTGTTCTATCTAGACCTATCTGAAGAAACATGTATGATTGCACAACTTGATGATATTTGGTTATGACATAAGCGGCTATGTCAAGTTAACTTTGATAATCTGCTAGAAATTAGTAAGAAAAAGAAAGTGAGAGGTCTACCTAGATTGAAGAAACCTAAGAATGTAATGTACAAAGAATGTTAGTTGGGTAAGATGACAAAGTCTAGTTTCAAGAGAAAAACTTTTACTTCTGAGAATACCTTAGATTTGGTTCATACTGACCTTTGTGGACCGATGGGTGTAAAAAGCTATTGTGGTGCTAGATATTTTATCCCGTTTGTTGATGATTATACAAGAATGATGCATGCAATGTTCTTAAAAGAAAAATATGATGCTTTTCAAAATTTTAAGTGGTATTTGGCTAAAGTTGAAAAGGAGATAGGTAGGAACCTGAAGTGTCTAAGATCTAACTGAGGTGGAGAATTTATATCCAATGAATTTAATCTATTTTGTAATGATATAGGAATCAAAAGATAGATGTCTACACCTAGAACTCCTCCACAGAATGATATAGTAGAGAGAAGGTACAAATCTATCTTGGATTGTGCAAGGACATTAATGATTGAAAAGAATGTTGCACAAAAGTACTGGAAAGAAGCTGTAAGTACAACTATTTATACTCTTAACCAAGTACAGATCAAAAAAGGTACAAATCTAACACCTTATGAGTTATGGCATGGGTATGCACCTAATGTAAAGTATTTTCAAATTTTTTGGAAGTAAATGCCACATACTAAGGGACAATAGGAATGGAAAATTTGATGCTAAAAGTGATGAGGGTATATTCCTAGGCTATTCCACAAAAAGTAAAGATTGCAAGTGTTTGCACTCTAACACTAACAAAATTGTGGAAAGTGTGAATTTCAAAGTTGATGAGTATGCAGAGATAAATGAAGCTGACAGTAAAAGAGAACCAGAAGATTACAGATCTTTTTTTATATATAGAGGAAGGAGAGGCAAGTGATAGACTTGCACCTGATGCTGAGTCTCGAGTAAGTAATGTCGAGCATCAGGAAAACAATGCCGAGAGAGAAGAAGAATGTGCCGAGAGATAGGAAGAAGATGTCAAGTATCAGGGAGAGGTTTTCAAGCATTCAAAAGTTTAATTTGACAATCTTGTTGGTGAACCTAAAGAGAAAAATGAAAGGAGAGCAAAACTTGTTCTAGCACAATATGTAAGGAGACATCACAAGCTTGAACAGATTATTTGAGACAAAGATACTAGAGTTCTAACCAGAAGCAAGACAAGAGATCCAACATGTTTACTATGGGAATTCAAGCCTAAGACAACAAAGGAGGTATTAGAAAATGAAGACTGGATAGAAGCAATGAATGAAGAGATTGACCAGATAGAGAAGAATGATACCTGGACTCTGGTGCCGAGACTAGAAAATAAGAATGCCATTGGGACAAAGTGGGTATTTTGAAATAAGCTGAATGAGCATGGTCAAATAACAAGAAACAAAGCTAGGCTAGTATGCAAAGGTTACACACAAGAATAAGGAATAGATTATGGGGAGACATTTTCCCCTGTAGCTAGATTGGAAGGAGTAAGAACTCTACTTGCATATGCTACCTATAAAGGTTTCAAGGTATACCAAATGGATGTTAAGTTTGCATTTTTAAATGGTATATTAGAAGGAGTGTATATTAAACAGCCAGAAGGATTTGTTGATCCAAACAAAAGACACGTGGTTTGCAAACTAAACAAAGCACTGTATGGACTAAAGAAAGCTCCCAGAGAATGGAATGAGAGACTAAAAAACTACCTAATATAGATTGGATTCTCAAGGACAAATGACAGAAGAAATCTATACATGAAAGATAAAGAAGGTAAAGGAATCTTGTTAGGTAAGATCTTTGTAGATGATATTATATTTGGTGGACAAGATGCCTTGTGTAATAAATTTTCAAATGAAATGCAAACTGAATTTGAAATGAGTATGTTTGGGGAGATCAAATTTTTTGTTGGTTTACAAGTATATCAGATGGAGAAAGGAATTTTCATCTCCTAGTCTAAATATGTTCATGAGATACTGAAAACCTTTGGTATGGAAGACTCAAGGCTAGTAAGTACTCCCATGGCTACTCGACAAAAGTTGTCTAAAAATGATGATGCTGTAGAAGTAAACTAAACTTTGTAAAGATCTCTGATTGGAAAGCTATAGTATGATGTACATAGCAAACCAGATATTACATTAGCTGTTGGGATTGTGGCAAGATTCTTTGCCAATCCTAAGGAAACACACATGATGGTTGTCAAAAGAATAATGAGATATTTGAAAGGGACTACTAACTGTGGATTGTACTAAAACAAGCATGAAAAATTTGAACTGAGAGTGTATATAGATGTTGATTGGGTAGGAAATGTGGATGACAAAAAGAGCACTAGTGGTGGAGCTTTCTTTCTTGGATAGAGATTAGTTTCTTGGACAAGCAAGAAACAAAATTGCATTTCCCAATCTACTGCTAAAGCTGAGTATGTGGCTGCAGCTGTGAATTGTTCAAATTTGATATGGATAAAGCAATTGTTGGTAGGCATGAAAGAAGAAATCAGTAAACCAATTGTCATTTTCTGTGACAACACAAGTGCTATCAGCATCTCTAAGAATCTAGTGATGCACACAAAGACCAAACACATTCCAATCAAGTATCATTACTTGAGAGAACTAGTACAAGATAAAGATGCCCGAATGGAATATGTGAATACAAAGGAACAACTAGTAGACATATTCACTAAGGCTTTACCTAAAGAAGCTCATGAATATTTGAAAGGTCGATTAGGGGTCCTTCCCCTAACTGAGGCTACCTAGTCAAGCTAGGAGCACTACATCAAATGTGCTACAAAGAATACCTAACAAGTTGATGCAGAGATAGGTCACACTTTTGGAGCAGCCTAGAGTTTTGAAAAGTATAGAAAAGCCAAGAATCAGTCATAATAAAAGATGATAGAGGGAGAAATATTGTTACTGAACTAAAAAGATGTTATTTACATCTACGGGATGTATGTTTTACTTGCTGCTTTGGCATTTTTGTCAAAGAGGGAGATGATCACAGATGAATACATAGAATGAAATTTTAATCTAAGATCAAGTAAGAGGGAGAGATTCAGTGGACTATCATACAAGCATGGCTAATTGATTCTATATGAGAATGAAGCTAAGGATATTATAAATATTTTTGATGGACAGATATGTTTTGGATTGGTTGGTAATTCATGTGATATTCATATGGTGTTGCCATCAATGCCAAAGAGGGAGATTGTTGGAAACTGCAATTGAAGCAATTGTTGTATTCTCATTGATGTCAAACCTTAACTGGTAAGACTATTTCTATTTACTATATCTAATTGAGTGTTGCTAAGGGGAAAGGCAAGGTCGGTAACAATAGCACCTAAGGAAAGGTTGAGTTATCTTGATACTTCAATGAGTACTTGATTATGTGGCACAATGATAAGATAATGTATTGTTTATCTAAGTAAGAATGAAGACTAAACTGGTAGGCTTAACAGAGCAAAAGTAAAGAAATCTAGTTTAAGCCAAGTGATGCTAGTGTCGACTGAGCTAGTATATGCCGAGTAAGTGTTGACCAAAAATTAGTATTAGCCGAGGAAATAGTTTTTGAAGTGATCGAGCTTTCTAGTGAAGATCGAGGACTTGAACACAGTATTGACCGAGCATGAGTATTTTACATTTGAGGAAGAATTTAGATCTCCAGCCGACATCATTGAATTCTTGGATTATGTAAAACATGTTGAATTTATTTATTGATTGTATGAAATCATTTAATGCACTGTAAAATGTTTTATTCTAAATCTATTGAGAGATTTTAGATATTTCTAGAAGGATAGGTGAAGAACATAAAGTAGGAAGGATTTGATGAATCTAACCTAACCCTAAGATATACAAAGGAGATTAAGCGGCAAAAGATGTATTTACCTAATTGAGGAAGTATTAAGGAAACCTAAGCGAGAGGTTGATAGAGAGAGGATGCTAGAATTGTTGTTGATGTTATTGACTCTCTAAGAAGAGAAGGATGAAGGAGAAGTGTTGTGATTTCTTGAAGAGAGTTTCGAGTAGATTAGTGATGGTGATGACAAAGGTTCACAGTCAATAAGCTAACATATGTGTACGGAATTGGATCTCATATTTCCAAAGTGAGTTGTATGTTTTTCAAATCAATACTACTGCTACTTTGTAACCATTGTATCAGTCAAAATCCTTTTAACAGAGGTTGACCTAATAGTCATAGATATAAATCCTTTGAACAAGGTTGCATTCTGATGGAGTGTATGTAAGTCCTATAACAAGGCACACTTTTAATAGAGTGGTTTAAATCCTTTAACTAGGTCACACTTGACAGTGTGTTTGTAACCTTTGATAGGGTTGGATTTTCACTGAGCTCACTTCAGAAGAGTGAACATAATAGTAACATGTTACAAAGTGGTTTTTCCCAAATTGGGTTTCCACTATAAATCCTGGTGTTGATACTTGTGTGAATGTTTTGGTTTGAATATTTTTGTGTTTTACAAGTTAGATACTATTGGATAAGTGGACTGCACTATTATATGTTTTTATTATGCAATCAGTAATGAAGGAGTAGCTGTTGGTTATTAGATCTAATTTGTTGAAGAGTTTAAAGTTTGTTTTTGTAAATCTCGACTTGAGAACAACTGATTCACCCCCCCTCTCTATTGTTCTAAATCATATTAATAGCTTCTTATGGGAATCATACACCCTAAGTGACCAAAAGTGAAGGTGTGGTCTCCTTGCACAATCCACCCAAAACCAGGGTCAAAGTTTCTCTTGTAGATGGTTCTGAGCATGTCCATCCATCATAAATAGTTAGAAGGTTAGGAATATCAACACCCCAACTAGATGAGTAGGCCTCAATTTGTGGGCTTATATTGAGGTCTGGCATTGGAGCCAAAAGAAAAATTTTTGTGTGCATTAGTTCTGGAGCCTGTGAAGCTACATTTTATGCATTGTCTAGCTCAAGAATTATCAAAAGGGAAGCCACTCTAGAGCATATTTTGGAGGCTATCAAAGTATCAATGTCACTACCATGAGATTGGAGGGCAATTCTAATATGCCTATAATTTTTCCTATCCAAGGCATATTTTATGCTATCATAAATGAGCATATATGCATGGTTACTCTGAATGTAATGCCTAGGGAACAAACCTCCCAAGAGAGCATATCCTTGCCACATGTTATGATGTAGGACAACCTGCTTGAATTTTTCCAAGCAAAGGAAATCCTTATCTACTACCTTGTTATAAACAATATCTAGCAGTTGTGTGCTTTGTAAAATGTCCATGGAATTAGACAAAATAACCGACATTACCTTTTAAGGGTAGATGCACCATTTTGTCCTAGGTGTTGTAATTTCATCTCCAATAAATTCCTTCATCACTCTGCCTATGTGGATGTTGTTCAAAAGAAACATGTGATCTAGGGCATTGTCTTCAATGTGTGTTGAGATGGCCACTTCATTTCCTTCGACCTCAATTTTTATCCTATCATTTCATGCCATATACTCCCAATAAAAATTTTGACAGTCTCTACAAGAAAAACAAGAATTCGACACCATGTCTTTAGTCCAGATAAATGAGTGGAAGCTAGCGAATGAAAATGGAGACTTTGAGAATGGGATAAATTGCCACTTAAAAGCCATAGATTGTGTATATATGATTTCAAAGCATGCCTCAACAATGTGATCTTTTACTTCAATTAAAGTGATAAATAGTCTCCATTGTGTGTGTCATACAAAATCTTTAAAACATGAAGAGATATAATGTCTAGTGGAAAGTACCAAGGCCTGAGAGTCCCATCTTAATAGCGCCACATCATGTAAATTCAATGACATCACGTGTGAAGCTACAAACTTTGTACATTGTGATGAGATGTAATGTCATAAGCATATCCCATGCTTAATTAGCAATGATTCCCGAAGCATCTTATTATATAAAAACTGTGTGTGGAGTAGTTAATAATGGTGATCACATCATTCATAATAAGATCTTTGAAATCTGAATTGTCCTATAAGAATGTATATGTTATAAAATACTTCAGTTTATTACCATCACAACCATAATTTGAAAGCCAATTTGTGTTGTTCCCTTCACGAAGGATGTGAGAAATACTATGGCTCTCAAAATATTGTAAAATTTTCCATATCTATTTCACAATGTAGCTTAGCTGCTAGTTATGGATTGAGTTTTTGATGCAAGAATTGATTATTACTAGTGAGTCTCCCTCAACATGAATATTTTAAAATCCACCCGACTTAGCCAAGACCAAACCATCTAGGAGAGCTTGTTCCTTTTCCATATTGTTCATGTGTAGCCTAATTGGTGAAGCCTTCACAACTATAACTTTTCTTAGCTAGTTTCTCATGGAGACTCCAATACCATATGGGCATGGGTTTCCTCTTGAAGCCCCATGAAATTTTATCTTAACCATATCTCTGGTTGGAAGTTTCCATTTGATCTTGGTTCTGTTAACACTATGCATCAAACTCCAATTTGGAGATGTGCCAAAGGGTACTTGGATATTTCTCCATTCTTTTTCTATCCATCCATCCTAATTGGAAAAGTAATGATTGCACTTAATACTAGATAGGTTGTCTTTTGTAATTTCTGATAATGAGATTTCTAGTTGATCTGTTACGATGTTGATTGGTGTAACTATTTTCCTAGAGATCATTCTATTGTGTTCCCACCAGATGGCCCAAACTACTCTTGAGGGAACACATTTCCATAGGTAGGAGAAGCTTGAATTCATGTAGATCAGTGGCCATGTTTCAAATAAATCCAATAATTTATTTGGTAAAGGGAATGAAATGTGAAATTTATTGATGAAAAATATCCAATAATGATTTTCAAACTCATAGTTGAGAAGAAGATGATCTACTATTTCTATTTATTTCTCACAAAGCACACATTTAAACTAGTTGAAGCATTTCTTAGTTTTTATAACTTGTCACTAGTTAGGATCTTATTCTGAATAGGTAACCATGCAAAACATCTTGCCTTAGGTAGAACTAAGGAATTCAAGAAAAATGAATAGCCTCTACTTTTAATCTTTTTATTCTCAGAGTGTTGTAAAGCTCTATACCCTTCCTTTATTGTGAATTTTCCATCCTTGGACGGTACCCACATAATTTTATCATCTTTCTTTCAGAGGATGACCTAATGCTCTTGAAAGATAGATAATAAGAGAGAATATTGTTGATCATTAAAAGGCATAAGATATGTTTCTTTCGAAATAAATTTCCCAGAGAAAAACTCTATAGCTAGAATATAATCCAAAAGATTGCGATCCTAGGTGCTAAGTACATAATGTTCATGATTTCCTCACATTGCTCCATCTGAGATAGGGATGGAAGACCATTCCATGAGTCTGTCCAAAATTTAACTTTGAGGCCATTATTTACTTCCCATGAAATATATTTAGTGATGAGTGGTCTCGACTTAATCATGAAATTCTAGATTGCTGAGCCTTTAAGTGGATCTTCCATAGTGAGAATACACGAAGATTCAGAAGTGTCTAAATAATTATATTGCAAAATTTGACACCGCATTTCCATAGGCTTGGTATACATGCACCAAATCAGCTTCACTCCAAAACCTTTATTTCTATGGGATAAGTTATGTATCCAAATGCCACCATGTAACTTCTCCTGGGCCATATTCTGCAAAGAAATCAATGGTATTTTCTTTACTTCTGAGATATTACCCTTCCATAAGAATTATGTATTTATCTTTTCAATATGTTGTATAATTGATGAAGGGGCTTTGAGAATTGACATATAATAATTGCGAATGGCTGAAAGTACTATTTTGATAAGCATAATTTTACATAGTAGAGACAACCATCTACCCTTCCAAGCTGAAGTTCATGCTTTTATTTTGTCCACCATAGTAGACCAAAAAGATACTTTTTTAGTCCCTACAAAGAATGGGGTACCTAGATATGTGGAAGGGAGATTTTCAACTTTGAAACCCAAAATTTTGGTGATTTTACTTGAAATAATTTCATTGGTGTTGAACATGTAGATTTTGAACCTGGTTGGATTCATTTTCTACCTTGAGACTTGAGTATTTAATGATTAAAATTATTAAATTGATAAATAATAGTGATTTTAAATAGATGTAATACAACCAATATATCTCAAATTATATAATAATACTATAAATCATAAGAGTAAATACATAACAATAAAGCTAATAGTTATAGCTTCACTAACATTCAACCTTATTATATAGACATTGTTTTTTCATATACACCAATAAGAACACTCAATGTAATTATCACCTATAAAAAATAAATCATCATTGGAACAAATAAGAAAATAAACAATTTAGTATTGTATTTACACCTCATCATTATTGATAATTGTATGCAATCTCAATTTCTCTAATACAACCTTTTGTGCCCTATCATTTCTCATATTGTAAAATCTTAGTATTCTATAGAAGTAATATTTGAGGCTAGACATTGATATTTTTCATGCATATTTTGTATAAAGTCTATTCTAGTATTTGTGTATATTTCCTTAAATTTTGGAAAGTAGAACATTAGTCTACAAAATTAAAGTAATATCACCCATCCTGATGAATTAACATTCTCACAGCTTGGTACAAGGTAAATAATGTTTAATATCTACTCCATTTATTTTATTTTCTATTAAAATAAGTGAAAATGATGAAAAAATATTATAGATCATACATAAATAATAAAAAAAAAGGTTATTACAATAATAGATCAACAAACGTACCCAAGAGCTAACAAAAAATATTAAATAGAAAAGATAATACAAATTGAGACTATCCATAGAGTAGCAGAAAAAATAAAATCTTACTACAAGTTATAGTTGGGACCCAATAGTGTGTCCTACAAAACAACATGATTGTTTTAGATAGAAAGATATTGACTTTTTTCTTGTAGTAAATAAAACTCCAAAAAGAAATATATTTTCCTTAAGAAGATAATGGAGGAATGCTAGATGAACCATCAAACAAAGAAGATGAGCCACTTGCTTACACCACCAAATTTACAATGGGGACTAATAGTCTGAGGATAAATACATAGGGTTGATGGGTTGAATAAGGTCATAAATCATTAAAAAACTTGAAGGTTTCGTAAGAGGGGCCACATGAGTAGTAATATGGGCATGAGCTAGAAGATAGGAACATTGGTAGGAGAGAGAGGTGTTGAATCTACAAAAATAATCAACCAAGAATTTCAATGAATGGAAAAACCTATAAGATGGAATTAGTCAGTTTCCTTACATTATATGGGAGACTAATGTAGATGATAACTATGAGGGAAATAATATGCTAATTGGCCAATATAAAATCAATGTCTACACCCAAAAGGAACCCCATTGGAGTCTAAAATCTATTTCCCAAGTAGCCCATACATCATAAGTGAAATCTCAAACACAAGTAGAATTGAGAAGTCCCTAGAATCATAGCATAGGAAGTATGTAGGAAAAAGAACATATACTAATATCCACTATAAGATGATGATATATCATATTACTGATAGAATTGTAGGTAATTTTACACTATAAATTAAGGAGAAGTTATGGGATCCTTACCTAGATAGGAGAAAATTTAGTAGGTTTAACTGAAAGGTTGAAAGAGGGTGACCAAGGGAAGAGAAAAATATGGCACAAGACCCTTTTTTGAAAATATCCATTGTTAAAAGAGTATCTTGATCTACAATAGAATCAATGAGAATAAAAAAATATCTATGAGTGTAAGGGCCAATATCAACTTTACTTGAGACCATCGGGTTCCACATTTCCAAAATCCTAGAGTGTAGCTCAAGAATTGAGGCCCAGAAGTGATTAAAATTAAAAATGGTCTCTTTCCTTTTAAATTAAAAAATATTTCCCAACACCTCCTATCCTAGCATTAGTGCCTCCAAAACCAATGAGGAATAATTTAGGTACAAAAAAATAATGTTTAAGGGTTTTTTGAGTAAATCATCATATGATTTCTTAAGAGTATAGACAGACAAGACTTTAGGGATGACAAGAACACTAATGTACTAGATAAAGATTTGTTAGTAGACGAAACAGGGTCTAAATTAGATATGTTGACTATTAGTTTGTAGGATAGTGAGCTATTAATTATAGTAGCTGGGGGGGGGGGGGGGGGGGGGGGAACGGGGGGGATGGGGGAATTTGAAAGTGGAATACGGGAGGCTATAACAAGATATATATTAAGTCCATTTATTTATTTGTATAAAAAAATGTTTTTAATAAGTGAAATGCATCTTTTAATAGTTAATGTCAGTAGAAATATATATTTTTAATTAAAGGTTATTTTTTTCCATCATAAAATTAGAAATTAATTTATTATAAATTAATTTTTAATATAAAACTTTAAATATTATTCAAACAATAATAACTTATAATGCTATTTTTTTCTTGAAGAAAAAAATATTATGTCCATTTACAAAATTCAAGAAAAACTAGAATATTGAAAATTATAAAATCAACAAGAGAGAAGGATATACCTACTTGTAGTATAAGACACACTATAAGTACAACCACACTAGAAAGAATAAATATTTCAAAGAGGTAGTGCCTTTAGTATTCATGTGAAAACTAAGGTCTACAAAATCTTTTGGTAGGGTAGTATTGGTATTTTATTGTATTAATCTTGATTTTATTGTATTTTTAATTTGAAGTACTAAAGAAATCAATAATTTAATTTCATTCTATTTTAAAATGGCTACACCTACAAACATTGAATCGATGAATCATAATGTGGATTTATTTCTTGAATTGATTCAAGTGCTACTTCGAGAAGTGGGATGGATTTTGAAGTGGTCAATCAAGGATTTAGTGAAGGATTTTACAATAATATTAATATAATATTTTAGTATCTTAGCATTTACAAGATGTAGATGAATGACCATAACCTTAAAAGGTTATGATAATCTATAGTGTGACTATTAGAATACTATAACTTGACCCTACTATTATGGTCAAAATAAAAACCTCCCATGCAAATATTTATATGATTTTATTTTGAAATTACATCACAATAACTCTTATCAAACTTGGAGTGACACATTATCATTTAATAGTAAGTTGATCTTCAAAAGCTTAGCATAGGAAGATACAAAAGAAGTAGTTATTACAAGAATACAGTGTCTCATAAAATATCTAAATTCCTACCAAGAATTTTATAAATGGTCATGAATTAAAAATTTGTTGAATTATTTTACATTTTCCATAATTAAACTGTAAACCCAATTGATATGACTAGTTGTACCGTTGAAAATCCTCTCGTTGTATTTTGACTAAATGTTCCAGTGGATTATAGATCAGTACTAATATCATGCAATATATTAGTTTTTGTTATGCCCAAAGGGGTCCCAAATAATTGACAAGATCTTTCATGATAAAATTATACTATCTTATAATATTCCCAATATATTGCAATACGAATGATAAAGAAAATTTGAAGATGGTTCAACTAAGACATGCCTTTTATAGTTTCTTCATCTTGAAGGAAGAGGATAAACCTATTTCAATTACATAAATCAATTTAACATGATGAAGTTTTATGAACAAAATCATGAATTTTGGATAATATAAGCCAATAAAATTAAAACACTAAAATATTGTAAATGGTGAAGTGGGATATTGAAAAGATCAACAATATTTCTTTAAATAGTACTGCATGTATATGTATCCAAAAAGGTTTCTCTTAACACTTTGTAATTTTCAACATTTAATTATTGATATGTTTTGCCAATAAAAAAGAGTAGTTTGGAACATAAATTGAATGATAAATATATAGAGAATTTCACGATTTGGTTCTTGGGATTGTGCTTGAAACTATTAACATGGACCAATCATTTACAATTGGGTGGTTGTAATGACTTTGACAATTTAGCAAAAATAAGACACATGTAAACCAATTTATGGCAAGGTTAAACAATACAGCCTTTCAAATAAAACCACATGATCATCCATCCTAAAATCTCAAGTGATAAGTACACATTACAAATAGGCTAGTCATTTTATTTAATACAATATTTAAAGAACATAAGTCTTTGAAAACTCAGGCAACAGTTCAAAAATGCTTATGTAATACCAAATAAACCTATATTTGTATAATTGATAATTGCACTTTTAAAAAAGCTATGAAATGAACTTATATAATATTAAAATATCTATTCCCTAGTGATCTTTATTATGAACCAATATTGAAAAAATTTTAATTTTATACTTTCTAATTATTAGAAGTTATGCTCTTCTACAGAATTATAAATTTCCTTAAAAATATTGTAAACTATAAAAGATTAAGTTACTAAAACTTTTATAATTTGCATATTATTCAAAATATAAAAGATCACTAGTTCACATCATTTATAAGTTCTTAAAAGTTTAGTTTCTATATGTGTCAAAGAAAAATTTAGTGAACAATGTTGATTTCAATATCATAGACGTTGGCTAAGATGTCAAATGCAATATTGTTGGACCAACCACCTATTTCTTGCATGATATTATGAATGCTAATAACATGTCATAGTAACTCTCATCATAATAATACTACTCCAAAAGCTATTATCACAAGAATAAGGAATTCCATGTCATGTGGAACACTATTTGCTTCATGTGAGAATAAAATTACTAAAAGTAAAAAAATTTGCAATCACAAATATGGTGCATAAGAATTATTAAAAAGATAAAAATTAGGAATGCATGTTTGATATAACTTTAACTATAGATTGATGAGACAGAAGAAACCTCTGGGAAGGACTATCGTAGTCAAGACATCGGTAGGGGAAAAAAGGTTTGGAGAAATTTTAATATTAACACTATGCATATGGGCATTATCAGGAAAGTCATCTTTCGACAGATTCTGGAGGACAAAGATGGAAAAGATCAATCAACATATGGATTGATGAGATAGAAGAAACCTCTGGGAAGGAGTATCATAGTTAGGACACCGGTAGGGGAAAAAAGGTTTGGAGAAATTTTAATATTAACACTATGCGTATGGGCATTATCAAGGAAGTCATCTTTCCATAGATTTTGGAGGACAAAGATGGAAAAGTCCATAAGGAAGAATTGATTGACCCTGCTTTGGTTGTTCTTAGTGACAAAGCCAGGGAGATGCACATGAATTTTCTCAACAATACCAAAAATTGTATGCTGGACCAGTTTCGGTCCTTTAAGTGGCTCCACCATGAGAACGAGGACATCAAGGCCAAAATTTAGGGTCTGGGTAATACGAAAAAGTCAACAAAGAACTCTCCAAGCCTAGATACTAGGGTCAAGAACATGGAGTCCAAAATGATTAGTCTGGAAAAGACCCTTAAGGGAGTGGCAGAGCAAAATTTTAATATTCTTAAAACATCCAACAAAAATCTAAAACTGTTGATTAAAAAGATGGAAGAAAATATGAATCCCAAGATAGATTTGAGGACTAAGAAGGAAGACAAGGAGTAGACGGAAGGTCCAGGGAAGAGAACTAGGGCTAAAACCAGGAAGAATAGGGAGAAAAATGATCTACAAGGCTCCCAAGTGCAGAATGTTAAAGATATGGTTCAACTAATGGAAGCCCTTGAAAACAATGTGGTGGTTATGCTCACGAGCTTGGCTTAACTATTTTCTCTATTTCTGCTTTACTTCTCTATTTTTTTCATGTTTGGCCCTGTGGTGGCCTATCCTTTCTACTTTCGTTTGTTATACTTTGATTGGTTTTTCTGACTTTCTCAAGACTTTGATTTTGTTGTGGGTTTCAGGAACCCTATAAAACCTATTTTACTTAATCAAAAACTTTAACTATAGAAAATGTATTAACATGTATATAGTGAATAGGTTCTTTGAAAATATCAATAAGATTAATGGTTGGGCTTTCTTTAATGAACCCCTATTTTGAGAAAAATGATAAAATAAAGGAACCATTTTTTCCACTTGTATACAGTCTTATTCAAATACTATGAATTAAAATAAAGAGAAAATATTAAGAGATTTCAATATTTGTTTTGAAGTGTGATTTTCAAAAATCCCCAAAGAAATCATCCTTCACAATAGCTCCCCAAAATATTGAAAGAAGTTAGTAGGAAATCCATTCATACTTTGGTTTTATCTTTTCATCATAAAAATTACTTTCTCTGGGATTCATCCATGCACATAAGGTAATTGAAGAGTCAAATAGTAATAGATTATATTGATATTTTTATGGTCAATAAATAAATTGGTGGGATTTTTCAACAAGTCATGAAAGTGAGAAATAAATTGTAAATAGTTATCTTGAATGGGTTCAATATTGAATATGATTGTATTTTGAATCTCATTGAAATTACTAACACATAATTTTGCAAATAATAGAGTGGTAGAGAAAAATAATTGTTATTCCTTTTGTATAACCATTCAAAATTAGGTTTTTTTTTAACCATGGAATTTTTACCTCAACTATAGCTTTAATTGTTTTCATTATTAGGTTCATAATGTTAAGATATCATTATATAAACCTTTCTCTTAAATAAAACATTAGCTTCCTACTATCTTAAGTAAAATTTAATCTTTTATTTTTTATTAAGTGTGGTTTTGAAATAACCTAGAACCTTTTACAAACAATGTGTAATATATAAGATGAATAAAAGTAACATAGAAATAATAGAAAAATAAAGAAAAAAAAGATAAATGGATAATGATGCAAACTAATGAATAATTCTAAAGGAGGAAAACTTGCTGCCCAAAGGTTTCATATTAAAGAGAAAGTTCATGTCAAGAATAATTTTCATCCTTCATTACAAAACTATTCAATAATTAATTAAAAAAGTGAATCATTTAGAAAAGAGGGGACAGAGATGAAAAATATTTCTTGGAGAAGAGAGAAAAAATTTGTCCAGGGCTTGACCATTAAGAAAAAATAATGAAATTAATGATCCTTATAAGAATAAGATAATAAAGGTCAAAGAGAAACTAAAAAACTAATGAAAGGAAATTCTAAAATGGACAAGGGAGGATCCAAGTTAACAAAGTCAAAAATTGAATTTTCAATGTAGGGAAAAAGATGGCTAGGAAAAGAATTCTTCCATCACTTACAAACGGATAGCTTCCAAGGACCTTGACAAAAAATTGAAGCTAAGTGCCTCGTAGAAAATAAAAAAATAATAATTAAATTGAATGTGCCCTTAATCTACTATTTGAGACTGAGATATAAGCCATTAAGATGTAGAACTTCATCAAGTAAATTTTGAGAAATTTATTTACACAATAATATGGGAAAAAAAAAGGTGGTAAAAGTTATTAGAGTGCATATCCAATCACCCTGTGAGTATAAGAGAACAAATACTATATGGGGAGATTGAAAAATCCCACCTAAAAAGGAAAAATATCA
Source organism: Chamaecyparis obtusa (assembly GCA_027943335.1). Taxonomy (NCBI): domain Eukaryota; kingdom Viridiplantae; phylum Streptophyta; class Pinopsida; order Cupressales; family Cupressaceae; genus Chamaecyparis; species Chamaecyparis obtusa. Next base: position 98,562 of record BSBK01007481.1, on the reverse strand, counting down.
ATTGATTCCTTCAAATGGTTAAAGGAAGGAGTCAAAGGCCCAATGAGAAGAGAATACAAACCCCAATACCACATACCATTATCTAGATTTTTTATTCAAATCTTAGAAAATATAAAATAGACCACAAACATTCCTACTAGAAGGGTGAACTTCAATATCACCCTCAACCAGTAGAGATCAATGCTCTAAAATCTAGTGTTACATATATGATAGAAGGCCGCAAAGAAAATATATTAGGAAATTTTTACAAAAATAAATATCATAGTAATATCACATAAAATTGAAATCACAAAGTTATTATCTATATAGGAGATAGGTTGAAAAATAAAACCCATACTAATGAGAACACCTTGATCTACCAATGTAGTTGAGGGGCTAGTCATTGAGGAAATCTTTACAACATCAATAAAATACTTTGGGGATGATACCCCATGATAAAAAAAATAAACCACAAGAAAAGTTGAAGGAGATGCATCCCACATCTTAGAAATAGGGGAGGACCCAACCAAAGGGACACACAATCATGCATGTGTGAAACTAGTTTAGGAGAACTCAAGAGAGACAATGGATATGAGTGAAATTTTACAACAAGTAAGAGGTTTTCATTTGAAAATGGGGAGTAGTGAGAGATTAGGAGGATCATCAAAGTTTCATTTACAACTCATTATTCTTGTATTTATTTATAATTTTGGTGTATTAAATATTCCTTTCCATTTTAATAATGTTAAAACCTAATAAAATTCATTCTTAATGATTTTTATTTGTAAAACATATTTTTTCCAAGAAAACATGAAATTTTATTCTATAATGGGATTAATCTTATTAAAACCAAAACATAATATTTTCTTCTAGACCATTTCATTTATACCTCATGAGGTAGAATATAAATAGGATATTTTGAGGCTTACATGTTCTTTCATACTATAAAGAAATGGGTCAATAGTTAGAACCTATATTTTTTTAAGGATGGAAGAAGTGAGTAATGATGCCAAGAAGAAAAATAATTATTAACCAAAACTATATTTAAACATTTCATTATGAAGCAATTTCTTATTCTCTAATTATTCTAAGTGTAAGAACTATTGTAAAGGATATCTATCAACATAAACAAATTAATGTTTTGTAGGTGAAGAATAATTTTCTAAGAAAAGATATAATGTCTATATTATTTTAATAAATCTATAATATAAAATTTAATTCACCTTCAATAATCTAAGAATAATCTTGAGGAGAATCTCATCTATAAACCTATCTGAATTATCCCAATGTTCAGCCTCACAATGGAGATTTTGGGTGCCTAGTCATTAGTGATCAAGACACTAAAATTGCTAGTTGTAAGTAACATTTCTAAAGAGACACTATCATTACAACATAGTATATTTTTATAGAAACAATCTAAAATACCAACACATATAAGACAGAAAAATAGAACATGAGTAAAATAGAAACACTTCCACAATAATTATGGATGTCTTGATGAGTTTATTATTGCATTATTTGGGATACAAAATTTATTAAATTAATAACATAAATAAGGTAAAATAATTATTGTTTTTTATAGAAATATTTTTATAAGTATGTTTCCAAACCCTCTCATATTCTAGGATATCTCATGATTGAGATGACTAAGGGGGTTATGAATACTATTGATTGGGAATATCTAAATTTATTAGGTGTTCTCATGATTATTTAAACTTTTAATGCTTGAATTTTCAATCTATTTTCAGTACTTCATACCACTTTTAGTTTCTGATTTGACAAGTTGTTTAATGGCTTGAGCAAAAATTGAAGAGGTTTTTTATATTCTATTTGAACAATTATGATTTCATGTTATCACCTAAACAAAATAAGTAAGTTTTCTTATTTATTAAATGTATAAGAGGAAATTCAAGAATATGTTTGATCTTTTCAAATGTAATATAAGTCTTTTGAACTTTAACAATGTGAGAATCATAAAGAATAAAAGGGTTTTGCCAAAATAATAAACTTGAAGTCAAGATAAAAAGGTGGTCATTAGAGATTTTGAAAGACATATTTGGAATATCCCTAACTATCCTTAAAATATAAAGATGGCTTATTTTACTATCTTGCATTAATTTAAAAAAAATGAATCTTATCGTCTACCTTGAGTTTAATAATTCTACATTATTTCATCCATCCCATGATATAATTCAATTCATTCTTGGTTTTCATTTTAATCATCCTAAAAATGTGTGACGAGCTCCAAAGAATAATTTTTTATTTCTATTACTACTTTTGGTTCCTTCAAAATTTGGGTGAAGTTGATGTTAATTAGAAGCCATGGTAAGGCCATAAAAATTCTTAGGTGACATTTATTACACGCACCTTGAAGATTAAATTAAAAAATGTACTCTCTCTCTCTCTCTCTCACACACACACACACACACACACACACTGTATGTGTGTGTGTGTGTGGGCTGAGTAGTTTCCTTGTGGCCTCTAAGTTACTAATAGGAGTGATAAAAAGTAAAGGTGTTTATGACATAGTTATACATTATTGGATGTAGGATTTCTCAATAGGTTGGGAGTAGCTATCATATAGATTTCTAAATGAGTAATATTACATTGTGTATTTATCATATTTAAGAAAATTTTCTAAAATATTATTTGTAGAGATATAGCTTGTCAAACAATAATAGAGGTAGGTTGGGAGGAAATATAAAGTTGAGGGATTATCATGAATGTCTGACCAACCATTAGATAATAACAAAAATTGACCTTTCATTACAGTTGTGTTTGGTGATCACTAAAAAGTGTTTTATTTTGCATGATCAACCATCTATTAGAATTAGGTCATACATTTAAAAATAAATGATATTAGGCTTTGTTGGTGTAATTAAGTATTTACTAATTACACTTTACTTAAGTTTACTTAGGATAATGCATTACATAGTAGTTTGTCTTTGAGACACTTAGGAGTTTGCATTTCATTTTAGCACATGGTTAGGAGAATCTCCACTTTAGGTGTGATAGTTGTCATCACATACCTCGTTGTGTGTGAGATCCACCTTTAGTGCTCTTATCACATTATCATCCTAATCCAATGCACATACTTTATTGCATATTGGAGGATGATCCACCTTTGGTGGACATGTGATTCCACCTTGTGTGGGTGATATCTTATCATCTCCTTATCATGTAGTCTTATTGCATTGCTTATATATTGAGGCATTCCTACTTTGTAGAATCAATCAATCATCTATCTATTTCATTATTTGATCGTTTGATCATATCATATTTTGTCTCTCTTGTGCTATCTCTTGAGCTTCTAGATCTTGGTTTTTATTCTTTGCCTTAGGCAAATTCTTACATGGTATCAGAGCCAAATGAGTTTTCATTGCATAGCCATTAGAGAGCGTTTGATTGCTTCAACTTTTGGAGGGCCAAGAACCAAATCCGGGATCAGCATTTTGTGGGAGCGTTTTGAGCAAGATCGAACCTCACCATTACATCCGAGTGGCTGTTTCCATAAATTTTAACTATAAATTTGTCTATATTGAGCAAAAGTCAAAATTGAAACAAATTTTTTTTGCAAATCGGACCCCTAAGGCCGATCTCCAAAATTGGAGCACTTTGGGCCAAATCTGACACTGCCATTGCGATCAGAGCGGCCAAAAACTCCAAGATCGACTATTCATTCGTCCAAATCAGACACCATTGGTCTAAAGAAAAAAGTTTCCCCTCCCTGCCTTGCCGTACGGACGCGACTACAGTCTGCATAAAGTATGATTTTTATTTTTTAATAAATTTCATTTTTATTGTTTTTCGCTTATTTTTAATATTTCATAAAAAATTGAAAATTAAATATAATCGAAAATTAAAATTTAGGTGCGAGGGGGGGTTTTGCTTTTTGCAAAGTTTATTATAAATTTTTTTTTGTTATTTGCAGGGCGTACGCACTGCACAGTGCGTACAGCACTGTTCTGCAGTGCGGTACACACTGTACAGTGCGTACAACACTGTTCTGCAGTGTTGTAGGCACTGCATAGTGCGTACAGCACTGTTCCGCAGTGCTGTACTGCACTGCGTGCGGCCCCCTTCAATGGGGTTTTTTCATTTTTTAAAAAATAGTTTTTTTAAAGTTTTTTTTAAAAAATAAAAACTTCTATTAATAGTTTTTAATATATGTTTTTTTAATAAGTTTTTTTATATAAAAACTTTATATATATATATATATTTTTAAAATAGTTTTTTTTAAATAAAAATTATTTAATATAATATGTTTTTTTAATAAAGTTTTTTTTGGGTATCTTAAATAAATATTTTTCTTAAACTCATTGGGTTTTTGAAAAATAAAATATTAATAAATAAGTGAAAGTGGGAACACTATTTTTTTCTTGCCACTTGTATCTACTTGTTTTGCAGCGTCATCCAACCGACAGCAGGGGGAGGCTAATTTTGTCCCAAAGACTTCCTAGCACAAGGCCAACAGGAGGACACTTTTTCTACAGCATTTGACAGGCATCCTTGGTGGCTTGATCTTCTACATGTTTCCAGCTTTGCATTGTATTTGATGTTGTATGCTCTTGCATGAGCCATGTTGTACATGCACTATCATAAAGTGCCACATTTTTTTGTATCTTGTCATTTGATGACACAATTGATGTAATCCCTATGTTAGTAGATTAGGAATATCATGGGACTTGGTTCTTGAAAGTTATGCTCTAACCAATCAATGGATGCATGACACAAAAATTCAAGTATACCTACCTGTTAGTTGAGTACCCATGGTGCTTGCAGGTGTCTCCATGCCTATCTCTATCATATCTCAATGGGCATTCCGTCAGTCATCCTACATCGACATTGGTACCTGAATTTGTCACACTTTGACATTCTTGGTGCAGCATTGGCTCTATTTTCTTCCTATTGAGGAGCATTGGTCATCATCTTGGACCATCTTTGCAGGAGATTTAACATTGAGGGGGGGCTACTTTGTCTCTCTATTTCCTTCCTTTGGGGGGATTCTTTATTGTATTCATCTCTCTTTTGGGGGAGGGTTTTTCCCATGAGGTTTTCCCTCTTTCTCCGCTTTATGAGAGATTGCATTGTTCTTACATATTTTACATGGGTACCTAACATGGCCTAGTAGCTGGGACCCATCTTGCATTGTGAGCTTAAGTGCATTCCCCTAAGTTGCACTTAAGGGGGGGTGTTGGTGTAATTAAGTATTTACTAATTACACTTTACTTAAGTTTACTTAGGATAATGCATTACATAGTAGTTTGTCTTTGAGACACTTAGGAGTTTGCATTTCATTTTAGCACATGGTTAGGAGAATCTCCACTTTAGGTGTGATAGTTGTCATCACATACCTCGTTGTGTGTGAGATCCACCTTTAGTGCTCTTATCACATTATCATCCTAATCCAATGCACATACTTTATTGCATATTGGAGGATGATCCACCTTTGGTGGACATGTGATTCCACCTTGTGTGGGTGATATCTTATCATCTCCTTATCATGTAGTCTTATTGCATTGCCTATATATTGAGGCATTCCTACTTTGTATAATCAATCAATCATCTATCTATTTCATTATTTGATCATTTGATCATATCATATTTTGTCTCTCTTGTGCTATCTCTTGAGCTTCTAGATCTTAGTTTTTATTCTTTGCCTTAGGCAAATTCTTACAGGCTTGAAGAGAAGAACATTGGATACTAATAGCATCTAGAATACTTTGGAACTAGAGGTTCTAGACCTATAGTTATAAAAATAATCTAGTGTTTGGAATTTGGTCTCCTCTTTTATTTTGTCTCTTATATGTGCTTCATGCAATGTTGAAGTTTTCTTCTGATTAGAGAAAGTGGAAGAGGGCGAATACCACATCAGGGGTCTCATGACAAGCAATGATTCCTAAGAAAAGACCAACACTAAACCCAAATCAAAACTAGAAAAAAAAACAAAATGAAAGACAAAACCCACCAGTAAAAGACACAACAACTATAAGCCAAACTTCCTCTCTTAATTCAAATGTATCAACCATTGCATAAAAGACCCTCTTTTATCTTTACCGTGAGGAAGGGGACTGATCAACAAGAGACTCTAGGATAGAACTAGACAAAATCTCTCTTCTTTTCATCATGGCATGACAATATTCCAACTCCTCTTGGAGAATATACACAGAGTCCATTGACTTGTGCACCATTTCTTTACTTTAAGCAACCACCTCATCAAGATTTCTTTTTAGCTCCCATTAATTGTTCTTGATAGCAGCAACATTATATAACATATCCTTCTTTTCCTCATTTAATGTTAGCATAGCTCTAAGTTCTTTAATCTGAACCTCCAAGTTGTCCCAATTGTTAAGCCTATTAGCTTGCTCATCACCCTCTCATCATGAACAACCTCAGACTAATCACCAAACCTTATGTTTACATCTACCAACACTCCACGTCTATTAATTTTCTTTCTAATAGTATGCAATTGGGATAGAAGCCAACATATAATCTCATTCTACTTATTATAAGCCTTATTTTGCCTTTTAAAAAATCCATATTTACTCATAAATCATTAAAATTAGTTATTTCCTATTGAAACAAAATTTACACAATCTTTGAAAATTTACGAGAAACATATGATCTATGGCTAATAGATGCATCATATTCAAACCAAAACTCTCTTGAATTCAATTATTTTCAAAACAAGCTAGCAGCTGATGGGGATTCACAAAACGGGTTCTATTCAAATGGCAAGCTCTTCCAGCAGACTCCAGTAGAATGGAACAAGGATCACTCCTAACGAAATGCCTTCTTCTCGCAAACCGAAGTTAGGGTGGGTTTCAAATTATAGAATCTATCTCATACAAAACAAATTATATTTTTCATGCTTTAAAGATCTAGACTAAAATAAATCTTATCCTTCATAAAGATGGGCAAATATTAACGATAGTTTCTAGATAGAACAACATATACAGGCAACCCATATTTTGACATTAAAATGATTTGATCGGGTCTACTATAAATTCCTCCTCTCACAAGCTATCGGCGTATCAAGTCCTAAACAACCTGCTCATTTTAACTGTTTCTTCCGCATGACTTGCTTTGGCATTTTGCATTTTCGATATATTCAGCCACACACGCTGCAACCTTCTCCGCCATTTCTTCTTGATCGCTGAAACAGTAAAGAAATAGTATGTAATACAAGACATACTCCAACCAAATAAAATTAATAAAAAATTAATACCTAAAATGTATTATACCCGTCACTAATAAAACCTTCCACGAGTGAAACCCAGCGGAGAGCATTTTTCCATTTCTGAAGCGTTCGACTACTGAACTTCCCATCCTGTTTATGCATTTGGAAAGCTCTGGCATACACTCCATTCTTGTCCTCCATTCGAACTTCAGAGGGTCTAATTTCCCAAAACACGGGGATAATTGGAGCCCCGGTTTGAATAATGAGGAGTAGCTCATCCAGACACCACTCAGATTGAGCATATTTGGGAGAAAGAATTACAAGATGAACTGAAGAACTACGTATTGCGGAAGTTATAGCTTGGGGTATGTATTGTCCCGGTTGTAAAGAATATTTGTCCAAAAACACTTTGAATCCTCTATTCTCAAGATTATGATACGCTAAACTTGCAAGTGAGTGTTTCGTATCTGGTCCCCGATGATTAATGAAAACCTCATATTCAGTAGTGGGAACATGATAATGGGGGAAGGAATTGGAATGGGATACCAGGGGTGAAGAATGGAAAGAAATAATATTTCCCATGGTAGAAAAGGTGCTTACGAACATAGCTGTGTCTATTGGCCTATATAAATAGATCCACGAATGGGAATTAATAATATCCTCCTACGGCTGAAATGGAATATGCCATAATTGCCGTGTATCTAATCTTACGAGGAACAACAAATCACTCGCTCAAACATTTTTGGTTTCTGATGGAAAAAATAAGATGAGATCGATCGACATCAGATAAATTGACATGAGATAGTGGGGTGAAGAATGGAAGATTTTCCGTGGCAGAGACGTTGCTGGCCGGTTATTAGAAGGTGCAAATGATCAATCAGATTTTTCTTGTTTTCCACTGCCATTCTTTCGGGCGGTTATTAGAAGAGAAAAATGAGCACTAGTGTTCTTTTTCAGGTGGTTCTGTTTTCCACTGTCTCCTTTTCCCCGGTGTAGGGTAGTAAAGGTCGGAGGGTTTTATTTCATTTTTATTTTTTTTGTGGGGAACTTGATTTCGTTAGTGCGGATGAAGAGTCAAAAGAAATAATGTAACGTCAATAATGTAGCTACAAAGTCATACGATGTTATTATTGAGGCTGTGCTCCTTTTTAGGATTGCTATAAAATTTTATAAGATGAATTGAATAAGTGTTTAAAGATTAAAAGAGATATCTTGATATTTCATCTAAAAATATTACTTGACAGAAGTATAGAACTTGGACTTTGACTCTTGATGTATCTATTAATGGTTCAAAAGTTAAAAATAAGATCACTTTGTAATAAGTTGTTTAAGTTTTTTTGGGTAGGAAATGATTATATAGTCAAGTTAGTTCACTTTGTTTAGTGTTTGTACAACTTTGTTATATTTATGTATTTGAAATTTTATATTTTATTTTTATAGTTATTGTTAAATGATATGGATTATTTTAGTGTACAAGGTATTTTATTTTGAATATATGATTTTTTAAATTCTTAGATCAAAGTCAAAAAATTTGTAATGTTATACTAGATTATGACATCTATTTTATTAATCAAAATACTTTCTTTCAATTAGATTTGCACAAGAAGGACCTGGACCCATTACATCTTTATCATTAAGTCAAACAAAATGAATGTAAAAAGGTCTGAGGTTTATAAAAAATAAAAGAATAGACACTCTTTAGAAATAAATAGCTAGAAAGAAAATAACCAACACATAAACAACTAATAGTTAACTTTCATTAAGGGACATCAGTCCTTTAGCATCCTACCATTCTTTCTGCAAGCTATCTAACCACACTTCAAAGGAAAAGCAACAAGACTTTGAAGTACAAGAATTATCTTCAATGTGAAGAGGAGAATTATGGAGCTCAATAAAGTACGTCGGCCTTTTCTCAAAATTTCTATGAGAGGATACAATGAGATACAAACATTGCATGAAATATCATGTACTCTTGTTGAAGGACCTATATAGTAAGATTAGTACTTTTAACTAAGTCCCTATGGTAGTCTATAAGTTCACCAATACTATTCGTGAGATTCTCCTAATTCTCCTTTAAATTTGCAACCTTATCTTTGAACTAAGGTTTCATGGCCCCTTTCTTAATATTATGGATCTCCTACAGAATCACCACCCAACCTTTGAAGGTATCTACCATTTTATTATTTTATTCCTACACCCTACTATGAAGAATTCCTCAAGATAGTCATGAGATTTCTTGAAGACTAGCTTCTCTAAGGTCTAATTTTTTCTCTGAAAGATCGATACAATTGGACCATCTACTTTTCTTATAAAATTATATGTACATATTGTATATTTTATCTACTACAATCTCTATCCATAGTAGTCTAAAGGATATCTAAGACCATGTAGAAGTGATGGAGTTGGAAAAAATAAGAAAAAAACAATCATTTTTTCAGTATTTTTCTATGTTTTTATAATTTTCATTTTCAATGGCCTTAAAAGAAAAATTTGGGGTAAAAAATATCACTAGTTCCTTAACTTAATTTTTCAAAGGAATAGAGTTAAGGGATTCAAATTATATCTTTTGAAAACCTTTCCAATAATGTAAGAAATTTGGAATTTCGAGCACCAAGCCAAAATTTATGTCCTTTCAAAATTGGGATAAAAAAGTGCCAAAACTACATGGTTTCTACCAAATCTACAAGATCTTTTCCTTTAAAAGATATTACATTTTAAGAAAATTCACTATAGAAAGCACCACATGTTAGTAGTGGTGAGGTTTTCAAGGTTGAAAGAAGGGGAAAATGAACAAAGCCTAGTAATGTGCCATGTGTCATCATCGTACATCCTCAACCCAAGTTCAAGAAAAAATCTCTAGAGTCACCCACATATGCTACATGTATCCAAATCAAAGCCATATCATTTAAAATAAGATGGGGCCCACATCCTCTAATATAAAGTGTTTTTGGTTGATCCAGTTGAGTATCTCGGGGCAAATTTTATCTAAAATAAATATCCTCCATGTGCAAAAAGAAAGAGGTCATTACAAGAATAATTGGAAAAGCTTCTTTCTCATTATGTGGTCGAAGTCGAAAGATGCAAGTGATGGTAAGGAAGTTGAAAAAGTACAGGCGACATCCATACCATGCACACGAAAGAACAATAACGATGCAAAGATAAGAACACCTAGGACAGTTGTAAAACCTTCCATCGTGATATTTTCACATGGGAAACATGCAGAAACATTCTTAGTTTGGGACAACATTTCCTAGTTCGGGAAATTTTTCCTATCTAAGCCTACAGTCATATTGTTTTGGGAGGAGTATTTTTTTTAGTTTCTCGGTTAACTAGATTCGAAAGTGACCACTTAAAGATATATACAATTTTATTCTCAATGCTTAGGTTTATACTCAGTTAACCAATAAGCATATCAGATAGTACTGAGTTCAGCTCTACTATGTGTTTACTTTTGTTTTGTGAATGTTTTTAAATCTTTTTGCCGATTCTAAATGAACAAAGCTATGCATTTTGTGGTGGATAGATTTTATAATTTTCTCATAGATTTTAGATTTTCAATTTTTGAAGCATATTTCACACTCTTTCAGTCATCTATAATGATCCTTGACTTGGGTTTATACTATGTTATTTTGTGAGAATGATTCTCATGGAATAATTATTTTAGTAAGATAACAGGGACACTTCTCGTGGGTCTTAAAGAGCATTTCTAACTAAGATATATAAATATTTTTCCCTGTGTCTATTTAATTTTATATTCTATTTTGGTTAAAATAATCAAGAGTCAATGACATTCTATGTTCAATATTTTTAGGTTACTTGTTCATGTTATTTATAAAGGGAAACGTAACAGGTTTTAAAATCTTTGGTGCATCGCCTTATTTTAGCCATCATTTCATTTTCCCACCCTTCCCCTTTTCCCAAAAAAAATACCTTGAAGAGATAGTTTCTTAAATCCCAAAGGTTGTTTCACAAGATGTACTAAAATCCCAAAGGTATTTCACAAGATGTACTTGGTCCCAATACTATGTAACTTCTTGACTACTTGGGTTATATATAGACATTAACCTCTTAGGGATCAACATGTATTAAAGACCCTTAAATTTTTCTTTGACTTTTCATGGATATTAATAGAAAAAATGATTTTTGGGTGAGTTTAAAAATAGGCACCTCTTCATAATCCATAGTATCTTATTTCAAAGAGGAAAGAGGTGGGATATCCTAAGAACCATTATTATTGGGAGGAATAGATTGAAAAGTGGAATTAATGTTATAGTCAAGGAATTTCAATACTATGTTCAGTATTAGACACAACTGAGACTGTTGAAGGGTCAGGGAAGAAACCATTTTTGTCATTTGAATATTTAGATGATGAATCAACTAGGGTTAATGCGAAGCTAGAATCTTATAAGTAAGTTTCAAAATTAGACTCAGAGACAAACCTTTCGTAAGAAGAAGTAGCATAAGGGGTCACAAATTTGAACTATAATGTTGTATTACATTGAAGGACTAAAAAAAATGGTATTAGAATTAAATTTATATGAAACAAACTATACCATCAATAAGGAGAGAATAGAGCCTCTTTTAGACTCCTTCCCATATGAACCTCTTAATGTAGTCAATAAGTAATATGATCCTATTATACATGGTACTCTTACTACCCTAGAAGAGATTAAGGTATGTGATAACAATGCAAAGCTAATAAATGAAATTAGTATTATTTTAGGTTATTACAATTGTATAAAAGTAATGAACTACAAATATATATTTGATGTATGGGAAAATACTACTAGTATTTATGAAAGAGACAAGAAGATCAAGTTGCAAAATATAAAGAACAAGTTTGAAACTTTAAAGATGTCTAATGATGAGAATACTAAAGGCTATCTACATTTGGTTAATGAATTTTTGAAATCCATTAGAGCCTTTGGTGGATTTATTGAAGGAAATAAGGTGTTGCTAAAAGTAATGAGGGTAATGACTAAAGCCTTCAAAACCTTGTTGATTATTATAAATAAAATTTCACATTTGGTTAATTATACCTTGTAAGAACTATATGGGATAGCCACTAAATTCAATCTTTCAAAACAAGAGAAGAATTAGAGTTGGAATAAATATGCCACTTTGAGAGTTATTGAGAATACTAATGAAGATTATGGTTCAAATCAAGAGGTATATTTTGTAATAAAATTAAGGAAAACATTTGCCAAATACAAATGAAAATTTCCCTTTAAATGATTTGGTTATGGAAGAGTAGTATAATACATTTTTATATGTCCTTTTAGGTAAGATAGGAAGAGACTTGATGTTGATGAATATAAATAAATTCATAGAGAATCTAGTAGACATGTTAGATTAGATGAAAAATTAAAGGAAATGAAAAATTATTGCACAAATAGAGTCACATTCATTAGATGATGAGAAAGGAAAGGATTAAAATGATAATGTGATACTTTTGGAAATTACTGATGAATAAAATGTTAGATTTGATGGACAAAATACTTATTTTCATGTAATAGATAAATCTAGATTTTTTATTATTGGTTCGGGCTGCTCAAATCACATGCCTAGGGATAGAATGATATTTGTAGATCTACATAACTATGAAGGAGGATCAATTTCACTTGTATAAAATAGTTCAATTTTTTATTTGTAGTAAGGTGACTATTTCTATTGATGATCAACAAAACACTATTGATGTTTAGCTCATAAAGCTAAGTATGATGTTTACTATGTGGAAGGATTAAAGCAATGTCTTTTGGGTGTCAATAAATCATTTAACAAAGGTAGTCAATTTATTGAGTCATAATGAATTCTTATTCCCTACTTTCTAAAAAAATCATAGGAGGACCAATAGGAGGAGAATAAACACCTCTACTAGATTTTAAAATATCAAAACGTAATGAGGCTAAATATACTTCCATATTTTTCCATCCCACATATTCCTCAAGTGGTTAATCTGACTCTAAAGGAACCTTTCTCTAACACCAAATTTTGAATACACATAAGGACTTATAGGTGGGGTGAATTATCTTTAAAAATCATAATTATTTCACTTTAATTCCGAAATGTTTAACTTTAAGTAGTAGTAATGAAAGATAAAGTAATCAATGACAATATATAATAAAACATTAGATTTATGTGGAAAACCTAATTAAGAAAATATCATAGTAAGAATATCTAAGAAAATTTTAAATATTATTATAATGAGGCTCACTCCTAGACTTTCATCCAAGATGCAATTTCCTTGTGCAAGATAGGAATGACTTTCTGTAAAGGCACTATATCTAGAAAACATATAAAGGACATACTGAGTATACTCACTATCTAATTATAGGATGAATAAAAAGAATACGATGTATAATCCATTATATCATAGGTTCCAATAGTATCCTTGGAATGTAGATTCCACAAACATGATGACTCAATAATTTATTTATCTCTTTGGCTTCACAACTTCCATCGTATGCTTCATCTTCAACAATCTTGCATCTTCTAGGTAACACACACATTCCATACCTATGGAAACTAATTTGATATTCAATATATACATACCATTAATGAATATATTAATTAATTTTTCCTAAACTAATGAACTCAACAAGTTGGCATTGTTATTATAATGTAGTTAAAGTACTTCATACCAATAGAAAGAGAGGACCTAAAATATCCAATTACATATTCCAATGTAGCAAAAAACAAACATTTGGGAATATCCTTCATAGTTGCAAACAAGATAATTTGTATATTTAGTGTGTAGAATTTTACCAATTTTCTCAAAACTAAAACATGAAACTAAATTTTTATATTTTGGATCATAGATTTTAAATATGGTCAAGTGACTACGGAGCGAGGGTGGTTGTGGGTCTTCAAGCATTTATAGCATTAGAGGAGGAACTTAGTGAGGAAAAAATATATGGAAAAATCTATAGATGAACATTATGAATATGATTATCATCCTATTGTACTTCACTTTTTGAGATTAATGTATAAAAGAGAGTGATTTGACCCTAGAAAGTTGTACTATGCTAGTGTACTCTACCTAACATGCTTAAAGAAAATAAATATTTTCAAAATAGAATCCATATATACCTTCCCTTAAGATGAAAAAATAGGAGTATTTTGACATCAATTAAGGAAAATAGAAGAAAGGATAAAGCACCTTTAATACAAAGGAGTAATCCCACAAACAACACCCAGTACAACCCAAAGATGTCATAACTCCTATGAGATCAAGTAAGGGACAAATGAAAAGAGATACCATGCAATAAGTGTAAAAGGGATCATTTTGAAGGATTTAAAAAAAGATATGTAGAAAAATAAGGGAAGAGTTCACACCTTCCCCATTACTAGGTAAAGTAATTCTTGAAGAAGGGTGACACACTTTTATCCCTCAAGGTAAGGGATTTGTTTACAATGGATACCCAATTGCAGGAAATAAAAAGGTTATGATCAAATATGAACATCTCTTGTATAAGAGAGAATCCATAATGTAAAAATATAATTCCATGTAAGATTGGATATCACAAGATAAACAAATGTGACCTAACCAAGAGAAAATCGGAGCCTTAAGAGAAGGATGAGAGAGAATTAAAAATCCTACCCTGGCCTCCAAAGTGTAGAGACAAGAATAATATTAATGACTATTATGTTCCTCACAAATTATGATCACACTATGTATTAAAATGAGCCCCAAAAGGATAGGCTAACAATGTCACATAGTGTGGAGAAATGTAATAGGAATTTAAATTTTATTAAAAGAAATTAAAATTTAAAATTAACTCATTGTGACATGTGATGTGAATGATATCATAATCAATGAGTTTCTGAATTTTGTAATGCAAAGCTTGACATTCATTAGTAGAGTTGTCATGGTATATGTGATACTTGCAAAAAAGAGAGATTCAAAATATTTTGACCATGTTTCTTTTGACATTCAGGTCAAGTAATGAACCAAGCGCAAAGAATTTTATGCAAAATAATTTATTGATTTAAGCTAGGTATAGAAGGAATGTTATATCATAAAGGAGGAGATGTTGAAAAAGGAGGAGATTGAAAAAATTTCACTTCCATAAGTTAAGCATGATTCTGAATGATTTTTTGCATAGTCCTAAACTATGTTGGAGATTATGAGTTAAATTGTTAAGAGAATTATGTTAAACAAATTAAACACTAGGCCCTCTAAATAGTCCCATGTTGAAATTAGGAACTTTATATTCACCCTCAAAAGATGGTGTGAAGTGTAAAAACCCCCAATAATCTTCTAAAAGGCAACATGTAGCAGAAGAAGTATCTCGAGGAAGTGAATATGTCTTTTTTTAAAATCATCTAGTAATAGATGGAGAATCAAGTTTAGTTCATAAGAAATTTTAAATTTTATCATTAGCAACAAGGGTATACATAATGTCATTATACATGAACTTTAGTATGTGATGAAGTGTTAAAGGAAAAGCATGTAACCATGGTCTTCTTATGATGATGTTATAATTAAGAGTATTGAGAATAATATCAATATGTGTGGGTAAACTAATAGGACTTAACTTAACAGGAAAAGTAATAATACCCAAGGTTTTCTTAGCAACATTGTCAAATTTATGGATAGGAATAGGATAAAGTTTTTTTAAATAAACCTATACATTTATCTTGTTTAACAAGTTAATTCTACAACCATTAAGTTTAAATCCATTATCAATTAAATTTATTTGAGCAAGATTACTATTGATAAGGATAAAAATAATCAGAGAATCATGTTGACCTTGAATTTATTTAGGATGATACTCATATTGAGAAAACACAATTTGACATTTTTTATTGGTTGAATTCACATATTTTAATATGTCCAAGTTATATTGTCTTTTCCAAGAGGTGGGACTATTACATTTATCAAGGCTTATTGTAACACTTCATGATAATTAAGTGAAGATTAAAGAGGATACCAAAAATTGATCTTGATACTTGAGTAGAATGAAGTTTTTGATTATTGGTAAAAATAGGTTTTAGGGGGACCCAAAACCCCTTAAAATCCTTAAAAATTAGGAATAGAAATTAAGTCCACTGAACTGAAATAGGATTGGAAACCAGCTCTCTAAACCCAAAACCAGCACAAAAAACTAGTAACAACACCTAATAATAGAAAACCTAAAACCAAACCAGCATAGAAATAGGTTTACAAAAAGACCTAGGAAAACTCCAGAAGAGTTCCCTCTGCCTCTTTCTTCACCTCATATGCCTTCTTGATGGACGAATTAAAATCTGAGAGGTCCAGGATCTTGTCATGGATTTTCTTCTTTTGTATAGACTGAGTACACTTGCCTGGACCTGCATCACCTGCATCATCTTTGTCATCTTTGAGCTTTACTGTCGGAGACCTAGTATCCAGCTCAGGCTTGATGGTATTGAAGCGCTCCATCACATAACCCATAAAAAGGTTATTATCTAGCATATGCTTATTAGGAGTGTTCTTGAATTTATCTATTATGTCCTTCATATCCTTCATGTTTTTCTCATCCTCTTTTTCCTTTCACACTTCCATCCCCACTAACCCAATATCTAGATTCCCCTAAAGAAGATCAACTTTGGTAGAGAGGGAGAAGAATCTAAGATTGACTCTTTTAATTTCCTAGAAAACCCATTTCATGAGGCGGAATGAATATCTCAACATTGCATTCACCGTTTGGAGGACACAAAAAGGGGGATCAATCTTGTCATCCATATCCTCTTTAAGGAGTTGAACATTCCTTTCCCACATGTCAACCATTTTCTCAAAGGGAATGTTCTTAGAGATGGAAGGGTTATTACCCTTCTCATTAGACTCCAAAATAGGAATCTCAGTATCCTCCTTCCTATCTGACTACACCTCCATGACCACTTCAAGCTTCAAGGAAATAGGAACATCATGTTCCTCAGAGCTAAGATATCATCCAAAATGGGAAGGGATGGGAAATAAAGTAGGGTAAAATATCCTTCTCTTTCACCAAAATATCTTAATAAGAAGTATATATTTTAGGAGAAGGATCAACATCATCTGTCAAGATCTCATCCTTAGGATAGAGATTCTTTGAAGAAATTTTAATAGGATCTTCTTGTACTAAAATTTTCTCAAGGGTGGGATCATTTTTTTGGGAGGGAATATTGTGATTATGGATCAAATTAATAACTAAAGTACCATCATATACAAGAAAGGAAACATCTTGGAATTCTTCAACGAAACATGAAATTGAACTAGTAAATTATGATAACAACTCCATTCATAGAATCAAAGTGAAAATACATACAATAATACAGGAAATGAAATATTTTTGTACTTTTTATTGTTTTGAAATATATAATAATAAAAAGGAGATGCAAGAATTCAATGGATCTATGAGAGAAGTTCAAATGAATGTATCTAAATTAGATCTAAATGACTAAAAATGAAACAATACATGAAAACAAGATCTAAATAAATACAATATAGTCAAAGTATGATATAAATATTGATTAATGAAATGTATACAAAGTATATCTAGACACTAAATAAAAGTGTAAATTTCATGCAAGGAGAATCTTACCAATAAAAAAATAAAAAATGAGAAATATCATAAGTTTGGTTCAAAAAAATGTACAATATGAAAATGAGGTCACATAAAGGGGTTATTTTCCCCAATTAATATAATGCATTGGAATGCAAAATCACCTCAAGAAAAAATATTATTGAGACCACTTGGTAATAAAATGTCAATGCAATATCTATTATTGCATGGTTTTTATTCATTTGTTGCTTATAATTGAGGAGAGGAATGATATTGATATACAAGAGACTAAATAAGTATAGATATGATCTAATAAAACTAAAATGCTAATGTAAAATAGAATAAGGAAGAATTTGAATGCACCTATAAATTCAATAGGATAAATGAGTTTCTATACTTGAATTCCTAATTATTAGAATATCGAAAAGACCTTTAAGGAAATCTTGGATGTTGTAATGTGGCACAATGCTTGATGATGAGGGAGAATAATTCTTTAAAATATTGAAGTTTTGGATGCTTGAAGACCTTGAGAATGCTCTAATTTCTTGATTCATTGATTTCTTTATTACCTATCATTTTTCTTATGAAATAATGGACCTAAGGGCTTTATACAAAGATCTCAAAGTAAACTTACCTTTAGGTTAACTTAGAAAAATGATAATGACATGTGGGAAATACCTTTGGGCAATGTGAAATCATAGAATCTCACTCTTAAGATTTCAAGTAAAAGTATCAGGGATAGATCATCTTTTGTGAAACTATATCCAAAAATTTGTTTTGTACTAAAAAAGTTGCCCTGTACCTAAAATATCCCTTGCCTAAAAATTTGCCTTTTAGCTGAAAAATTGCACTGTACCTAGCAAAATTCAATGAAATTTGCTGGGAAGAAAGATAATAGTGTCTAGCTCCCAAAAGTTGGACAACAAAAAAATATGAGATTGATAGATGTGGAAATCATGCCTCACACTTTATAATGAGGTAAGACCCATCTTAGAGTGAGGAGATGGAATATTAAATGGTGAAAATCATTTAACTGGGGACTCATAATATTAATTTAAATTAATAAATGTCCAAAGAGAATTAGGAGAATGTGACATCAATGTGGGAACCTATTCATACTAAAATGGGGTTAAAATGAGAACCTAATTAAGGGTGTTTATTTTTTAGGAGGGTATATGCTATAAAAATAGAGGAATTACAAGAAGAGAAATGATAGGAGGTGGCTCAAGGGAGGGGGAAATGAACACTTACAATATCTTGGGGTGAGAATTGTAGACACTTCACAAGGAATTCAAGAGAAAGATAAATGATGGAATATAAATAGGAGTAATCCTAACATGAATGACATTGACAATAATATGCATAGAGAGAAATAAAGTAGGAGTAGAAACTCAAGACTTACCCTTACTCTTCAAAGTATCTTCATGCTCCCTAACAATCACCCATTGAGAATATTTATGATCATGTATCAGTTTTTTTTGACATACCTGGGTACAAAGATGAAAGACATGAGAAGACTTTTAGTCATCCTACATCAAAAATAGATATTTTTGCACATTCACCACTAGTGGAGAGGAACCAACTGGTGAAATTGGTGGTGTTATAGAAGTACAAAACTATAGTCTTAACCATGGGTTCCTTTCCTATTTTTTGCTTTGGGAGTAATCAAAGGAGTTTGATGAAAATGTGGAATCCTTGGAGGATAACCTAAGTAGGCACTACTAGTCAAGGATGAGAAGATTGAGGAAACTTATATTTTTCATACATAATAGGGTGGGGGATATCTACGAGAACCCAAAGCTCAAATATACAGGCTTTGACTTATGTAACATATTTTTCTTTCCATTTTCTATATCATACACAAAAAAAGGAAAAAAACAAGAGGAACCATTGGATGTTACATGGTATTTGAGGTAGAGGGGGTCTTCTATGATACATATACTTTCCATTACCTCATAAAAAAAAAGAGAAAAAGGATGAAGCATGATACAATATTTGAATAGATTAGGAAGGAGTGTTATATGCAGAAGGACATAAAGAAACAACAAGTTGTAATGAAATTGATGATAACTATTTGGTTGTGTACCTATAATAATACTTTTACATTAAATCATCATGAGGAAACATTAGTCAAACTAAAGCTAGAAAAAATGGTCAATAGAAAACCCCCCATGTGACACTAGTGCCATGTATCTAGTGTACTAGATAATATGCATTTTTTCCTCATGAGTAAGTTTTAAACACTTTTTCAAAAATGAGAGAGTTGAATGCATTGAGATTAGGTGGGGAATACCTATACTTACGTGGAGTAAATTAGGCTAAGGGATCACAAAAATTATAGTTAAAATTTTTAAAATATATTCTGCATGGACTCAAAATGTAGCAAACCCCATAGGGGAAGGACAAAGACTATATTACATATGAATTATGATAATAAAATCTTCATACCAAACCCTATGTAGTCCATTTATTAGAGGTCTTCTTTCATAATTGCACTAACCCTACATGAAGGGTTAAGCATAACGCCTATGAAAGCTTTATTGTTAATATTTCCAAGAATTCAACAAGGGTATATCTCTCTATGTAATGATAAGCCATGAGGTTTTAATTTAGTATCTAGAAGCCTCACCTTCCAAATTAAGGACTAAGCCAAAGTGATTGTGACCATATTAAAACTATACACAATGACTAGATAGAAAGAAAGATGTAGAGATGGTATTTGATGAAAAAGATTCTTTTTATTTTTAATTTTAAAAAAATAACAAGTTTTAACAAGGAGAAGATTCCACATTAGGTTAACCAAAATATAGAGGAGAAAATCAAACCACTATAAAGGGTGGTCAAACTCCTTAGGGACTCAATATACAACTCTTCACTCAAATAACCTTTGGACAACTTTGACCTTAAATTGTTCTCATTAGAAAGACAATTTATGAATATCTAAATAATAAAATTTGAGTTCTAAAGCTATTAAGACCATATAAAGTAAAAATTCAAATTTTCAAGACTCCTTCCTCAACTATAATATCTATATATCTAGGATTTGTGTACAAGTACTAGATGGCTTCTCAATAAATTGACATCTTGCATGGATAGATTTATAAGATTTGTACTAGAAATACTAAAACAAAAGAGTTTTATTTTATATGAAATATCTATGTTAGGAATGAATGCTGAATATATCCTATGGGAGTATTAGCAGCCATTCTATAGAAGTTATTGTTGCATTCATGACTGTGATTTTCATTGATGTCAACACAATTATCTACTGAAGATTAGCAGAGGAGAAGACAGTGTTAGGGTTAGCGCATGTGGGATATTAGAGATCAAGATATGTGATGTTAAGGACTTACTTTATGATGTATTATATGTTCATGGTTAAGAGCACAAATAGTAATTAATTTATTCATGGAAGTTATGAACATTTCAGTGGAAGCAGTATTCAGGCAATGTTCCTGACTAGCGGTTTGTGGTAATCGGGTGATATATCCTAATCAGGATGGAATCTAGTTATGTGTAGTTAAAAAGAAGTTGAAGACATGTTGATAGTGAAATGGTTGATAGTGCAAACTTTGAGGTCGCATGAGTGAAGAGTTATTCTAATTGGAAGCTGACAGTTTTGTGTAACTTTTGTGTAGCATGTGGAAACTTTTATTTTGTAATTTGTATGCCGACTCATTTGTAATTACTTGAGTGTGGTATAAAGGAAGGAATGTTTCCCTTGTAAAATGGAATATGTAATTGTGAAAGTGAATTTGTGAAGAGGATATGCGAGGTAAAGAGATGTGAAATTGAAATCTAGTGTAGTAGTGAGTGCGATTTGGCATAGTCAGAGGAGAAGTAACATATTGTTGAGATCAGTAATATTTTGATATTATTCTATTGAATAATCTAGAGATCAGTTGGATAGTGTGTTCAATGATCTTGCCATTGAAGTTGTTTGGGCAGTGGGTCCTTCTATCTTCCATAACTCGTAACAGAGTTTCAATATTTTAGTAGGGATTCAATATCTCCTAACATGGATTCATATGTATTGAATGTATTTCATAAGACTCCTAACAGAGTCCTTCTTTTCACAAGGAATATGCGTATTAATGCAACTTTTTTGGGCATCATTCACAATGGGGTTTACTCTTTGATCAACAGGTTCCCTAGTCAACATATCTTGTGTCATTGTGTTATTGCGCATGAATATCTTTCTATGGTTGTTGGTTACATTTCTTATATGGTTAAAATCTATTAAAGTTGATAAAGGTTACAATTATCTGATAACTAATTCACCCCCCGCCCCCCCTCTTAGTTATCGTGGTGGACTTTACTTTCTAATAATTGGTATTAGAGCGATAGGTCCTTGAAAGAAAAGTTTAACAACTTAAGGAGATCCATGGAAAATTTCTAGAAAGAAAGCCCTAAGTTTGTGTTGCCCAAAATTTCCCTCCATGCAATTTTGGCCTAGTTTGGTTCTGTCCTCATGCTTCAAGCCCTGTTAGCACCCTAAGAAAATTTCATGGGTTTAGCAGCTTTCCCCTAGTCCCTATAGTGTTTTGTTCTATCTCTGGCATCAAAAGACCTAGGTCAACATTCATAAAAGTAGCTATTGGCTCCCAAAAACCCTAAAAACCCTAGGCCATGTTATAATCCTTCATTACCTTTTTTGGCCACTTAAAGTTCCCATTTTAGCATGTGCATATTATTCTCCAATTCTCTTATTCTCCCAGTGGTTATCTTTTCCTACGGTGAACTGGCGAATGCAGTGAGTCTCATAATTGCTTAATCCTTGGCAGTCTTAATGAAACATCTAGTGACTCAGTAATTTTCCTTCAGTCGTATGATCTCCTATCCCCAAAGAATATTCTTTTGGTTTCTCCCAATCACGCGAATACCCTTTGTTCGTAGATCTCCTGATCGGATGAAATATGCTCTTTTCACTCCGTGACTCAATGAATCATCTTTAGTCAAGCAATTTCTCGATGTAACCCAAGGTCAGCTTTTCTTTCGGTGATTCAGCGAATGCTTTTGTTCGCTTGTTCTCTCAATGAAACCCATGGTTAAGAAAACATTCAGCGATTCCAGGTTTCCTTTGGTCGCTTATTCTCCAAATTGGCTTGGGTTAAAGTCAAGGTCAGGATGTAGTTAGCCTCCAGCATTTATATTCTCATTCAGTGATTGGGCGACTGTGTGTTCTCATAATCTCTTGATCCTAGTGGTTTGGTCCCTAACATTAAGCAATTAGGAGAAATGATTACCATTTGTTTGGCGATCTCCTTTTCCTGGCGGGTTAAAGCTCTGAAAGATTTGATGATCATCATTGTACTATTGATAAGAGATGCTTGATATTTAAGGTAGCACTTTAGGAATGACCATCGATCTTCCTTCAAGTGCAGCACTTCTATGTTAGTGGGTCCAATCTACCACATAGTCCAACATGGCAGTTTCTCATTGGTCAGCAGGTTCCTGATCTGGCGATTGTCGTGGGTCTGAGTGTTTTAAGAAAGGTGGTAGTTTAAAGTGATCGACGGTTGGGGCATGATCGGAAGGAATATTTTGAGGCTATGAGATCATGCACCCGCCATTAGATGTGAATCAAGGTTCTGAGTGGGTTCGTTGTAAGAAGCTTGCCGAGGTGTTTGTTGATAAAGCAAACAAAGTGAGTAAAAGAATGACATGTGGCAATGGACCCATGGTTTACAAGTATTTGGTGGCTCCGATAAGTTCCCTTTGGTCGCTCATTCACAGAATGAATTAACAATGCTCCAAATGATTTGGTGACTTGGTGACTAAGGCTTTTCTCTTATTCACAAGATATAGCTAGGGTTAGCTAAAAGACTCAAAGATTCAGTGAAGTTACTTTGTTCACTGAATCGCTTTATTGGACCAGGGTTGGGAGAAGTATTTTGTGACTTGGAAAAATGCTTTCAGTCATGCATTCGCTAAGTGACTAAATGAAGGAAAGGTCAAGTGGGTCCAAACTATCACAAGTGCGGACATGTTTGTTTCCCATTGGCTAAATAATTGATGATGAGGCTGAGGACTTTTCAAGGATTTACGACTCTTTTTAAAGTTAATCTAAGCCATTTATCTACCGGGGAAAACTACGATCAACGGTCATGTTTTAAAATTCCCCCTGCTAGCCATTAAATTTAAATTCAAATTTTCTTGCTGGTTCTTGTAGTTGGTCAGTTGCGTGGCTTTGGGTAGCTCAGAGTTTATGACTCCAGGATAGTTGCAGTTGAGAGGATGAAGAATAAGATCTGATAGTCACTGCTTGGTATTTTCTCAGGGTACCATATCGATATCCTCACACTGAAGAAGGATTAAAGGTGGTACAAATCAAAACTGGATCAGATATGGAGCATTCATGGTGAGTTCAAGTTGTAGAAAGGTAGATGGATTAGGGCAGCTGTGTCTGCAGGTGCATGTGATACAGAGATATGCACGCAAAGATAGTATCTGATCGGCTAGATATTTTAGAAATACATGATGATCAGAAGCACATTGAGGGTTTGATTTTATTTATGCAAATCAATGTAACCCTAGTTAGGTTTTACTCTGGCCTGTGTGCCATATAGGAAATGTATGTATGTTTTTTAGGAGCTTTTAGAGCTCAGAGTTCACATTTTGTAAAGAAGAAAGTCTCTATCTTTGAAGGCTATCCATGGCATTTTCTCTTCCCTCTCATTTTCTACATTTTGTAATCTTTCATTGACTATTTAGATATTGCAGAGGTATTTTGTGACATCTTTTCTGTCCCTATGCTTCCTTGTCTGAATTCTCTCTTATTGAAATAAAGTATATTTATGTTTTCAGTGATATCTTAGGGTTCTTGATCCCTCTTTCTTTCTGCAACTCATGTGTATTATTGTGTCTGATTTGATATGAATGCTCTTATGGGTATACCTCAACCCCCTGACAATCTGTCTCATTCCTATACCCAGTTGTAGAGGTGAATGTCTAATTGAAGGTCATAGTCAGTGTCTTTTGTTTAGACCTCTCTATGAAGTACTTATGCAAACCTATTTAGTGAGTTGTGATCTCCTAGACCTGAGTTTGTTTACTGATTTCATCATCTATACCGTGATTCAAACCATCATTTCGGTGCATCACCAAGTAGGTTGTTTTCTTTCAAGTCATTTCCCTTTCATGCACTCCTTCTATCCCTTTCCCTCCAAAAGATTTTACTTTTCATGTCAAGAGGCAAAATAGGGTGATTATCCAAGAGGAACCAGCCTAGAACCTAGAGGTCTCATCTTAGTTAGCATAGGTCCCACACCTGGAGATGATTCCCATGTTATAATAAGTTATCAAGACCAAGAGAGCTTGAAATAAGGGTGCAAACTTAGTGTATAACAATTATGGCACGCTCGGTGGGACTAGGTTCAGATTTATGTTCAAAGGTCTTACTAAGATTAGATTCAGATTCAAAGATACCTCACCTTGGGCGTAACATTTCTGACAATAAAAGAAGTTCATTTTGAAAATATTATGTTATCTCTGATATACTGATTACATTATATGGACTTTTAGAAGTTTCTCTACCAAGTATATCTAGTGACTCCACTGATTTCATAGATCCAGGCTACCTTGCTCAAAGTTTATGAGAAAGATTGAGACTAGAAGCTCAAAGCCTACTGAATTTGTGGAGTTTCCCTTAAAAAGAAGCTACAAAGGTAGGTCAACTCAAAGAACATCCCCTACAAGGAGAGTTCAATCTACACCACCTGATACTTCAGAAAGAAGTATTGGGAATTTGGCTAAGGTATGTACATAGATGTTGTCATTATGGAAACATATGTTCCCTATGAAGATCACATAAGCTAGAAAGTAAGTATGGAAGATCGCAGACTAAAATTGTCCAAGTATGAAACAACATTTTTGACAGAGCACCCGATATAGTTTGTTTTGGTGACATTCACTGGAGCATGATCAGAGTTTGCGTAGTTGAACATAGACTCTATGGTGTCTAAGGATACCCCATTTTAGTGTACAAAAGAGTATGGATAGTAAGGACAAAGTTATGATTGTTTTACCGATGATAGAGTATAGCCAACAGAGCAGTTTTGAAGGTAGAACTAGTAAATGAATTAAGGGATTATTTTTCTTGTCAAAATAAAGACTTAATATTATAAAGAGATGACATCCTAGATGTTTACTCTTGGATAAAGATATGCAAGCCAATTGGAGAAAGATATTATGTTTGTATCTTGTATAAATAAAGATGTACCAAACATACTTGAAATGTAACTTGTAATAGTTGTATATTGTGATAGCAGTGAAAGTTGTTGATGCAAAGTTGTAAGCAGTACCATATTGTAATCAGTAAAAATTTGTATTACTTTTTTGAGTAGTGAGATCATCTGGTAATCAAGTTTTGTATCTACAACTCCTAACAGGGTTGAAGCTTCTAACAAGGACTATAGTCCCTTAACCAGGATTGATACACTATATGTTTGTAATAGACTCTTAATAGGGTCAACATCCATAACAGGATATCTTTTGATTAGTGGATCTTTGTGGGTACCATCCCCATCGGGGTTTTCCCTTAGCTAGGGTTTCCTCGAGAACATATCATGTATTATGAGTTATTTATATTTACTATTATGTATGCTATTTAGTTTCTTATGCTTTAAAGTAATATGTTATATCCATAAATGGGCAAAAGAAAAAGTTTGTGAAATATTGATTCAACCCCCCCTCTCAGTATTTCCTATTTCTAACAATTGGTATCAGAGCACAGTTACTCAGAGAAGGAACATTCAAGAAAAGCCTAGTAGCTTGAGTAAGATCTCTATGGATATGGATTAGTTATAGAAGAATCTTGAAGAAGCTCTTGAACAAAGTGATATGCTTTCTGATGAAAGAAACACTCTAAAAAGAAGGTATGATTATGAAAATAATCTTATTGACAAATTGAAAGGTAAGATAGAAGATCTAAAATCTGAGAAGGAATCTGAAATTCTTGTTGAAGATTGTGATGATCTAGAAAAAGAAAATGTGATCCTTAAACATGAATTAAAGATAGCAAATCTGAAGCTTAGCTTGAAAGATGGAAATGATAATTTAAGATCTAAGAATGAAAACTTGAAGAATGAGAATGAAGATCTGAAATCTAAACTTGGCAAGGTAACATCTGAATTTCATAAAGTCAAATTGTAGTATGATGAACTTGAGAAATACAACAAGATTCTGAAACGTGAATTGACTCAATCCAAACAACAACTTGAGAGGCTATATTCAAACAGTGAAAAGATTAATGAGCAAGTAACTTATGGAAAACCATTCTATGACAAAACTGGTCTTGGATTTAGCATATTGAAGATAGTTAGTGAAAGCAAGAAACCAGATCTGAATGTATGTGAAATCAGTGAAGAAAAGAAGTTAGATGAGAACAAATCTAAAGATGCACCTAAGTAAGAAGAATCACCGAAGAAAGAAGATGCACTGAAGAAAGAAGAACCACCAAAGAAAGATGAACCATCCAAAGGTATGCAAAGAGAATTCAAAGGTAGATGTTTTTCTTGTAATACTATTGGTCATATGAAGAGAGATTGTATAGGTAAACAATTCAAACCTCTTAATGGATATTGCTATAATTGTCATGGTTTTGGACATAGAGCTATTGAATGTAGAAGATCTAAAGTTATTGAGAATAATTACAATAGTAGAATGCCTAGAAATACTAACAATGTAGATCAAAAATCAACTGAAGACATGAAAAGAGGAAATGGAATAGTATGTTACAGATGCAACAAAATTGGACATATTGCTAGAAATTGCAGGACACAAATCAATCAAAAAACACCTAGATATGGAACCAATGGAATCATTTGTCAGATATGTAACAAGATTGGACACACAACAAGATTTTGCAGAATGAACAATGGAGCTTATCATCATAGCCCTAGCCCTAGAAACTATGCAAGAAGGAATGAAAATGCAGGAAACAAAGAGAAAGATTGCTGTAGCAATGAAGATGAAGTAAAATTTGTTAAAGGCATAGATCAAGAAGGTATATTCAGCACTGAAGGTAATTAGCAAGGTAATGTATCTGATGGTAAGAATGAGTCTTTACCTAATCCTTCTTTAAGCACTTAAATTATGTAAATTTTTGTAGTTTAGGAACTTAGAATTAGTGTAGAATTAGATTTTGAATGATTTAAGTTTTGTCTAGTTAGATGAAGGTTTTTTATGTTATACTAATGCTATGGTTAAGTGTGCAAAAATAAATACTATGTTTTGCAAGGTCACAAGAAGATTTATGGTTGCAGGTTTACAGAATCAATTTTTTGGCATTTTAGCGGCAAAAGAATTGAATGCGATGTCAAATCGAGTAGATGCTAAGTATTAAAATATTGAAATCAAAGTTATTGTGATTATCAAGTGATTAGAAGTGATTTGGAGAGTGAAGAAAGAAGTTTGGAAGTGATTTGCAGAAGTTTGAAGCATCGATCTAGAGAAAGCCCTAATTTTATGAATTTAAGGTATTTATCTGACTAAGATCTTGAATCAGCTTAAGTAATCAGATATAATCATGGATGTGTCATTGATTCACAACATCAAGGATAAGAACAGACCTAGAACTAAGAAAGATCTAGTTGAACCCTCTGAAAGAGATGCTAGTTTAGCTTTATCATCCGTACCAGACAGAGTTCTTCATTTAGAGAATGTTAAAAGTTATGTTGGATGCAAATATGAAACCCTAAGGGAGAGTAATTTAAATGGTGAATAAAAAAAATTGTACAACAAGGATATGTCTGTGAACAAGGTTATGAACATCTATAAAACAATGAAATCATTGAGTACTCTATGAAATATGAATTTGATGATGAGGAGTGTACTAAGATCATTTTGAGTAGGATACATAATGGTAAATTTTGGTTAGAAGATAGAGTTATAGACATAACTACAAACCTAATTCATGATGTGACTAGATTATCAAAAGTTGGTGCAATTCCACTAAATGATAAAAACATGAGAAATATTGTGATTGAAAACACTGATTCAATATACAATGGTAGAGGTATAGTCATTAGTAAGATTAAGCAAGATGATGTAAAATACTTGTGTAAGATTTTGACAACAAAATTTTGTGGAAGTTCTAGAGAAGATGATATGCCAAGAGGTATGGTACACATTGCTTATTTGATGTGTGTGGAGAAGAAGCCTGTGGATATGTGTGAAATTCTTAGAATATAGTTGTTTGAGAATTTGGAAAAGATAAAGAAAGCTAAATACACTCACTTTAGATTTTCCTCATTGGTTACTTACATGTTCTTCCACTTGGTAAGAAGATTTCCTTACACTATTGATTGGAATGATGGTGTGAATACTAGGGAAAGAATCAATAAAGTTTACATGAAACATCTTATTGAGAAGGTTGATGATATAGTGTAAAGTTAGTGTTGAAAACTTTTCAGAACATTGTGGTAAATAGATCAAAAATTCCTCCATCCCTAGTTGAGAAATACAAAGATGATATATGTTTTATGGTTCATAATGATTTCACTTACATTGAGGCAGTAAAACCTAGACGTGAATTCATAGACCCTCTTGGTTATGAAATCTCTAAAATTGAAACAGAAGGATATGTTAGTAGATTGTTGAAAAGTAAAGTGGATGCTCATAGCAATAGATTTGGAACATATGATAAAAACTTTGATTCAGCAAACACACTTAAGGAAGAGAAACAATCAAAGAAGAGAGTGGAGACTACAATAAAGAAAATTCTAAAAGAATCAGATATGAGTGAGCACGAATTTGATATTGCAAGAAAGACTACAGAAGCAATAAGGCAAAGTGAGATACTATCAGTCCCACCTTTGGCGTCAAGTGCAGAACCCATTCAAGTTAAGGTAAAGGTTGAAGAACCTAAGAAGGAGCAAGAAATTAGTCAGATAGAGAAACCCTCTTCTTCAACACCAAGAAAAAGAATGAAGGCAAGTGCTTCAGGACCAGTTAAAAGACAAAATATAATTGTTCCACCAGTACCTAGAAGAGTTGCAGAGATAAAAGATGATGAAGTAACAATAAAGAAGAAATCATGGAAACCAAGGATAAAAAGAGTTAATGAACATATAATGCAACATGGAGACTTTACCAAAATGAACAAATACTATGATTTATATGGATCCTCTAACAGACCAAATCTAGAGATTGTAATGGTTACACATATGATTTTGACAAACAAGAAATTTGATACTATTCATGGAAAGATACTAGAAGATTTGTACAATAGACTTGTGAGAAGAAAGATGAGAGCACAAGAAGAAGATACTAAAATGAGAGAGAGTGTGATAAGATAGTTATGTGACATAAAAGATGATGACCACCTTAAACAGATCCTCAAGCCACTTGAAACCCTATTAAGAACCAAAAGAACTATACAAATAATGGGAGGTCAGTATGAACAAGTAAAGACTAAAACTGAATAGACAGTTGTGCAAGTCCTAGCAAACTTGGTAGCAGGAAAAGATAGCAAAGATCAATCAGTTGTAGAACTAGCAGAGACATAGAGTTTAGAATAGGTAGAGGTAGCAATAGAGGTAGTTGAAGTTGAAGATATTCCCTCTTCTTCTATAAACATTGGCACAGAATCTATGGACATTGAAGGAACACAAGTTACTTTAGATTCAGATGTTGCGGTACTCAACAGTTTGGATAACATTGTTGACAATTTGGCTTTGGGAGAGCAAGAAAAGAGTATTGAAATAGAGTCTACACGAATAGAAGAGCAAATGGAAACAGAGGCCCATACACCTACTAAACCACAAGAAGACATCAGTCTTACTCCTAAGACTGGAAAGGAGAAAGGAATAGGAACATTGATTGAAGATTTGAGCAAGGAGGTTGATGATGATGATCAATTAGAGTTGATCACTTCTTTGAACAAAATTATTGGAAAGAACAAGAAAGTTAAGAATTTGGAAGGTAGCCTAAAAGATTTGACTAAGAAGCTACAAAGTGCTATATCTAAAAAATTCTTTGATTCAGACCCACTTGAAAGAGAAAGGATGGTAATAAATTCTTTTGATGTTGAGTTCACTAATTTGACTGATATTGCTAAGGTTAAGGCTTAGGCAGCTTATGAAGCTAAGATGTTGTAGAATATAAGTCAAAATATCAAAAATGGCATTGACAGCCTTGACAAACACATTAAGAACTTAAGGAAACATCTTGAGACTAGAAATTGTTTGTACATTCAGTGTAGAAAATCTGAAAATATAATAATTGAGGAAGAGAAGAAGATAAAAGAGAAGCAAGATGAAATTGTAGTAGAGACAAACTCAATGGCTAGCACAAACATAAAGATCAGTGCAGTTGAGAAAAAGATCAGAAAATTATGTGATGAGATAAGGACTTTGAATGATGAGAAGAATAGGAAAATTATCAGGATAAACATCTTGAGAGAGCATGTCTCAATCAAGTTGACTATAATAGAAGAGTAGCTAGAAGAATGTCTTACTGCTAAGACCTCATTTCAGAAGTTCAATTTTGAGTCCCTTCGAGCTTGTCAGATTGTAGCATACGGATTGAGTACTTTACTCAATGTAGCAAAATCAATTAAGAAGGCATGGGAGAAAGATATTGAGGCTTGGAAGTCAGATTTTGCAAATTGTGTTGCAAGCCTACCGGCTTTGCAATAAGATAGTAAGGTAAAAGTTTTGACACAATTTTGTATATCCCTTTCCACCCTTATTTTGTCATTGTTGTCAAAGGGGGAGACATACTTAGAAAATTTTCTATATATGATAAGGAAGGATACTCATAGGGGGAGTTCTATGGAGTATTATGAAGTGTTATAGATTATGTGTATATTTTGAGGAAATATAAGGATAGTATACTTATTTTATACTATGGCCACAATTTTGATACAAATTTTGATATTTTGACTTGTACACTTAGCCAATTTTCTCATATGTTGCCACCAATGACAAAGGGGGAGATTGTTGGAAATTTGGCTAAGGTATGTACATAGATGTTGTCATTATGGCAACATATGTTCCTTATGAAGATCGTATAAGCTGGAAAGTAAGTATGGAAGATCGCAGACTAAAATTGTCTAAGTATGAAACAGTGTTTTTGACAAAGCACCCAATATAGTTTGTTTTGGCGATGTTCACTGGAGCATGATCAAAGTTTGCATAGTTAAACATAAACTCTATGGTGTCTAAGGATACCCCATCTTAGTGTGCAAAAAAGTATGAATAGTATAGGAAAATTTATGATTGTTTTACCGATGACAGAGTACAGCTGACATAGCAGTTTTGAAGGCAGAACTAGTAAATGAATTATGGGATTATTTTTCTTGTCAAAATAATGACTTTTTATTATAAAGAGATGACATCCTAGATGTTTACTCTTGGATAAATATATGCAAGCCGACTGGAGAAAGATATTATGTTTGTATCTTGTATAAATAAAGATGTACCGAACATACTTGAAATGTAACTTGTAATAGTTGTATATTGTGATAGCAGCGAAAGTTGTTGATGCAAAGTTGTAAGTAGTACCATATTGTAATAAGTAAATATTTTTATTACTTGTTTGGTTAGTGAGCTCATCTGGTAATCAGGTTTTGTATCTACAACTCCTAACAGGGTTGAAGCTTCTAACAAGGCCTATAGTCCCTTAACCAGGACTGATACACTATATGTTTGTAATAGACTCCTAACAGGGTCAACATCCTTAACATGATATCTTTTGATTAGTGGATCTTTGTGGGTACCATCCCCACTGGGGTTTTCCCTTGGCTAGGGTTTCCTCAAGAACATATCATGTGTTATGAGTTCTTTACATTTATCATTATGTATGCTATTTAGTTTCTTATGCTTTAAAGTAATCTATTTTATCCATAAGTGGGCAAAAGTAAAAGTTTGTGAAATATTGATTCACCCCCCCCCCCTCTCAGTATTTCCTATTTCTAACAAGAAGACCTTTTCCCTTTCATCTCAGGAGAAGAGGAAGATCTCTAACCAGAGATCTAGAAGAAGATTCAAATCTAGCATCAAATACAACTCACATAGTTGTTAATCTTCAAATCACAGCTCCTACAATGGCTAGACAGTTTTCTTTTGCACCTTTCAACCAAGGAAGTCCATTAGCCTTTGCTCAACATCATGATGTGCCCTTGATTTCACTAAAGAGCTTACCTAATTTCATAGATGAAGGAAAAACCACTACTTTTGAGCACATAAGAGATGTGACCACTATCTGTAGCATACATAACATAACTCAAGAAGATGTAGCCACCAAATTATTAGCAGCTTCTTTATAAGCTAAGGCTCTGGAATGGTTTAGAACTTTAAGTGTTGGCTCCATTACTTCATGGGATGAATTAGGGGATGCATTAAGTAAACATGTTGAGGATAAATCAGACAACTTGTCTTTGGTTGAGCAGTTGACAACCATTAAAAGAGACCCTCAAGAGAAAATGATAGATTACAATAGTAGATTCCTCAAGACATGGAATAGAATCCCAGTCTCAGTAAGGCCATCAGTTGACCATGCTTTTCTATACTAGCAAAGTTTGAATGGTCAAATCTCTATCATGATCCAATCTATGGGTGGTACCTCTTTACACCAAGCTTTTGACACAGATGTCAGTGCTGAAAATTGTTTAATCCAAGTAGGCATGATAGCTAGAAGGCCACCCATGCCCATCTTTCCTAGCCTTCAACCCATTTTACCTACAAAAGTACTCCCATTTACCTCTATTCCCACCATATTAGCACCTCAAGCTAGTACTAGTGGTCAAGAGCTAAAAGAAAACTTCTCTCAAGAGTTACAAGAAATAAAGAACAACCAACAAACCAGTCAGCAAGAAATGACAAATTTGTTGTAAACCTTGACTAAAGAGGTCACAAATCTAAAGAGGCAAGGGCAAGGAATCAGACCACCCTTTTAGCCACAAGACCAAAGTCCTAATCAACAACATCAGAATTAGGGACAACCTTACCAGCAAAATAGGCCACAATACCAAGGAGGCTATCAAGGACAAAGACAAAATTTTAATCAAAGACCATTCCAACCATATAACCCTAAACCTCTTAATTCTACAAATTCGATAAGGGATATGGTCCCTAGTCAAAACAATATGGCTATGGATAATGAATGGTGTTTTCCTTGTAATTAGCCTCATAATCAGGCTACATGTTCAAATGGGTGGATGAACCAAGCTCTGATGGTTCAAAATGCCTCACAAGCTCAATCAAAGGCTTCTTCTAGTGGGTCAATTCCTTAACAAGAATCACAAGAAAACGAGACTGCTCTCTTCAATTGGGAGCAGCTAGACTTCAATGGAGTCAATGATGAATTTTCTATTGCTGCCAACACAAGGGAAAAGAGAAGAGCTCAAGACATGGAGTGGGCAGACTCTGGCATTAAAACCACTACATCTGCAGAGCTAATACAACAAGCTACTCCTATCACATTCAAGAAGGCTCCTGCCATTACAAGCAAAGAAGACCAACATCCCAAAGAGGTGGAGCCCATCATAGTAAAAACATAACAAAAACTACACACTGTGGCACCTTTCAACATTGTAGACAACATGAAGAAGGTGAACATTACCATGTCTATGTGGGACTCTTTGGCTATTCTAGGACAACTTGAGATTTTGAAAAAGGCTATGAATGAAATGACTACTCCTTAGCCTACAAAAGAAGCTGCAAAGCCAGTGTTGGTTAACACTAATCAAGAAAAGGAAGCTCCAAGTCGAAACTCCAAGGTTAATGCCATTCAAGGTAGGAACTCAAATCCACCTCCCTTTTGTGTATCTTTAATCATTGCAAAATCTTTAGTACATAATTGTATGGTAGATAGTGGAGCTACTAGTACTATAATGCCCAAGAAGGTGGCTAACCAATTAGGACTTAAATATGAACCCTTCCAAAAGAGGGTTACACAACTTGATGGATCTTTAGTCAATACTATACGTGTGGCCAAGGATACTAGTCTAATCCTCCATGCAAGTCCTAATTTTTCCATTTCACTTGATATATATATCATAGATCTCCCTGCATTATTTTCTATATGTTTGTCAAGGGAGTTTATAGCCAAGATAGGAGTCTATCTTTCTTTTGACTGGTCTCACATGCTTTCCACACAAGGTATGGTACCAAGGTTACCATTAAATCTAAGAAATTGGAAGCACACCATATAGAACCATATGTGTCCAATACCATCAATGTAAGCTACCCCATATTTGATGACAATGACTTCCAAACCATTGGAGAAGCAAACACTAAGATAGCGAGTATCCCTAATATTTTACTAGATGAAAGAGCTTTAGAGGTGCAAGAAAATATTATTTGGGATTTTGGTTTGGGAAGTTATTTGATACAAGAGAGTGGATCCATAGAGCCAAACCTTTTCAAAGATAATGGTAATTCAAAGGATCAGAGCAATCAGGTTTGGGAACTATTTTTTGATGGTGCTAGAAGCAGGCATGGTTCTAGTGGTGGTGCTATGCTAGTGTCCCCAAAAGGAGAAAGGTACTATATAGCTTTCAGATTTAGTTTCTCCTGCACTAGCAACACTGCAGAGTATGAAAGCCTAGTGAATGGACTGGAGTGGGCTAGAAAAAGAGGGCTTAAGGCCTTAAAAGTTTATGGTGATAGTGAATTAGTTGTCAACCAAGTGAGAGGGATAAGTGCAACCAAAAATGACACTATGAAAGCATACAAACATAGAGTTTGGGATGTAATTGAATATTTCCAAGCTTTTAGCATTGTTGCCATCCCTAGGAAGCTAAATCAAAATGCAGATAGATTAGCTATTGTTGGATCTCAGTATGATATTCCTAATAGCATTTAAAAGGAAGTAGACCAAGATCATATCAAAGTGATTGTCAGATCCTCTATTCCTGATAATGATGTTAATTGGCAGGTGTTTGACAATGATGAACAAAATCTATAATTCTTGTTTGAAGAAGATGTCTTCTCAAAGCATAATCAAGATAGGCTATCACAAAACTATGGTGACCAAGTGATACAACTCAAGTCTAATAAGATGCCTAGAGGTCTTGTCACCTTAGAGACTATCTTCAACAAGGATAAAGCTAGCCTGGTAGTTCAACAGGAACATTGTGTTGAACTAGAGTTGGAACCAGGTAAAATTTTACAATTTGGAAAAGTGAACACTGAATTGGAAAAGCGGGCCTACATCCA
This sequence comes from Chamaecyparis obtusa, assembly GCA_027943335.1. Classification (NCBI taxonomy): domain Eukaryota; kingdom Viridiplantae; phylum Streptophyta; class Pinopsida; order Cupressales; family Cupressaceae; genus Chamaecyparis; species Chamaecyparis obtusa. The sequence continues at coordinate 62,731 of BSBK01007481.1, read as the reverse complement.
ATTATTCAAAGAATTCAGTGATGTTTTTGCATGGCAATATGAAAAACGCAAAGGTTTTAATCTAGCCCTTACTCAGCACACTATTGAATTAGAGCCTAATGCCAAACCAGTAAGGCAAAAACAAAGGCCTGTTAATTCCAAGCTTGAGCCACTTATGTATAAAGAAGTGCTCAAATTAATAGAAAGTGGTATCATATACCCCATTAAACATACTAGTTGGGTTTCCAACCTTGTTCCTTTCAGGAAGAAGAATGGGGAATTGAGGTTATGTGTTGACTTCAGGGATCTTAATAGGGCTTCTCTAAAAGACCACCATCCATTACCCTCTATGGAACAAATTTTACAATGTGTCTCTGGGTCCAAGAGATTTTCATTATTGGATGGCTATTCAGGATACAATCAGATCTTAGTTAATGAAGAGGACCAATAGAAGACTGCATTTACAACCAAGTGGGGAACCGTGGCTTATCAAAAGATGCCCTTTGGTTTATCAAATGAAGGTGCTACATTTCAAAAGGCAATGGATATGGCCTTTAAAAGCCTCATGTACAAATTTGTACTGGTCTACTTGGATGACATAATTGTCTATTCTAAACATATAGCAGACCATATCAAACATCTAAGGAAGATCTTTGAAAGGTTTAGAGAGTTCAGGATATCTCTTAATCCCAAGAAATGTGTGTTTGTAGTTCATGAGGGGAAATTGTTGGGATATATAGTATCCAAGAAAGGGATCATAGTAGACCCTAAAAGAATTGTAGCCATCCTAGAGCTACCTTTTCCACATCATAAGAAAATCCTTCAATCCTTCATAGGAAGGATTAATTTTGTTAGGAATTTCTTGCCTAATATTGTAGATTTATTGAAGCCTTTGACAACCATGTTAAAGAAGAGTTCAGCCTTCAACTGGACTAAAGAAGGAAAAGCAAGTTTCCAAGCTATCAAAGAGGCCTTAACAGAAGCTCATGCTCTATTGAACCCAAATTTTAGTAAGGATTTTATCCTTTATGCTTAAGGAGGTCATGATGCTATATCTACTATGTTGACTCAAGAAAATTTAGAAGGGTTGGAGCAGCCTATTGCTTTCTTTAGCAAAGGTTTGGAGGAGTATGAACAGAGATACTCTTTTGTAGAAAAACATGTACTTGCTGTGGTGAAGAGCCTTAAAAATTTCAGATATCTATTGACCCATAGCAAGGTACATTTGAAGGTTACTCATCCAAGTGTCAAAGATTTTTTGATCTCCAAGGATCTAAATGAAAAAAGGTCTGGTTGGATCACCAAGGTGATGGAATATGACATTGATATCCAAACCACCAAGCTAGTTAGAGGAAGAGGTCTTTGTGAGCATTTGGAAAAGGATGAAAGTTCAAAGAAATCTAAGCAAATGGATGCATCTTTGGTTGGGCATTCTATAGAAGAACATGTCAAGGCATCAGGCTAGTTGCCTAATATGATTCATTACTTAAAAATAGGGCAATGTCCTGCAGGCCTAGACTCACCAAAAATAAGGTATTATAGATTGCAATCTGTTCCTTTTGTGCTGATAGATGAAGTTCTTTTTCGAAAGGATCACAATGGTGTCCTTTTAAGATGTATTAATTTAGAAAAGATAGCTGATGTCATATTTGAATTTCATGATGGACCTTTTGGAGGTCATTTCTCTCCTAGGACTACTACTTTTAAAATCATGAAGGCTAGATACTATTGGCCATCTATCTTCAAAGATAGTCATGATTATGTAAGAAGATGCACCAAGTGTGCCATGTTTGCAAGAAAAGAAAGACTTTTAGCTTTACCCCTTCAGCCAATCAGAATAGAGCAACCATTCATGAAGTGGGGCATAGACTTTGTTGGCATGATTAATTCTCCATCTAGTGCAGGCCACAAGTGGATAATCACTGGAATTGATTATTTCACTAGATGGACAAAGGTAGTTTCCTTAAAAGAAGCAAATGAGAGTGATGTCTTAAGTTTTTATGATGATATAATTCATAGATTTGGCACTCCAGACTCCATAATATTTTATAATGCATTGGCATTCACAGGCCTCAAAGTCTCAGAATGGGCAATCAAAAATGGCATTTATCTGAATACAAGTTCAAATTACTACCCTCAAGGAAATGGCTTAGCAAAATCAACCAACAAGAACTTGATTAGGATAATCAAGAAGAATCTACAGGATAACCAAAGAGATTGGCATGCTAAGTTGAAGTTTTCCTTGTGGTTAGATAGGTTTATCCTAAAGAAGATCATTGGGAACCTTCCTTATGTATTAGTGTATGGCAGAGAGGCTAAGTTGTCCATCTCAACTGAGTTACCAGCTTTGGACTTGGCTACTCAGTATGTCCTATTTGAAGAAGGAGATCCCTTACAAATCAAGTATGCTCAGCTCATAGAATTAGAGGAAATCAGAGACAAATCCATGAAAGATATGAAATTTCATCAAGTTCAGACGAAGAGAAGTTTTGATAAAAGAGCTAGAGCTAGAAACTTCAAGATTGGAGATGTAGTCCTCAAGTGGGATGAATACTGATCAAAGCCTGGTAGACATACAAAATTTGATTCACTTTGGGGTGGGCCATTTGTTATAATAGAATGCAAGGGATCTAATGCTTTTGAACTATCAACTCTTGGAGGAGATGCCTTGCCTATTTCAGTTAATGGTTTCCACTTGAAGCCCTATTTTGAGGTTAATCCCTCCTTGTAAATATCTATAATTATGTTTTCCTACTTTCTGTTCCTGCTTTCTAGGTTAGTTCTTCCAGGTTTTTCCAAGAAGTGCTCTAGCACAGCTCTAGTTTTGTCTCTTTGTCAAGTTTTATGCTCATAATTTGACCCCATGCCCAACGGATTGCTTAAGATCACTGGTTTCCATGTCTAGTAGGCTAACATCCAGTAGAAATCGCCAAAATGTTGCCCAAAATTTCCCTCCATGAAATTTTGTCATGGTCTAGTTCTATCCTCATGCTTCAAGCCCTGTTAGCACCCTAAGAAAATTTCATGGGTTTAGCAGCTTTCCCATGGTCCCTGTAGTGTTTTGTTCTATCTCTGGCATCAAAAGACCTAGGTCAACATTCATAAAAGTAGCTATTGGCTCCCAAAAACCCTAAAAACCCTAGCCCATGTTATAATCCTTCATTACCTTTTTTGGCCACTTAAAGTTCCCATTTCAGCATGTGCACATTTTAGTTCCTTTGTTTGCCAGTTCTCTTATTCTCCCGGCGGTTATCTTTTCCTTTGGCGAACTGGCGAATGTAGTGAGTCTCATAATCACTTAATCCTTGGCAATCTTAATTAAACATCTAGCAACTCAGTGATTTGCCTTTAGTCGCGTGATCTCCTATCCCCGTAGAATATTCTTTTGGTTTCTCCTGATCACACAAATACCCTTTGTTCGCTAGATCTCCCAATCAAATGGAATATGATCTTTTCACTCCATAATTTGATGAATCACCTTCAGTTGGGAAATCACTTAATGTTATCCGAGGTCAGATTTTCTTTCGACGATTCAACGAATGCTTGTGTTCGCTTATTCTCTCAATGAAACCCATGGTTAAGAAAACATTCAGCAATTCTAGGTTTCCTTTAGTCACTTATTCTCTAGATTGGCCTAGGTTAAAGTCAAGGTCAGGATGCAGTTAGCCTCTAGCAGTTATATTCTCATTCAGCAATTGGGCGACTATGTGTTCTCATAATCTCTTGATCCTGGCGGTTTGGTCCCTAACATTTAGCGATTGGGTGAAATGGTTACCATTTATTTGGTGATCTCCTTTTCCTGGTAGGTTAAAGCTCTAATAGATCTGACAATCATCATTGTGCCATTGATAAGAGATGCTCCATATTTAAGGTAGCACTTTAGCGATGATTGTCGATCTTCCTTCAAGTGCAGTGCTTCTGTGTTAGTGGGTCCAATCTACCACGTAGTCCAACATGGCAGTTTCTCATTGGTCGGCAGGTTCCTAATCTGGCGATTGCCGTGGGTCTAAGTGTTTTAAGCAAGGTGGCAATTTAAAGTGATCGATGGCTGGCACATGATCGGAAGGAATCTTTTGAGGCTATGAGATCATTGGCCCACCGTTAGATGCAAATCAAGGTTCCAAGTGGGTTTGTTGTTAGAAGCTTGTTAAGGTTTTTGTTGATAAAGTGAATGGAGTGAATGAAAGAATGACATGTGGCAATGGACCTAGGGTTTACAAGTATTTGGCAGCTCCAATAAGTTCCCTTTGGTTGCTCATTCGCAAAATGAATTAGCAATGCTCCAAATGATTTGGCAACTTGGTGAGTAAGGCTTTTCTCTTATTCACAATATATAGCTAGGGTTAGCTAAAAGACTCAGAGATTGAGTGAAGATACTTTGTTTGCTGAATCGCTTGACCAGACCAGGGTTGGGAGAAGTATTTCACGACTTGGAAAAATGCTTTCAATCACGCATTCACGGAGTGACTAAAGGAAGGAAAGGTCAAGTGGGTCCAAACTGTCACAAGTGTCAACATGTTCATTTCCCATTGGCTAAAGAATTGATGATGAGACTAAGGAATTTTCAAGGATTTACGACTATTTTTAAAGTTAATTTGAGTCATTCATCTGCTAGGGTAGACTACGATCAACGATCATGTTTTAAAATTTGACCTGCTAGCTATTAAATTTAAATTCAAATTTTCTTGTTGGTTCTTGCAGATGGTCGGTTGCATGGCTTTGGGTAGCTCAGAGTTTATGACTCCAGGACATTTGCAGTTTAGAGCATGAAGAATAAGATCTTATAGCCACCACTTGCTATTTTCTCAGGGTACCATAATGATATCCTCATGCCAAAGAAGCATTAAAGGTGGTACAAATCAAACCTGGATCAGATATGGAGCATTCATGGTGAGTTCAAGTTGCAGAAGGGTAGATGGATCAGGGCGGCTGTGTCTATAGGTGGATGTGATACTGAGATATGCATGCAAAGATAGTATTTGATTGACCAGATATTTTAGAAATACATGATGATCAGAAGGACATTTAGGGTTTGATTTTTTTTATGCAAATCAATGTAACCCTCATTAGGTTTTACTCCGGCCTATGTGCCATATAGGAGATGTATATATTGTTTTTTTGAGCTTTTAGAGCTCAGAGTTCACATTTTGTAAAGAAGAAAGTCTCTTTCTTAGAAGGCTATCCGTGGCATTTTCTCTGCCCTCTAGTTTTCTACATTCTGTAATCTTTCATTGATTGTTCAGATATTGCAGAGGTATTTTGTGACATCTTTTCTATCCCTATGGTTCCTTGTTTGAATTCTCTCTTATTGAATTAAAGTATATTTATGTTTTCAGTGATATCTTAAGGTTCCTGATCCCTCTTTGTTTCTGCAACTCATGTGTATTACTATGTCTGATTTGATTTGAATGCTCTTGTGGGTATACCTCAACCCCCTGACAATCTATCTCATTCCTATACCTAGTTGCAGAGGTGAATGTCTATTTGCAGGTCATAGTCCGTGTCTTTTGTTTAGACCTCTCTATGAAGTACTTATGTAAACCTATTTAGTGAGTTGTGATCTCCTAGACTTGAGTTTATTTATTGATTTGATCCTCTATACTGTGATTTAAACCATCATTTCAGTGTACCACCTAGTAGGTAGTTTACTTTCAAGTCATTTCCCTTTCATGCACTCCTTCTATCCCTTTCCCTCCAAAAGATTTTACTTTTCATGTCAAGAGGCAAATTAGGGTGATTATCCAAGAGGAACTAGCCTAGAACCTAGAGGTCTCATCTTAGTTAGCATAGGTCCCACACCTGGAGATGATTCCCATGTTATACTAAGTTATCAAGACCAAGAGAGCTTGAAACAAGGGTGAAAACTTAGAGTATAATATTTTGATGGAGTAAATTTTGACAGCTGGAAAGAAAAGATGAAGACACATCTACTGTGTTTAGGACTAGGTTATTGGTTGATTACTAAGAATGAAAAGACTATCATTAATGAGGATAATATTGAAACATGTACTAATGATGACAGAAATCTATTCATGTGTAACATACTTTCCAGAGAAGCACTTTTTTCAAGCCTTCCATAGAATGAGTACAGTCAGGTAAAATATTTGAAAACATCTCATGAAATTTGGTTAGCTTTATAGTCTACTTTTGAAGGTGATGAACATGTAAAGAAAGTCATATTACATAATTGGATATGTACATTTGAAGATATAAGAATGATGGAATATGAATATGTTAGAAGCTATATTGGTAGAATGTTAGAGATTGTTGCAGGAATAAAATCTTGTGGAGGAACAAAGATAGAGAATGAAGTGATATGGAAAATTTTGAGGACATTGACTCCTACATTTAAGAAAACAACATAGATGATTGAACAAGCTATACCTTGTACTACAAACTTTACAAGGGAGACTCTTCTTGGAAGATTGTAAGTAGTAGAAATGAAACTGAGGTTATCAGGAAACTTACCTAGAATGGACACAATATTAGGTGCTCTTAGTGTTCGCCCTACTTTGTCAAGAAGCATTAGTGTGAGCAGATATTATGCTAGTAGCAACAGATCTAGAAATGAAGAAGAGAGGAAGATTGAAGAAGGTATTGCCCCGCTTGTGAAGAGAGAACTAGATGATAAGAAAAATTTTAAATGTTGGACATGTCAAGAATATGGTCATTTTGCATCTAAATGTCCTAAGAGAGTTAAGAAGTACATAAACAATTTTAAGCCTAGAAGATCTAAGGAATGTTATTATGCTAATGATGAAGAACTTGAAGCTATTACAGAGAGAACCTTAAGTGAAAGTGATACTGAGAATAATGATGATATAGGATTTGTACGAACTAAAGAAGAAAATTCTCAAATAGAGGTTAAGGAAGAAAAATCTCTAGTTTCTCAAGTTGAAAAGAAAGCTGATTGGATTATAGACAATGGTTGTTCACATCATATGACTAGAGACATGAAAAAGTTCATAAAGTTTAACAATTATGATAGAGGAGTTGTTAGAGTTGGAAACAATGCACCTTGTTTGATTAAAGGTATAGGATCTATTACTCTTGATGGAAATACTAATACTAATGATGTTTACTTTGTGGATGGTTTGAAACATAATCTTTTGAGTGTTGGATAGTTAGTTGATAAGGGATATCAAGTTTGGTTTATTGAGAAAACTTGTGTGATAAAAGATAAAGATGGAAATTTGATTGGTACTAGATCTAGAACTAAAGGTAATTTATTTTAGTTGAATCCTACTGAGATGACATGCTTGATTACTAAGATTAATGATAGTTGGTTATGGCATAGAAGATTTTGTCATATAAATTTTGATAACATTGTGAAAGTGATTACTACACTTGCAGTAAGAGACTTGCCTAGAATTACGAAGCGTACTAACATGATGTACAAGGAATGTGTGATGGGTAAATAGAAGAGAAGCTCATTTCCCAATAAGAAGTTTACATTAGTAGAGAAGTTGGAGATTTTTCATACAGACTTGAGCATCCCTAAAAGGACTAGAGGATTCTATGGAGAAAGGTATTCTATGATTCGTGTTGATGATTTTACAAGAATGATGTGGATTGCATTTCTTAAAGAAAAATCTGAAGCATTTGATAAGTTTAAGGTCATTAAGAATAAATTTGAGAATGAATCTGGAATGAAGATTAAATATTTGAGATCAGATAGAGGTGGATAATTTACTTCTAGAGAATTTAACACCTTTTGTGAAGTGAATGGTATTAAGAGACAATTTCAGCCCCTAGGACACTTGAACAAAATGGTATTGTAGAAAGAAGAAATAGATTAGTGACTGAAGCAGCAAGAGCTATCTTATTTGAGAATGACTTAGCAAAGATATTCTGGAGACAAGTAGTGAACACAATAGTATATACAATGAACAAAATACAAGTTAGAGCAGACACAGACAAGACACCCTATGAACTATGGTTTGGACATGCACCCTCAGTTAAGTATTTTAGAATTTTTGGAAGCAAATGTTATATAAAGAGAGATGATGACATTGGAAAGATTGATCCTAGAAGTGATGAAGGTATATTTCTTGGATATTCTTTGAAAAGAAAAGCTTATAGATGTTACAATAAGAGAACTAAGACTATTGTTGAGAGTGCAAATGTTAAAGTCGATGAAAAGTTCAAAATTAAGGAAAGAATGCTTGATTATGAATCAGATGAAGGAACTCATCCTAGATCTAACATTGAGACTACTGAATTATTCTATGAAACTGACAATGATTTGTTGAATGAAAGCCACAGTGAGGTAATTAAAGAATTGACACCTGAAGTGAGATTTGAGACACTGACACCTAACAAGAATTTATCAAGGAATCATCCTGTTGAGAAGATTATTGGAAGCATAGACAAAGGAGTTCAGACTTGAAATAAGGTACAAGAACAATTATGTTTGATTTCTCAAATTCAACCCATATCTACTAGTGAAGCTTGTGAAGATGAACATTTGATTAAAGCTATGAAAGAAGAACTAGATCAGATTGAAAAGAACAAGACATGGGAATTGGTCCCTAGACCTAAAGATAAGAATGTTATAGGAACAAAATAGGTATTCAAAAATAAGATGAATGAACAAGGAGAAGTAGTAAGGAACAAAGCAAGATTGGTATGTAAAGGATACTGATAGCACGAAGGAATTGACTATGAAGAAACTTTTGCACTAGTAGAAAGAATTGAACCAGTAAGAATGTTTTTGGCTTATTCAGCTTTTAAGAAGTTCAGTGTGTATCAAATCGATGTGAAGTTAGAATTTCTGAATGGAGAGTTGGAAGATGAAGTCTACATTGAGCAGCCTGAAGGTTTTCCTTTAACTCAAGAAGGAGACATGGTATGTAAACTGAAGAAAGATTTATATGGACTAAACCAAGCACCTAGAACTTGGTATGTAAGATTGGACAAGTATTTGATAAAATTAGGATTTACAAAAGGAACAACTGATAGCAACTTGTAAACAAAAGAAATTGAAGATGGTTTGTTGGTTGTAGTTATTTTTGTTGATGATATAATTTTTGGAGGAGAAGATGAAGCCAGTGATAAATTTGTAGATGAAATGAAGACTGAATTTGAAATGAGTATGTTTGGTGAAATGAAATATTTTTTGGGATTGTAGATAACACAGAATAGTGATGGTATCTTTGTAAGTTAGATAAAGTACTTGAATGATTTGTTAAAGAGATTTGGAATGGAGAACTGTAAACCAGTTGGAACACCTATGGTAACTGGACATAAGTTATCTAGCACATATGAGACTCCTGTAGTGGAATAAAAGAAGTACAAATCTATGATTGGAGGATTGTAGTACTTGACACATACAAGACCTAATATAGCACATTCAGTTGGAATTGTAGCAAGATTTCAAGATGAACCTAGAGAATCACATTTTCCACTAGTGAAGAGGATACTGAGATATTTAAGAGGCACAATTGAGTATTGATTGTGGTATGAAAAATATGATGATTTTACCCTATGTGCATATACAAATGCTAATTGGGGAGGTAGTTTTGATGATAAAAAGAGAACCAATGGTGGAGCATTTTTCCTTGGAGGAAGATTGGTTTCTTAGCTAAGTAAGAAGTAGAATTGTATTTCACAGAGCACAATAGAAGTAGAGTATGTAGCAGTAGCAAACAATTGTAACCAGATAATTTGGATGAAGAAGATGCTAAAGGATATTGGAGTAAAATTTGTTGAGCCTATTGTTATACATTTTGACAACACCAGTACAGTTAGTATGTCTAAGAACCTTGTATTACATTCTAAGACAAAGCATATAGAGATAAAGTATCATTTAGTAAGAGAGAAAGTTGTTGAGAAAGAAATCAGACTTGAATACATAAGCACAAAGGAGTAGATTACAGACATATTTACAAAACCTTTTCCTAAGGATACATTTGAGTATCTGAGAGGTATGCTTGGGGTTATGCCCCAGCCTACTTTTGAGAAGTGATGCAGATTATTGCATTCATCCAATGGTATATGAGCTCTATCTTTCTTCTAGACTGGATGTTGGTACTTCCTCTGTGGGGGAGTATCTGTATCTAATATGAGTCATGAGGACTTTAGTGAATGTATTTTCTGAATAGTGTCTTTTGACATTAGAGTTGTTGTTGACATAATGATGAAATTTCTATCATTGATGTCAATGGGGGAGAAGTGTACATGAAAAACCATTTGTACCATCTTTTGGAGAGAACTGAATAGGAAAATGAAGCAAGATTTGATTCATGAAGAGGACTTGAAGTATTTTTCAGAGCAGCAGTGTTGCAGTGTTGGATTTATGGAACATTGGATATTTTCGTCTATGTTGCCATCAATGCCAACAGGGGAGATTGTTAGGAATGAATGTTGAATATATCCTATGGGAGTATAAGAATCCATTCTATAATAGTTGTTATTACATTCATGACTGTGATTTTCATTGATGTCAACACAGTGATCTACTCAAGATTAGCAAAGGAGTAGATAGTGTTTGGGTTAGCACACGTGGGATATTAGAGATCAAGCTATGTGATGTTAAGGACTTACTCTATGATGTATTATATGTTCATGGTTAAGATCATAGATAGTAATTCATTTATTCATGGAAGTTATGAGCATTTTAGTGGAAGCAATATTTAGGCAGTGTTCCTGAGTAGCGGTTTGTGGTAATCGAGTGATATCTCTAAATTGGGATGGAATCTAGTTATGCACAGTTAGAGAGTAGTTGAAGACATGTTGATAGTGATGTAGTTGATAGCACAAAATTTGAGGTTGCACGAGTGAATTATTATAATTGGAAGCTGATAGTTTCATGTAATTTTTGTGTAGCGTCTGGAAACTTTTATTTTGTAATTTGTATGCCGACTCATTTGTAATTACTTGAGAGTGGTATATAGGAAGGAATGTTTTCCTTGTTGTAAAAGTGAATTTGTGAAGATGAAATGCGAGGTACAAAAATCAAAAATTGAGATCTAGTGTTGCCATGAGTGTGGTTTGGCACAGTCAGAGGAGAGGTAACATATTGTTGAGATCAGTAATATTTTGATATTATTCTATTGAACAATCTAGAGATCAGTTAGATAGTGTGTTCAATGATCTTTCCATTGAATTTGTTTGGGCAGTGGGTCCTTCTATCTTCTATAACTCCTAATAGAGTTAGAATCTTTTAGCAAGGATTCAAAATCTCCTAACAGGGATTCATATGTACTGAATGTATTTCATAAGACTCCTAACAGAGTCCATCCTTTCATAAGGAATATTCATATTAGTGCATCTTTTGTGGGCATCATTCCCACTGGGCTTTACTCTTTGATCAAGAGGTTCCCTAGTCAACATATCTTGTGTCGTTATGTTATTGTGCATGAATACCTTTCTATGGTTGTTAGTTACATTGCTTATATGGTTAAAATTTATTAAAGTTGATAAAGGTTACAATTATCTGATAATTGATTCACCCCCCCCCCCCCCCTCTCTCAGTTATCTTGGTGGAATTTACTTTCTAACATGCTAAAATGACATAAATTGAAAAGAATATAACAAAAAAAGAATAATCAAAATGACTAGGAAGGAAGAGTAATATTTACAAAGGGCCTAACCATGAATACTCTAGCATATTTTATGCTCTCCTTCATTGTGGGTGCATACATATGACAATGAATAAAATGTTGGGGTAATTTTTCTTAGAGGTTTTCCATGCTCAAACCCTTGTTTTTCTATTTCCACGAACATGAATCACCAAAATATATGATATTTATAGATACTAGTTAAAAGATATTAAAAGAGATAATATAATAATGATAGAATAATTGATATGTTAAATATTATACAATAAGAAATATAAGTCAGAAATGAATTACTTCCCTTCAATGCTAGAAAGTAAGATATCACTAGAGTGATTAATATAATAGACTTCCCACGTTGACAAAGTTTCATTGTAACAATAGAGGAGTAATCATTGGTACAATAATGCTTTGAAAATATGGTTGATGAACAATAATGAAGATGTTAAGAGAGAGATTGAAAGAGTGATTTCTTGAGAGATTTAATAAAGAATAAAATATGTTCAAAATGGTGATTTATGTAGTATTGTAAGTTATAGATCAACATTGGTGTAAGGTCACAAGGTTGTGACACTTCTAAGAATTATTTACTATAACACTCTAATAGCTAACTCAATCATTGACATTTATAGGACAAATGTAGGAGGTGTGAATGTTTTTATAATTCATACATGTCCATGAATGATCTAAGACAAATGGTTAGACATTTAGGATGGCATGTGGCAAGGAAACTAGACAAAAGAAGTAGTGTTGAGATTGTCTTAGATTGAGCTAAACTGGAAGACATACATGCAATGTGAAATTACATGACATACTATTTATAATGTTACAGAAGATCAAGAGTAATAATGCATAATATTTTAATTATAATATGGTCATTCAATATATAATGTAATATTTTTATTAAAAAATTATTGTGTATATATAACAAAGGTCCTTATGGATAGGTGGTAGATTTGGATTGATTATGAATCCTATTTTTTATGTGATTTTATATTAGTATAATAATAATTTCAAGTATTTTATGTAGAGTAAGGTGTATGTTATAATATTGGTATCATATTTTACAACTTTGGTGTCTTCCAAAATTCAAATGCAAGTTTCAAAACTTTACTTGCTGGGTTTCACTTCTGAAGGCCTAGTCTTCTTAGTAGAAATCCTACAAGATATTTCAGGGTGTAACATTTTGTACGGAGGTCACAAACCAAATATTAGAGAATATTTAAATAAATTTTTTCCCCTTTGTCTATATATATTATTTATAAATAGGGGTTTTTTGGACCAAATGAATCAATAATTGATTTGTAATATGAAAGTAGGCCTAATTAGGCCACTTTTACAAAGCAACTCTATGATATCCTTCCTCCAAACTCCCAAAATTAATTCCTAAGGCTTATAAATGTCACATATGGTCTTAATTAATAATTTAAAATATTTTAAACCTCATTAATTTATACCCTTTTATCAAACCCTTAGTCTACCTATGTAAAGCAAGCCTAATACATGAAGATATTAGGCTAGGGCATCACCAAAATGGCGTCTAGAACACTCTCCTACCATTAAAAACTTATGGAACATAAAAAAAAATACAAATACCCTCCATTCCATAAATTTATAGAAATTTTCAATGGTGAAATGGGTTTAAAAGCATATATTTATGATTCAAAACCCTCACGCCAAGGATTTCACGACCATTTTTGGTAGACTCTCTCTAACTTCCATAAATGTCAATGAAAATAGGATAAAAAAGATGAAAATTAAATAATATTCAAAGCACCATCTAACCAAATTATTGTGTATGTATAAAATAGTTCATGGAGGCCCATGAATTGCACTAGGTGCTCCTACACCATAATCCCATGGTGAACACAATATCAAGTCCCTTTTGATATCATATCTTGGGATATAGTTCCATTTTTATTTATTTCCTCCTTTATCATCCATTTTTCATCTTCATTGGGAAGTCCTTTAAACTTCATGGGGTAATCATTGTACACCCTATACCTGGTTTTTTTTAACTTCATTGGTATATAATATGCACTCAAGTTTCAATGGATCAATTGTAGTTAGGTCATTAAACTAATCTTCATCTAGAGTTATACTAATGTACCTTCTTATTTACCTAGAATTATAGATAATTTACAAGTATATAGGTTAGAAACATTAGAAAATTGTTAGGTAGCCACTCAAGGAGGGACCTCATATCTATTAGCGCCAAATTTATGGACCCCTTCACATGGATGAATATTTTTTATTTGTATCTTTTAGTATTTTCCATTAGGTAGCCCTTATTCCTCTAATTTTTCCAACACTATATCTCCTACCTCTAATTAGACATCCTTTCTTCTCAAATCTACACGTTTCGTATACTTTTCACCATTTATTTTCAAATTCTCTTTGAATTCTTCATGGATATCCTTCATGGACACTACAAATTCTTCTCCCTATGAACTCATTTTCTCCATTCCATTCACAACTTTGACATCAAATACTCCTATAGGTTTCATGCCATAAACCACTTCAAAAGGGATTTTCCCAATACTTCTATTAATGGAATTATTATAGTCATATTCAACCTATGGAAGAGAGAAATCCCATTGTTTTCCACATTCTTTTGTGAGGAATCTAAATTTTTTACAAGTTATCTATTTAGCACTTTATTTTGACCATCTGTTTGTGGATGATAGGTAGAAGTAAAGGTAAAGTTTGTATGCAAATTATTCCAAAGAGTCCTCCAAAAGTAACATACAAACTTCTTTTTTTTTTGAAACAATAGTTAAAGCTAAAGCATGGATCCTTACCACTTACTCAAAACAAAATTGTAATATATGAGGCATCATTATTTCTCCTACATGGTATTAGATTTGTGTCATCTTATTAAGTTGGTCAACAAAAACAATTGTCATGTCATCCTTGAGTTTTTGGAAATCGTAACACAAATTCCATGCTAATGTACTCCCATGGCCTATTAGGGACTGGTAATGGTTGATATATACCTATATTAGTTCTTTAACCTTTGGCCATTCGACAACCTACACACCTTTCAAAAAAATTTATAATATCACTTCATAGGTCTTTTTTCTCTTCCCGATCTACCAATTCTTTTGTACCATTGCCTTGATGTCTTCTAGGATTTTCCTTTATGTTTTTAACTTGATAGCTCGAAGTTATCTTCTCAACTCTTCCTCTTATTCCATCCTTGTAAGTTAGTATTTCTTTGGGATCTTTCTCTAAACCTAATCTCTTTCAAGATTCTTCTTCTCAATGATTCAAACCTAGAATTAAAAGATTGATACCTGGAGGTCTCCTCCTTGTATCCTTTCATGATAGACCCCACTTCATTTTTTTCTTCTAATGGTCTCCTTTTATGAGAAACATATTCCAACTCTTCCATCATCAATGAATATTATTCAATGTCTAGTTCTTCTATCCTCTCTTTTCTTCTTCTCTTCTGAATAATTTTTTTGATAGGCCACTTTCCCTTCTTCCTTATTGGTAAAAGAAAATAATTCCCTTTCTCATGTAATTGTTTCATCTCATGATCAATTATTTCTTGTACTTTTCCTATTTTTTACCCTATTTATTCCAATGTTTTCCTCAAATTTTTATTTCTTGCTCAATATATTTTTGTTTTCTTTCTCAGTTTTCTTCTTTACCTCTCTTTGCTCTATTTTTATCTCTTATTTCTTACTTGATATTTCCTTAATCTACAAGTCTCCATAGACTAATATTCTTATCAATTCCATTCTTATTCTCAATCAAGGCTCTTTTACCTTGCTTCTTTACTCCCTCATGATACCTCAACTAGGTTTCCTCCCTTCTTCACTACTTAGTCTTTTGCCATCTAGGTTCTTGCTTCAACCTATAAAAAGACAATACATAGACTCCCAAAAAATTATCTTTATAACATCTTTGATATCTAATGTTGTTTTCATGAAGAAGGACTAACATTGATCAAACATACAAGTTCCACTTAAATACATTCAAGGTGCATTTTATTTTTCACCACTTAGATAAATTACTTCTTTGTCCTATTGGCATATGTTATTCAAACTTTACCAATAACCTACAATATCGTCTTTCTCATGCCCTCTGAAAATCAATATTGATGACATGAATTTTATCATTACATTAAACAACTCATCAATGCATTTTTTCAGTACCTCAATTCACCAAGGGTTATGGCATTATTTACTATGAAAAGACACACAAAAATCCTCCATGTCTTTTCCAAATGATCAACTAATGAAAATTACTTTGTAAGAACCTTGCATGTAAAAATGTAAAAAATTACTCTCACCAAGTTTGACCCCTTTTTTATGGTGTAAAGAAAAGATATAGTTTTCTTATTGCTTGTTGGAAATCCTAGTTTTATCACAAACACAATCTCACTCAAAATCTCATAACTAATTCAAACATTAATGAGCTTAATGAATTTGAATAAAAAAGAAAGGAAATAAAACTAAACTCTTTTTTTAAAAAAAAATTTCCATTTGTTTTACACCACTATTATACTATAACAATCCATACCATGTGTTTCTTTTGGATTGTTACAAGAAAAAGTAGTCATTCAAAACAACCTATACCAAAAATGCCATAAAGTTTACAAATATATATGAAAATTGGTGAGACCAATTGGAAATGAAATTATATTCCCATGAATAACTTCTCCCACTAATTTCATATCATTATACAAATGATAAAATCTATATTGTAAACCAAGAGAACATTCTGTAACATCATTTATTTTAAAAAATAATGCACAAAAATAAGTGTTTCTTCTTTATCATAATCTCCAACCCTCTCCAACCTACAAATTCAAGCTGGAATTACATATTAATCATATTATGACAAATTCCAAGTTTTCAACTAACTAGTAAATCCTTTTCTAACACTAGTGACAATATTTTCTAGTTTTGATAATATTTTGACAACATTGACAATTTCTACATGACAACTTTTGCAACATTTTATATCTTGTAACAACTCATGATGAAGAAATTTAAAATTTTGTCAAAATGATCCCAAATGGTGTTAAATAAACTTATTACATAAAACCATTGCTAGAAAACCAAAAATTAAAATAATATCCAACTTGAACATAAGGCACTCTTGCACTAGTATTCACTAATGCATTTAAATTTAAGAGTATGTATGTTAGTTTTACCAAACATAAATTTCTTCTACTCACTTTTGAATAACATCTTATTAAAATTCCCATTTTGTTATGTTTTCATACATTTTTATCTATTTAAATTCATTATAAATTCAAACATATATATTTGAAAATGACCCCATATGCATACTTAGACCTTTAACTACTCATCTTAGCTATAGACTACTCACAATTTCTTATTTCTTTGATTTTAATATCTTAAAAGAAATAATAACAAAGAAGAAATAAACAAGAGGAATTCTACTATCTTTGTAGAAGAAAATGAATTAAATAGTTTGGGTATAAGTATTGGGGTTGTAGTTATCATATAGAATAACAGATCTTAACTAGAGGGAAAGAGATTTAGTATAAAGGGAGAAATAGTGACTATGGAATCACAACTAATCTAGGAGTGGATAAAAAAACATCTTATATGTTTATTGAGTGTTCTCAAACACTTATCTAGTAAATAAACATCAACAAGTCCATAAGTGTTTTACATACATTAAATAATTTTTAATAGGAAAATATCTACTAAATTAACACATGAGCACCAAACATGCTAAATTTGACTTAGCTCTTATGGTTCCTTACTTTATAAAATGTTAATTCTTTCTTATATATTAATTCAAATTTAGATAGGCCAACATGAACATATTTGTGAGAGATTCATGCTTTGGACCTTCTTATACCTATTTTAACTACCAGTTTCTTTAATTTCTTTATGCGAAAGAATAAATTCATAATAAACATAGGTGAATGGAGAATTATCCATCTCCTAGTTATTTCTCAATAATGTGAGATAGATGATGATGGTTTTCCTTAGTATTTGAGATGTTCCCATAAAAACTCTCATTTGCATACAAATCATTGTACATTAATTTATAATTTTAAATTAATGTTTATATGAAAATATATTTTATTTAGAAAGGAACTTCATTTATTTATAGAAAACTTATATTATTATCATTTATTTAATCAAGAGTTAATTTATACTTTATTTACATAAAAAAATGTTCCACTTTACTACAAATCTATGTAAGAAATATTTTATTTTATTTGCTTTTCTCCCTTGCTCTCCCTCCCCCTCTCTATATTTATTATATTTAGAATATTTTATGAAACTATATTTATATAACTTAAGATAAATTTTTAAAATAAATATGATTAAGGAAAACTTAATAAATTTTCTTTTCTTTTCTTTTTTAAAGGTAGAATGTCATAGTAAATATATATTGAAAATAGTTACATTGAAATATAATGTTTATGAAAGGCGCTTAAAGCCTGATTTTACAAGATAGAAAATATTTTAAAAACTATTGTATGATGAGATGAAGTGACAAAATTATTTTAAACAAAATCTATTATTAAAAAAAAACTATTTGACAGCTATTGTAAAATGTAGATTTTTTATATTTCTTTTTCTCTTCGGATAGATTTTTTTTTCCTTCTTTTATTTTGGTATTGTAGTATTGTCTTTTGAGGTAGAGGAAGCAACATTCAAGTTGTTGAAGGATAATCTCCACAACCAATTGATTCTCTAGTAGACTACGACTACCAAGTACCATTGAGCTTGAATTCTAGCATGTGCATGAGATGTCTAAGGGAAATAGTGATTGAGTTTCTATGAAGTTGAGTAGGCATATCAACGAATAGACAAAATTATCAAAGAAGAAGATTTGCATATCTATGAATAGACAAAATTATCAAATAGTAAGATTTGCATATCAATGAATAGACAAAATTTTCCAACAGAAAAATTTAGTTCTACTATTTTACATTCTTTTAAATTATTCTCAATTATTAATCCTCACTAAAGAAACATCCTCAACATAAAAGTAAACTTAATAAAATAGGTAGAAAAATTGTAATTCAATTGATAGAATACAATTAATAAGAATAATAACATATTTAGATTTGATTCTTCAAAAGTGCAATGAATAAAAGATGAGCTCAGAATAATTTTATTCAAATGTATATACTTGATCCTTCATTGTCAACAAAGAAAATATCAACCAAAAACTTATGATATAAACCCACCAATAAATGAAAAGGCTGTCGAAATCTGGTCTCATATTTTATTCAACCGCCCCACCGAGTGACAACCATCCAACGAATGAATAGAATCGATGGTGCCTCTGCTTTATGTGTCCCGCGAACATTTCAATCAAAACTGCGCGGACCGCACAACTCAAGCAATTCCGCCCCCGTGTATACCTTTCTCCCACTCTACAACTTCACTATGCTGGCAATCATTACTTGCCGTAGGCCAAATTACATCCTTCATTAGCTGCATTTTGCAATGAAATTATCAGTCATGCAAAGACCGTCCGAAGTAACATTGCCCTTTTTTGGTTGTCAGCCATTATTTAGTATTAATCTAGCAGGGTGTCCAATCATTGATCAAACACCATTTCGATTACGTGTGTTTACGCTTATAAATATCCGGTAACATAAGTAAAAAGACACATAAGTAAGGCCCTCAAATCTAAAGAGAGTCAAAAGAACCCGTCTCTAACGTACATATAAATAGTCATATAAATAGTCTGTAAGAGAGAAATTTGCACCTATTTGTGTTCACTTCTCAGATTCTCCGGCTAACATCGTTTAACAGAATTAAAAAACACCTTAATCTATATTTTCTTTGTCTTGTGACAATATATAAAGGCAGATATCTGAAACAACTGTCAAGTGAAATCTGAAATTCTTAAATTGATACGGAAACTGTTACTATTCAACTGAGGCTACAACTGTTAATTTTATCCTCTTTGTAGATTTTGCAGTATAAGATGTATCCTTTCAATTCTGTAGTGTAGGTTTTACTTCTATTGTTACTTTTACTATATAGACTTTCTTTTTTAATGATAAAAGGTCTAAGTCAAAAAAGTATAAGCAAAAAAAAGTCCTTATACATTATTTGTATAAAAAATGAGTTAAGCTTTGATAAAATTATCTATAAGTTTCTATTGCATATAGTTCAACAGAAAAAGTTAAATTACCAAAATTTATTCTATCTAGGCCAGGAAAGTGAAGATTTAACGTCTTGAAGAAGGCTCTGCTTCATCCTTCTAGTTCCTTAAAGAGGCCCGAGACCTGCTGCCACAACTTTTCCTCAACCTGCTCTCTTCAAATAAACTGCTATCAACGAAAAGACAACACTCACAAACGGATGAGGAACCAGGGATATCCCATAAATCATGTCATATTGAATTTCTTGATCTTATGTCAATTTTTTATATTTTTTTAAAGTATTTTCTAGATGTTCAAAAATTTATATATAATTTTTTTTATTAAAATAAATAGGGAAGTGTCCTAACCTATTACAAAATAGAAACAGACCATCAACATTTAAAAGGCTATTACAAAGTAGATAACCAAAGTTACAACTTGGCATACAATTACATCTTTCTTGCTTCTTTATATTATTGGCCAACCAAATTTGTATTTGAGGCATAATGATCTAGTTGAACAAGACAATGACAACTCAATAACAACCCAAGGAAAATGTGGGCTAACATAAGCACAGTAAGAAAGAACATTAGTTTCATTAGAGAAAAGCACAGAAGAATCCCTAAACCTAGCAATAAGCTTAGGAGCAACCATTGTTTTTTCTGAAATAGTCTAGTGTATAACAATAGAAGAAATAGTAGTGGAAACCTTAGGCTTATCATTTACCATTTTATGGTCAGCATAATTAGTCTAGCAAATAGCTAATGAAAAATCAGAGAAATTCTAAATATCAACAACTTTGTTAGCAAAGACAATGTTAGTCTGATAAATTGCAAGTGGAGAAACAAAAGAAGAAAACATTAAAAGCATCACTTTTTTGTCATAACATTGACATATATCACTTGTGGAAACAACACAAATCCATAAAACTAGTAAGATTTGAAGAAACATAGTGAGAGTCAAATGAGGTTGAAGAAGAGGGGAAGGGCTCTAAAGTCTCACAACCACATAAAGCATATAAGAGTATTGTAAGGTGTTGGGTTATAGAATTAGTCCAACAAGAAGAAGAAGAAGATTTATGATGGCCATGAGAACAACTAGAGGCACCATGACTAGTGGAAAAATAATGTCTACAATGAGAAGGAATGCCTTAATAATCAATAAACATAGTCTATGGGAAATCATTTAACTATAAGACAATATCACTTGGAAGAGATTTCGATAGATTAGTCTCTAAATAATATGAGCAAAGGAAGTATGGGAAAAATTAGTAATAGTTTAATCAATGTCTAGAAAGTGATCCAAGGAATTTCTAATTTCCACATAGATAGATTTACACTAGAATTATAAAAGGAGATAAGGCATTGTCACCAAAATAGGGGCAACATCAATTGAATCATTAAAATCATTAAATGAGGGCATCCAAGGATGAGGAGATAAAGGGTGAGAATCCCACAAATAGGTATTATCCTTAATAATAGCATCCTTGTGATCGGAGGCATCAAAATAAAAAACAAAAAACCCCTAGAGGGGTAAATCTATATCTTACCATTGATAAAAGGGAGCCAATGTGTAGAGATCCAATAGTTCTTATGTGGCTAAGACAACCATAAGTAGGAAAAACTTACCAACTAGACATTATTTGGGGAAAAATATGATTATCTATTAACCCCTACCCCAAAACCATGTTGGGGAAGGTAGAGGAACAAGGAAAAGCCATAGCCATAAAAGATGGATCATAGCCTAAGAAGAAGATGACAATATATTTCTCAAAATGTCAACATGTGTTCCTTCATTAGAGAAAGGGGATATATGAGCAACAACACCATCAACAATACCCTTTCTAACCTTTCCTTTGAAAGGTAAAAGCCTCAAGAAGAGTACTTGCAACATCACCTAAATTACAACACTAGAACTACATAGAACTCCCCAAAGAAACTACAAGACCTAAGGACTAAGCAGGAGAAACTCCTCAATCAAATGCAAAGGGGGGAAAGGCATATGCTTAATAGAAAAATCCATCACAAGGTAAAGCTCAACCACTAGGTTAAGTACAAAAGAAGTCCATTAGTAGGAAGGATGAGTAATCTAACCACAATGCTAGACAATAGTCATTTAAAAAACCTATTATATAAAAACCCAAATTTTATTTTAAAATAGTTATTTTTTACATATAAAAAATTAATTTTATGAATGCATTAAATATATTTTTAATGGATTTTATTTATAAATTATGAAAAATAACTCACATTTGACATAGATTTGGTTAATATTATTACTATTTATTTTGATGCAATTATAAAAAATAGATATCTTACAATTAATGATCTATTATTATTATTAGAAATTAAGTGTAGCATGTTTATGAAATGTAATAGCATGGTTGAAATTAAAATACAACATTTTGCAAGTAGTAATTCATTAGAAAAAAAGTTAAAATTTTACAAAACCAAGTTCATTGTACTATATTTTTTATTAAGTCAATAGGGAGAGGGCCCTGATCCCACAATAGAAAGTAAAACACTAAGAATTAGAAAGAAAACCCCTACTTAGGGCCATAATAGCTGATAGAAATCCATAATATCCCTACCAAAAAAATTAATCAAAAGGACTAGAATTCAGCTTTAGAGAGTTTCTACCACTAGTACAAACTTTAACATCATCTATCATGTTTAAAACCTTAAAACTAGAACTACTATAGTAACTAATAGAGAGTATTATCACAAAGTATGTAAAGTTAATTAAATGAAAGATCTATTGTGATAACCACCTGATCTATCATAAGTTTAAAATAACCATAGAACTAAAATAAGTACTTAAGGCAAAATAAACCATTACAAAAGATCTAGCTATCATAAAATCTCACAATCTTGTCCTAATCATTGGACCAACTTGGAGGAATGCTAGTCTTTAGTCTCCTCCTTACAATGATCATCTTCATTGGTGTGGTACTCTTTCATTTTCCTTTCTTTTTTTTTCAGTCTTCTTCTTCATGTGACCATCCCAAATAGAGCTCTTTAATTGTCACGTCCATCGCCTGACAGATAGACTGAATAAAATTCTTACAGTCATTTTAAAAAGATTCATATAATATAATAGAACCCTCAATAGTATTAAGTTTATTATGAAAATCCTTGACATGAGCCTGTAGGCTTGAAGGGGTACGTTTATCATCCTAAAAAGGGGAAGGATAGACATTATCCATAGGATCATTTCTCAAATGAGGAGGGGAATTACAAGCCATATTAACTACATGTCCGCTAGCTCATTTACGTTCACCTTTATTTCTATGGAATTCTCATTTGACACTTTATCAAGTCCCTCAACATCAACCACATAATTTTCATCCTCATAATTCTCTATGGTATCTTCTTCCTCCTCAAGCTCATACTCCTCGTCCATTTCTAAAACAATTTCCTCCTTATTTTTTTCCCTTTCATTTATTTATTGTGGATTCTATCAAATCTTCTTTCCCTAGAGCTCCCTTCATTCTTTGTTTCTTCCATGACATCCCTTTGATCATCTTTTCCTCCTCGTTGTCAACATATATGAAAGGGGTGGCTCTTCTAGTCTATCTATTAGTAGTCTTGGCTTTATAAGGAGTTAGCTTGGTATTGACACTCTTCCACTTCTAGGGAGTGGTTTGCAGTAAAGCTTCCTTAAAAGGGATCTCCTTCTCTGCGGTTTTTTATTTTTCTAGGTTCTTGGGGTTTTTCTTTTTCGGAGGAGGATTGGTATTTATAATGTTGTGAGTATATTTTTCATGGAGGGGGTTAGATTAAAGAAGCTCAATTTCTTGATATTACTTTTAACAGGGTTTACAAAACATTTTTACTCCTATATTTTGTGTAAGATAGTAGACAACTTCTACATGGAGATTTATCAAAAAAATATTGATAAAGGATGTAAATCAAACCCTAATGGAAAGGAGGAGAAAAGTCATTGGAAATAATGGACCTTAAAGAGGACAATAGGAAATAGAGAATATCAATTTTACAACCATTCCTCAGATGGTTAAGAATTGGAAAATGATAACCATGGAAGGAACTATACCTTCCTTCTATGACAATATATTTCATAAAAAAGAAACAAAATAGGCCATATGGGAGAGGAATAGAAAAGTGGTTATATACATTATTGTATGCCATAATCACCATCTTTTTCCCTTCTATGTAGAAATTCTTCATATAAGATTTGTAATTCCTTGAGATTTTCCTTTCCACTTTATCACCCTCGCACTTGATCCTAGTGGCTTCTGCAATAAGTTCAAGAGTCACTTGGAGGTTAATACTCCCTATAGTGATGTTTCCCTTGTGTTGGGACTTACAAAACTTTGAAGATAAAGTGGTATTATGCCCTTTCATGACCTAAAAATATGACAGCATGCCTCCTTTGCTAAATATCTCTCATAGCTCACTATTTTGCAATAATTCCATATAATCTCTAGGTTCATACCTTTTCAAAGGGGCCCCCGTACTTTTGATTTCATAGAAGATCAAGTATTCACTCCCAGACATGAAATTCCCACTATTACCAGAAGCAATAAGAATTAATAAACCCTTTCCCTTTTCCCTGCAAGAGTGACAATGAAGTTTCTCAAACACTAGGCCAATGTTATTTTTAAAATACCCAAAAAACTCATAATCCTACAACACAATAATGGTACCACTATTTTTAATCTTGTGATTGATTTGGCCAAGATTTATTGGCTTTTTAATATGACATTTCCCTTTATGGAAGCCTTTAAAAGAGTGTTGAAATAAATCACCCCTCGCATAATCATAAATGTGGTAGTTATTATTCTGATTACCTTTAATTTCCATTTTGAAGTGGTGGGTAGGCATCCAGCTAACATCAAAATCCAAGTGAGAGTACTCTAAGAGTAAATGGGGTACCCATTAATCTTTTTACAATTTCCAATCCTTGGAAAATTCAACATGTAGTTTTTCATAATACAAAGATTATAATGGTCCCTCCTCGAAACTTTAATTTTTCTAGCTATTTCTTTAGTCAGGAACTTTACACAAGTATAATGATACTCCTTAGGAATATAAATCTAGTCAGCCAATCATTTGAATAAATGTGGTTGAACCCAATTTCTGCCTAAGAAAAAACCCAAGATAAAGAAAACCCAAAAGGTAATATAGCATATTGTTTTCATCCTAGATTTATTCAGAGATATTGTTTCCACTTTCATTAGATGGGATTTCGTTTAGATTATTAGGACTTTGGTCATAATTTATAAAGTTATAGTCATGATAACTTACGTGCGTATTGGCTATAGTATATGCAAGATAGTTACCTTCTCTTAGAGTGTGGTAGATTTCAACATGTTTGAAGGTGGCTAGCATTTTTTTAAATGTGACAAAATCGACAATAGTAACCAAATGCATAGAAAAATACCTTTTAAGTAATCTATTATGAACTTAGAGTCTCCTTCAAGGATAACACAATCCAACTTTAGTTCTTTCTTTCTTTTAATTGATTCCCAAGTAGCTATGGCTTATGCCCTGTTATTTGAGCCAATGGCTAATTTTTTGTAGAATCCCTCAATAATGACACCCTCCTAGTTTTTGATGACACTTACAACATCCAAATTAGTGTTGAGAATCTTTCTCTTAATTATCTTATTAATTAAGATTAAAATTCAATTTGATATGGTGTCTATTATTTAGGAGTATTTTTCCACTCCTTATCTTACAAAATAAAGGAAGGTCCCTTATACCAATAGATGGAAGGATAAAAAAGGTGATCGAAACAAGTCTCAAACAAAGAACAAAAGTCTAAAATGTAAAGATTGGAGATCAAGCATAAAAGGAGCAATATGTTTAGGAAATGATAATACAAAAAAACAATAGAAAACTAAGACAACATAACATAGGAATGTAGATTCCTCCTAGAGATGATCTCCACAACATTATCTATTAGTTGCAACACAACCTCCACTTTTATTTTAATTAGTTTTTGTGCCCTATTTTTCTTTTCTTTTTTCTTGAGCTTGGAGCTTACTAAAACTACTAGGTGAACCCACAATAGTAGGTTACACTTTTTTGCCTAAATGGACACTGAACTCTACATTTTGAAAAAAAAAATCAGATTTAGATGCATATTGTTGTTAACCTGTTTGAAATTGGAAGATGAAGTAAATTAGACTATTTTAGGATTTTCTGTCTATATTCTAAATTTATTTTTTATTTTTATTTTTGAATTGATTTGAATGGTTTTTTGTTTCTCCCATGAAAACTGGTATGTTTTTGAAAATGTCATTTTCAAAGAGTTACATTGTTTTCATAGAGCATAACTTTTTTTTATAAAATAGATATCAATGTGCTTCTTTCAAATTTAGTCTTGTAACATCCATATGGAGGGCGTGCAATTTCTTTGATTAATTTTTTGTGATTATTGCATATTTTATTAATGTTTGAAGTTGACTAAACTATAATTTTTGCATACCTTGACTACATAGCTTATAACTTGTCGTCTATTCAAGTCCCATTTAATCTTTATTTTTTTTGATAGAAAGGTAATTTCAATACCTAGGGCATATATATTTTTTAGAATTTTTTTCTATCATTTACTATTTTTCCAGAAGCGTCAAATGTAGAGATAGACATACAGTGAAATGTCTATGTTTAGTAAAACTAAAAATACAAAGTCATAATAAACTTAATATATATTAACATTATAATCATTGGAAATATTTTCCTCAGTAGTACCTTACTACATATATATGTTTGTCAAATGGATTCATTTGATTTGCCAAAAGATAAAGTCAAAGTGATTTTTAATCAACATTTTAATAGGTGTGAAGGAGACTCCATTATAGGTATGAATGAGGAGTATAGATGTTATATCAATGTTTTTTTTAATCTAAGAGGCTTTGAGCTAACCATTTGTAAATAATTCATTCAAATGGAACCTCTCAAGGCTTAAATAATCATATTTTATCAAAAAGGTGTTATTTTAGCAAAAATCAGCATGTCTAAAAAAGTGTAACCCACTATTGTGGGTCACCCTACTCCCATGATTGTTTGTTCCATAATGGTGTTAGTAATATTAATGATAGTATTGAGGACATGTTTAAATTTTCCAAAAATTTCATGATTATTTCTCTATTTTCTGCACAAACATATTTACCTGACTCTACAAATTCTCAACTTTCTTCTTTGAGGAGATAAATATCATACTCTCCCTATTATCATTCCTTTTACTTAGGTGATTTCAAATCTCTTGACTATTTATCATTTCATTACCCTCTTCATAATGCTATTATTTTCCTCTTCTTATGTGTCTTTTCCTCTTTATTCTTTGTCATTGTGTCAATCATCTTCATAGGAAACATCTTCCTTTTCAGAAACTCAACATCTATGGTTTCTAGCGGATATAAGGGAGTGTTTATGGTGGTTCTGAATGGGAAAGAACTAGATGAAGATGCATATGGAAATGATGGTGAGGTGAATGAGGTTTTTCTAGTTGGTGGTAAAGTTGTGTGGATTTTTTGTTGGCCTTTATATTGCTTGGGGAATTTTATCAACCTATCTTTGTGGATTGAAGGTCTGGAGAAGTATTTTTCCTTCATTTCCTAGTGTTGTTTTGTGGACCGTAGATGGGTTTTGGATGTATTTTTCTACCTTTCATGGAGGTGTTGGATGGAGGGAATCCTTCTATTTTCATTTATGTGAGTTCTTTGTAGGAGACTTTGTTGTGGAAGAGGTTTTATTTGGAAGATAATTTTTGGAAACCGTATGCTTTTTATTTTTGTTGATTTTGGTGGTGTTTTGTTGAGATGTTGCCCATTTCCTTCTCTTGGACTAGGAATTGTACAATTTTCCCTATTCATGTTGAAGAGGGGTCTAAGCCAAGAAGAATTTTCTTGGCTACTTTTCTTCTTCCTCTTTTTGAGGACTGATTTTATTCCTATTCTTCTGGCATTATTTTTGTCTGGTGATTGGAAAGTGCCCTCTCATAGCTATGGTGATAGAGGTGTTTCTTCTCTTTTCTCATAGAAATGGGATTTCCCTTTTTAGGGACTCTTTGTGTTTCATTATTCTTCCTCTCTTTTTAGGCCTTTTGAATTATACTCTTTCTAGTTTTCTCTAATATATGTCTACTTCATGGTGGGTCTGATTTTTGTGTTGGTTTCCAACCTTTATTTATTTTTCTTAATGGTTCCTATAGAATTGGAATTATCTTCTATAGAGGTGGAGAGCAGCATTTATTATGAGGGGTCCTTTTGGTGTAGGGAAAGTATTGCAAGCTGCAACGGTTTGTACTTAAGTTTCTTTTTCAAACCCAAGATAGATTTGGGAGCCAAGCTATTTCTCATTCTATGGCCTTTAGGAAATGGATTTCTTATGTCAGTTCTTTCTTTCATGGTTGTTGGTAATCCTTACCAATATTTTGTTGGAACTTTCATTCTCCTTCCTATGAAATTTCTCATTCCTACTATTTTCTCTTATAGAGGGTTTTAGGTTACCTTTCAAATCCTGATAGTTCTTCATATCTTGGGGCATATTTAGACTTATTTATCTACTTATGTTCCTAAGTTGGTTGATTTGTTTGGGACCTCCCAAAATATATTTCTTTCAAGGTTCTTGTGGCCTCTTTCCTTGACTAAAATTATTTAAGGGAGTCCTACTAGTAAAAGGTTGTGAGAAGCCTTTCAATACTCCTTGTTAGTCTTCATATTCCTAGACTATTTTGTTTCTAGTGATAAAGTTGTTTCTTTGATTATAGTTTGGGGTTCCTTCCTAAACCACTTTATTCTTCACATGTTATCCTTTTAGTGAGTTTGAGACCCTATTTCTTTCTCATTGATTTCTCTTGTTAAAAGGTTTTTAGTAAGGGTTTTCCCTTTTTTGGTATTTAGTGATCTTATGGCTTGTGAGTTCCTCCCCTTAAGTTATCTCTTTTAAATTCTAGGATGGCACCTTTTTCTGATTGAACTAATTATAATTTCTTCCTTTTCATTTTTTCCTCCTCCTTTTCTTCATCCCTTTTGATCTATTTCTTCTCATGATGTCCATCATTGTCTTCAGTTTTCAGGTTATCAATGTTATTGTTAGTGCTTAGTTATCCTACAAAATTCTTGTGCATCTACAACTATCCTAAGAATGAACATTATTAAGCCTCTATTTTACCCTTATCAGGTTGCTCATATTGATCTTCATCTATGTCCATAATAAATTAGGGGGTTGGGATTTTTCACCTCCCTTTTCAAAAAAATTCAAAGGGACACAACATTTGGTAATTAGGTTTTCCTCTTATCAGGAGTAGATTTAATAATCTTAGAATAAAAAGGAAGGATGTCTTTTTTACATGGGAAATAAAAAAAAGTAAATTCTTTTCTTTTTAATTTTTAGCATCAAGTTCGCTAGTTTCGAAAGTAGAATGGTACACAGTGACCAAACTAGGACTAGTGATGAATAGTTGGGAAATATTAAATAACTAGAATCTATAAATGATAATCATGAGACCTTGATTGGGGAGGATTAGCTCCATCATCTATACAATTTTACATCAATGAGAACAGGAAGAACAATGAGCTTATTTTTGGACTATTTCTAATATGATTTAATAAGGGGATGTCCTATTTGTGGACCACGGTAAAACTCCATTCTAGATTAAAATATTTTATCATTTGAAACTTACTTGGTCCAAAGGAGGGAGCAACTTTATTTTACTATAGCCAATTTGGTGGCTTTTAATTTTCTCTTTTCCTTTGAAAAATCTAAACACAAATCACTTCTGGTCATTTTTGCTCATATTAATTATTTGACCTCTACAACTCATGCTTGTCACATGTCCAATCAATTTTGGAATAACTTAAAATTTTAAGCATTCTATATTGGCCTAATCTTTCTTCTAAGAGCTATAGAATGTAATGAAGGGTTTTTTGTTATAGCTATTGGGGAAATGGTGTCTCAACCTTTTATTTATATAAGGTTACTATTACCCTAATTTTCCCATGTACATGAAAATTTGGTTAAAACCTATTCTAAAGTCTCTATTTTTATCCTGCCAAGCATCCCTGAAAATTTCATGAAGTTGTGCCTTGTCCTTTGGCCTCTACAAATTGTTTTACTCCCTAGTCTGCAGGTCAAAAAAATTCATAAATATAGCCATTGGGGAAAATAACCCTACAAACCCTAAGCCTTCATTCTAGTTCCTTGTTACTTTATTAGCCACTTAGGTTTTGAATACCCATGTGCACTAATGTTTTATTGGTCGATCGCTAGTTCTCCAAGATAGACGGTGGTTACCTTTTCCTTCTAGTGATTTAGCAAATGCCTTGTTCACATAATACCCCTATGTTTCACAGTTAAGTCCTCAGCAGTTAGTTATTTAACGGGCGGTCTATTATTCCTTTAGTCATGTAGTGACTTAAATGTTTGGCGATCTTGACTTGTGGGTCCCAGTTCAGTAAGATCGACGGTCGTCGTAAGTTTGTGAAGGGTTTATCAGAGGCTTGTGATCTTGCGATGACCATAGATTTCCTTTCCCTGCAGCACTTCAAAGTCAAGTGGGTCCACTGCCATGTTGTCCTACATGGAGGCTTCCTATTGGTCCATGTAGTGGTGACTGGTGTTGCAGTGGGTCCATTGCAGGGTCCTGCCACATAGTTTGAGCTATGCATTTGTGATTGGTCAGGACTTATGATTCGACGCCATGTCAGCATCGGCTCGATGGTTATCAGTCGACTGAAGATCTAACGGCTGGCGCATGATTTGAAGGAGTTTCTCTGACACATGAGATCATGTGCCCGCCATTCATCTTACTTTATCTACGGGCTCTGTTAGGTGGGTCCTCAATTTTTGACATGCTCATTCTTCATTGGTCGGTCAGACAATAGCTGGGCTCTATTGGTAGGACCATGTTAGGGTATCTATGAGGATGTCAGTAGACTGAAGATCTATGGTTGTCACTTGATCACAAGGGATCTTCCAAGCCCTTGCAATCTTGCAACAACCATTTGATGCTCTTTCTGCAGGTCATGGGTCCAAGTCTATCAAATGTGTTGATTTGCTCGCGTTTCATTGGCCGCTGATTTCCAAGGTGGTGTTTGACTTGTTAGAGATAGTTTTTCATCCTATTCTCAAGTGCATCATGACTGTTCATCTACCAGGAAGGGTTTCTCATCGATAGTTGTAATGACCCTTACTATAAAGGCCACTAAAAACCCTCAAATCTGAACTGAGACAATTCGTCAAACAGTTGGCATGCACTAAAATGTTTTGCTTGCAATGATGTGTTTCAATGTGTTTATTGTTTGGCATCCAATTGTAATTGAGATAATAATACCAATATAGGATTGTAATACAAAATGGACAACAATGAAACTCCAAATATTCATGCAAAGACTTCAATGCCAATATATCATGAACTTCCCAAATTTTGATTGCAATGTTCAGTAGACTGATTTTCTATAAATGTATGACTGTTACAAACTCCTGAATTATGACATGAGGATGTATGAACTATCACACATAAACAATGAACTCTTACATGACCTTGCAATGCACAATCTTAGTCCAACTATAATATAGCAATGTCTGATTACAATTGATTGCTCATCAATACACTATCAATACTATGATATTTCAATGACAATAAATGACAACAGGACTGATTTAGACTACTAAGAAAGGGACTGTTTTGACCAAGTACTGGACTGTATTGACAATGTCTGAATACATGCAAAATTATACAATTTCTTGACATCTAAACATGACATAAAAACCTAGAAATCACCCCTTAGTCTCTGATTGTGAATGCTGATGATGGCCAATGCAATGAAGACTGGAACCGACCCCAAACAGCCTCTCCTAACCTTGTTGTACTGTCCTCCTACTGCTGCCATACCAGGGCTATACAGTATGGCGCTGGTATAAAATAATGTGTAGGCCTTTGAGCCCCCAAAAAGGTACAAACAAGACCGCCAATGATGTATTAATATTCCCTCAAAAGCATAAAAATTATCTCCAGTTGGTGTGTGAGATATGAGCAAAAATATAAGTCCAGGCCCTGGTATGGACTGAACTGAAATGACACCAGAATAATCTCCACTCTCTTCCCAATTGATTCACCAATTAAGTGATGAATTCCAAACCCTTATTCAACCAGTTACAAACCCTCAATATCAATTTTTCAGGTCTGCTTTTTCAGACTTCTTTTTCGGGTCTGGTTTTTTCGAACTGCTTTTTCGGATTTGCTTTTTCAAGCTGCTTTTTCAGACCTACTAAAAATGGCCACCTATAATTTCAGCCCTACTAAAAATGCCTCCTAAAATGCTGTTTCAATCACAAACAAACCCTTACATCAAATTCTCAATGAAGTACCAATGAGATGGCTGAGTACCAACTCCAAATTTACAACCCTTCAGTAGATATTTCACTACCTCAATTATGCCAATCCAAGGGAGTGATTCATTCCCAAAGATCGAATAGAATTTGCAGACCAAAGACTACAAATTGCTCCACAATGGAGAAGTAGAAGAAATCCCAAATCCAAGCATGTAGAAATGATAGCCCAAGCCCTCTATTTATTCTTTTTCTTGAGAAGTTACTAGAACTTCTAGAAACATCCAATTATAATGTACTTTATAATAAAATAACATTATAATAATAAAGTACATTTCTCAACTCAAAATTATAACAATGTAGGCCCAAATGTCTCATAACTGAATGTAGGCCCAACTACGATTGAACGTAGGCTCAAGACTGAACGTAGGCTCTACTACAACTGGATGTAGGCTCAAACTGGATGTAGGCTCACTCTGGATGTAGGCTCCACTACAACTGCATGTAGGCCCAAACTGGATGTAGGCTCACTCTGGATGTAGGCTCCAGTACAACTGCATGTAGGCCCAAACTAGATGTAGGCTCTGTCAGCAATATGTAATCAAATGATCAACATAATGACCCTCTCTCCAAACCATTTGCCTACGAGAGTCGATGATAGGCAAATCCATCATGCCAAATGATGTCAGCCAAAATGGGGACATGACAATGGTTGCATTTTAAAATCTACCACTAACCATTATATTTCAAAATTCAAATGTCTCTGCAAGGGTTTTGTGTTCTTTCGGCCATGCATGATGTCAGGTAGCTCAAGAAATAAAGTCTCAGGATAGTTGTGGTTGTGAAGATGATAGAAGTGATTATTGCCTAGCGTTATAGGGTCCTCTGCCAAATTTTAATGATAGGAAGTGCTAGAAAGAGTTGGCACCACCTTTTCAAGTAGTACCTCTCCCAAGGGAATATAATCAGATTTGGAGCCTTCATGGCTTAGTGGAGTTGCAGATGGGTTGGTAGGTTGATGTTGTTGTGTCTGCAGGTGTTTTTAGTTTAGAAGGGTCAACACGTAAAGAAATATATGATTTGATCACTGGTGTCCTTAGAGATTTTCATTAATAGGTGATCAGTACCCTAGGCTTTGATATCATTGTTTAATTTTGTAACCCTAGTTAGATTCTTGACTCCTGCCTACATGCAGTTGAGTATGTATATATTGTATTTTTGGAGATTTTGAGCTCAGAGTTGGACAATTTGTAAAAGAATTTCACTTTTCTTAAAGGTCATCTCTGGTATCATTTCTACCCTCTGGCTTATACAGTTGTAAATCTTTCATTGATGATTCAGATATTGCAGAGGTATTTTGTGACATCTTTTCTATCCCTATGCTTCCTTGTCTAAATTATCTCTTATTGAATCAAAGTACATAATGTTCTCAGTGACAACTTAGGGTTCTTGATTCCTCTTACTTTCTATAGCTATGTGTGTTACTGTGTTTGATCTGATTTAGATGTTTTTATGGGTATACTTCAGCCCCCTAAGAGTCTTGTCTCAATCCTACACTGAGTGGAAGAAGTGAATGTCTTCTTGCGGGTCATAGGTTGTGTCTTATGTTTAGAACCTCCTATGAAACACTTATGCAAGCCTATTCAGTAAGTTGTGACCTACTAGACCTAAGCCTTTCATTGATTCCATTCCTCTATACTGAGATGCAAACCCTAATTTTGGTGTATTACCTATTAGGTAGTTTTCTTTCAGTCATTTCCCTTTACAAGCATTCCTTCTATCCCCTTCCCTCAAAAGATTTACTTTTCATGTCTAGAAGCAAATTAAGGTGATTATCCAAGAGGAACTAGCCTAGAACCTAGATGTCTCATCTCCGTTAGCATAAGTAACACAACCTGGAGATGATTCCCATGTTATACTAGGTTATCAAGACCAAGAGAGCTTGAAACAAGGGTGCAAACTTAGTATATAACAATTCTGGGACACCCGATGGGACTACACAAGACGTTCATTGTTGGAAGATTATGTTATCTCTGATATACAGATTGCATAATACAAACTTGAAGAAGTTGTTTCATCAGGTATATCTGGTGACTCCATTGATTTCAAAGATCCAGGCTAACCTTGTTTAAGGTTTACGAGAAAGACTGAGACTAGGAGCTCAAATCCCACTAAATTTTTAGAGTTGCCCTCAAAAGGAAGTCACAAAGGTAGGTCAACTCAAAGAGCATCCCCTACAAAGAGAGTTCAGTTTACACCTCCTGATACTACAGAAAGGAGGCCTTTTCCCTTTCATTCTAGAAGAAGAAGAATATCTCTAACCAAAGATCTAGAAGAAGATTCAAATCTAGCAGCAGATACAGCTCACATAGTTGTTAATCTTCAGATTCCAACTCCTACAATGGCAAGACCATTTGCATTTGCACCCTTTAATCAGGGTAGTCCATTGAATTTTTCCCAACATCATGATGTGCCCTTGGTGGCATTAAAGAGTATACCTGATTTCACAAGTGAAGGGCGAACAACTTCTTTTGAACACATAATAGATGTGACCACAATCTGCAACATACACAATATTACTCAAGAAGATGTGGCCACCAAATTATTAGCAGCCTCTCTAAAAGGTAAGGCTCTTGAATGGTTTAGAACTCTAACTGTTGGTTCTATTACTTCATGGGATGAGTTAGGAGATGCATTAAGTAAGCATTTTGAGGATAAATCAAATAACTTGTCTCTAGTTGAACAGTTAACAACCATTAAGAGAGACCCTCAAGAGAAAATGACAGATTACAATAGTAGATTCCCCAAAACATGGAATAGAATTCTAGTGTCAGTAAGACCATTGGCTGACCATGCTTTCCTTTACTACTTGCAAAGTCTGAATGGTCAAATCTCTATCATGATCTAGTCTATGGGTGGTACTTCTTTACCCCAAGCTTTTGACATAGCTGTCAGGGCTGAAAATTGTTTAATCCAAGCAAGCATGATTGCTAGAAGGCCACCAATGCCCATCTTCCCTAGCCTTCAACCCATTGCACCTACCCAAGTACTTCCATTTACCCTTATTCCCACCATATTAGCACCTCAGGCTAGTACTAGTGGTCAAGAGCTAACAACTAGTTTCTCTCAAGAGCTACAAGAGATAAAGAATAGCCAACAAAGCAGTCAACAAGAAATGACAAACTTGCTGCAAACCTTGACTAAAGAGGTCACAAATTTGAAGCAGTAAGGTCAAGGAATCAGACCACCATTTCAACCATAAGGCCAAGGTCCTAATCAACAATATCAAAATCAAGGACACCCTTATCAACAAAATAGGCCACCACACCAAGGAGGCTATTAAGGACAAAAATAAAGTTTTAATGAGAGACCATTCCAACCATATAACCTTGCACCTCTAAATTCTGCAAATCCAATGAGGGATATGGTTCCTAGTCAAAATAATATGGCCATGGAGAATAAATGGTGCTTCCCTTGTAATTAGCCTCATAATCAGGCCTCATGTTCAAATGGGTGGATGAACCAAGCTCTAATGGTTCAAAATGCCCCCCAAGCTCAATCAGAGGCTTCATCCAGTGGGTCAGTGCCTCAACAAGAATCACAAGAGAATGAGATTGCTCTCTTTAATTGGGAGCAACCAGACTTCAATAGAGTCAATAATGAAGTTGCTTTTGTTCCCTATACAAGAGAAAAGAGAAGAGCTCAGGACATGGAGAGAGCAGATTCCAATGCCAAAGCCACCACATCTACAGAGCCACTGTAGCAACCTACTCCCATCACACCTAAGGAGGCTCTTGTCATTACAAGAAAAGAAGGCCAACATTCTAAAGAGGTGGAGCCCATCATAGTAAAAGCACAACAAAGAGTACACACTGACAGCTTTTAATATTGTAGACAACATGAAGAAGGTGAATGTCACCATGTCCATGTGGGACTCTTTGGCTCTTCCAGGACAACCTGAGATCTTGAAGAAGGCTATGACAAAGGTATCAACTCCTCAACCTACAAAAGAAGCTGCAAAGCCAGTGTTGGTTAACACTGATCAAGAAAAGGAGGCTCCAAGTAGCAACTCCAAAGGCAATGCCACACAAGGTAGGAATTCAAAGCCACCTCCCTTTTATGTATCTTTAATCATTGGAAAATATTTAGTGCATAATTGTATGGTGGATAGTGGAGCTACTAGCATTGTAATGCCCAAGAAAGAAGCTGACCAATTAGGACTAAAATATGAACCCTTCCAAAAGAAGGTTATCCAACTGGATGGATCCCCAGTCAACACTATAGGTGTGGCCAAGGATACTAGCCTAATCCTACATGCTAGTCCTAATTTCTCCATCCTTCTTGATATATATATCATAGATCTCCCTGCATTATTTGCTATATGTCTTTCAAGGGAGTTCACAGCTAAGATAGGAGGTTACTTATCTTCTGATTGGTCTCATATGCTATTTCATACAAGGTATGAGACCAAGGTCACCATTAAATCATAACCATTAGTAGCACACCATATAGAGCCATATGTGTCCAATACCATCAATATAAATTGCCCTATAATTGATGATAGTGACTTCCAAACCATTAGTGAAGCAAGCACAAAGATAGAGAATATCCCTAATATTCTTCTAGATGAGAGAGCTTCAGAGGGCCAAGAAAATCTTATTTGGGATTTTGCTTTGGGAAGTTATTTGATACAAGAAAGTGGAGTTATAGAGCCAAGCCTTCTCAAAGAAGATACTGATTCAGAAGATCAGAGCAATCAAGTTTGGGATTTGTTTTTTGATGGAGCTAGAAGTAGACACAGTTCTGGTGGTTGTGCTATGTTAGTGTCCCCAAAGGGAGAACTGTATTACACTGCCTTCATATTCAGTTTCTCCTGCACTAGCAATACTGCAGAGTATGAAAGTCTAGTCAATGGACTAGAGTGAGCTAGAAAAAGGGGGCTTAAGGCCTTAAAAGTTTATGGTGATAGTGAGTTAGTTGTTAGCCAAGTAAGAGGGATGAGTGCAACCAAGAATGACACCTTGATAGTATACAAACATAGAGTTTGGGATGCAATTGAAGATTTTTGTGCTTTCAATATTGTTGCCATCCCTAGAAAGTTAAACCAAAATGTAGATAGATTAGCTGCTATTGGATCTCAGTATGACATTCCCAATATAATTTCAAAAGAGATAGATCAACAACATATCAAAGTGATTATCAGACCCTCTATTCCTGATAATGATGTCAATTGGTAGGTGTTTGACAATGATGAACAAATTTTGTAATTCTTGTTTGAAGAAGATGTCTTTTCAGAGCATAATCAAGATAGGCTATCACAAAATTATGGTGATCAAGTGATACAACTGAAGCCCAATAAGATGTCTAGAGGTCTTGTCACCTTAGAGATTGTCTTCAACAAGGATGATGAAGTTAAAAAGAATAAAGCTGGCCTAGTAGTTCAACAAGAACATTGTGTTGAACTAGAGGTGGAACTAGGTAAGAGCTTACAATTTGGAAATGTGAACACTGAATTGGAGAAGCAAGCTTATACCTAATTATTCAAAGAATTCAGTGATGTTTTTTCATGGCAATATGAAGATCTCAAGGGTTTTGATCCTGCTCTTGCTCAGTACACTATTGAATTAGAACCTAATGCCAAACCAGTAAGATAGAAACAAAGGCTTGTTAATCCCAAGCTTGAGCCACTTATGCATAAAGAGGTGCTCAAATTGATAGAAAGTGGTATCATCTACCCAATTAAGCATACTAGTTGGGTTTCAAACCTTGTTCCTATCAGGAAGAAGAATGGGGAGTTGAGCTTATGTGTTGACTTCAGGGATCTTAATAGGGCCTCTTTAAAAGACCACCATCCATTGCCCTCTATGGAAAAAATCTTACAATGTGTCTCTGGGTCTGAGAGATTTTCATTATTGGATGGCTATTCAGGATACAATCAGATCTTGGTGAATGAAGAGGATCAATATAAGACTGCATTTACAACCAAGTGGGGAACCATGGCTTATCAAAAGATGTCGTTTGGTTTGTCAAATGTAGGTGCTAGATTTCAAAAGGTAATGGATATGGCCTTTAAAAGCCTCATGTACAAGTTTGTGTTGGTCTATCTAGATGATATAAATATCTATTGAAAGCATGTAGTAGATCACATCAAACATTTGAGGAAGATTTTTGAAAGATGTAGAGAATTTGGGATATCTCTTAATCCCAAGAAATGTGTGTTTGCAATCCATGAAGGAAAATTGTTAGGATATGTAGTATCCAAAGAAGGGATTACAATAGATCCTGAGAGAATTGCAACCATCTTAGAGCTACCCCTGCCACATCATAAAAAAGTCTCCAATCTTTCATAGTAAAGATTAATTTTGTTAGGAGGTTCTTGCCTAACATTGCAGATTTACTAAAGCCTTTGGTAGCCATGTTGAAGAAGAGTTCAACTTTTAGTTGGACCAAAGAAGGGAGAGTTAATTTCCAAGCCATCAAAGAGGCTTTAACAGAAGCCCCTAGTCTCCTAAACCCAAATTTCAGTAAGGATTTTATCCTTTATGCTTATGGAGGTCATGATGCTATATCTGCAATGTTGACTCAAGAAAATTCAAATGGATTGGAGCAGCCTATTGCTTTCTTTAGAAAAATTTTAGAAGAGTATGAAAAGAGATACTCTTTTGTAGAGAAACATGTACTTGTTGTGGTAAAGAGCCTCAAAAAGTTCAGATATCTATTGACCCATAGCAAGGTACATTTAAAAGTTACTCATCCAAGTGTCAAAGATTTTTTTCTTTCCAAAGACCTAAATGAGAAAAGAGCTGGTTGGATCACCAAGGTGATGGAATATGACATAGATATTCAAACTACCAAGTTGGTTAGAGGAAGGGGTCTTTGTGAGCATTTGGCATCAAATGAGAGTTCAAAGAAATCAGAGCAAATAGATGCATCTCTGGTGGTGCAATCTATAGAAGAACAAGCCAAGGCAACAAGCTGGTTGCTTAATATGATCAATTACTTGAAGATAGGACAATGTCCTGGAGGCCTAGATTCAGCAAAAAGGAGGTATTATAGGTTACAATATGTTCCTTTTGTGCTGATTGATGAAGTTCTTTTCAGAAAGAATCACAATGGTGTCCTTTAAAGATGCATAGATTCAAAAAAGATAGCTGATGTCCTATTTGAGTTTCATGATGGACCTTCTGGAGGTCACTTTTCTCCTAGGTCTACTGCTTGTAAGATCATGAGGGCTGGATACTATTGGCCATGTATCTTTAAGGATAGTCATGAGTATGTGAGAAAATGCATCAAGTGTGCCATGTTTGCAAGAAAAGAGAGGCTTGCAACCTTGCCCCTACAACTAATCAGAATAGAGTAGCCCTTCATGAGGTGGGGTATAGACTTCATTGGCATGATCAATCCTCCATCTAGTGCAGGCCATAAATGGATAATCACTACAATAGATTATTTCACTAGGTAGACAGAAGCAATTGCTTTAAAAGAGGCCAATGAGAGTGTTGTCCTAAGTTTTTATGATGATATAGTTCACAAATTTGGCATTCCAAATTCCATAATTTTAGATAATGCATTGGCATTCACAGGCCTCAAAGTTTCAAATTGGGCAGTCAAGAATGGCATCTATTTGAATACCAGTTCAAATTATTACCACCAAGGCAATGGCTTAGCATAGTCAACAAATAAGAATTTGATTAAGATAATCAACAAGACCCTGCAAGACAATCAGATGGATTGGCATACAAAGTTGAAGTCTGCCTTGTGGTTAGACAGAATTACCTCAAAGAAGATCATTGGGAACTCTCCTTATGTGTTAGTGTATGGCAAGGAGGCCAAGTTGTCCATTTCAGCTAAATTGCCAACCCTAGACCTAGCTACTCAGTATGCCCTATTTGAAGAAGGAGACACCTTGCAGATCAGACATGCTTAGTTGATGGAGTTAAAGGAAATCAGAGACAAATCCATGAAAGACATGGAATTCCATCAGATTCAGAGAAAGAGGGGTTTTGATAAAAGAGCCAGGATCAGAAACTTCAAGGTTGGAGATGTAGTCCTCAAGTGGGATGAGTTCAGATCCAAGCTTGGCAGACATACAAAATTTGATTCTTTTTGGGGTGGAGCATTTGTTATAACATAGTGCAAGGGATCCAATGCTTTTTAACTATCAAAAATGGAAGGAGTTCCCCTACCTATCTTAGTAAATGGTTTCCACTTGAAGCCCTATTTTGAGGTTAACCCCTCTCTGTAAAATCTTGTAAATATGTCCTTGCTTTCTTTTCCTATTTTCTAGGTTAATTTCTTGCTTTCCAAGAAGTGCCTATGCACAAGTTTGTCCTTTTGTTTCCATTTTTTGCCTCTCTATCAAAGTTTTGTGTTCTTGAGATAACCCCATGCCCAGTGGACTGTTTATAGGCCACTGATATATGTCTAGTAGGCTGACATCTAGCAGAAATCGCCAAAAAGTTACCCTAATTTTCCCATGTACATGAAAATTTGGTTAAAACCTATTCCAAAGTCTCTATTTTTATCCTGCCAAGCATCCTTGAAAATTTCATGAAGTTGTGCCTTGTCCTCTAGCCTCTGCAAATTTTTTTACTCCCTGGTCTGCAAGTCAAAAAAATTCATAGATATAGCCATTGGGGCAAATAACCCTGCAAACCCTAAGCCTTTGTCCTAATTCCTTGTTACTTTATTAGCCACTTAAGTTTTGAATACCCATGTGTGCTACTATTTTATTGGCTAGTCGCTAGTTCTCCAAGACAAATAGTGGTTAACTTTTCCTTTTGGCGATTCAGTGAATGCCTTGTTCGTATAATACCCCAATGTTTCACAGTTAAGTCCTCAGCATTTAGCGATTCAATGGGCAGTCTATTCTTGCTTTAGTCACGTAGTCACTTAAATGTTTGGTGATCTCGGCTTATGGGGTCCCAATTCAGTAAGATCAACGGTCGTCGTAAGTTCACAAAGGGTCTGTCAGAGGCTTGTGATCTTGCGATGACTGTAGATTTCCCTTCCCTATAGTGCTTCAAATTCAAGTGGGTCCACTACCACGTAGTGGTGACAAGTGTTGTAGTGGGTCAATTGCAGGGTCCTACCACTTAGTCCAAGCTATGCATTTGCGATTGGTCAGGACTTGTGATTCGATGCCATGTCAGCACGAGCCTGATAGTTGTTAGTCGACTGAAGATCTAACGGCTAGTACATGATCTGAAGGAGTTTCTCTGACACATGAGATCATGTGCTCGCCATTGATCTTACTTTATCTCTAGGCTCTGTCAAGTGGGTCCTCAGTTTCTAACGTACTCATTCTTCATTGGTCGGTCAGAAGATAGCTAGGCTCTATTGGTAGGACCATGTCAAGGTATCTACGGGGATGTCAGTAGACTAAAGATCTATGGTTGTCACTTGATCACAAGGGATCTTCCAAGCCCTTGTGATCTTACGACAACTGTCTAATGCTCTTTCTACAGGTCGTGGGTCCAAGTCTGTCAGATGTGCTGATTTTCTCACATTTCATTGGCCACTGACTTCCATGGTGGTGTTTGACTTGTCAAAGATAGGTTTTCATGCTATTTTCAAGTGCATTGTGGCCATTCATCTACTAGGAAGGGTTTCTCATCGACGGTTACATTTTAA
Organism: Chamaecyparis obtusa; assembly: GCA_027943335.1. Taxonomy (NCBI): domain Eukaryota; kingdom Viridiplantae; phylum Streptophyta; class Pinopsida; order Cupressales; family Cupressaceae; genus Chamaecyparis; species Chamaecyparis obtusa. The sequence continues at coordinate 21,158 of BSBK01007481.1, read as the reverse complement.
AATCTGCCGCTAGCCATTATATTTCAAAATTCAAATGTCTCTGCAAGGTTTTTGCATTCTTTCAACCATGCACAACATCGAGTAGCTTAGGAAATAATGTCTAAGGACACTTGTGGTTGTGAAGATGATAGAAGTGACTGTTGGCCGGTGTTGCAAGGTCCTTTGCCGAATTTTAATGACAGGAAGTGCTAGAAAGAGTTTGCACCACCTTTTCAAGTAGTACCTCTTCTAGGGGAATATAATCAGATTTGGAGCCTTCATATCTTAGTGGAGTTGCAGATGGGTTGGTAGGTCAAGGTTGTTGTGTCTGCAGGTATTTTCAGTTCAAAAGGGTCAACATGCAAAGAAAGATATGATTTGATCACCAGTGTTCTCAGAGATTTTCATTAATAGGTGATCAGTACCCTAGGGTTTGATATCATTATTTAATTTTGTAACCCTAGTTAGGTTCTTGACTCCTGCCTGCGTGCAGTTGAGTATGTATATATTGTATTTTTGGAGCTTTTGAGCTCAAAGTTGGACAATTTGTAAGAGAATTTCACTTTTTTTAAAGGTCATCTGTGGTATCATTTATACCCTCTAGCTTATATAGTTGTAAATCTTTCATTGATGATTCATATATTACAGAGGTATTTTGTGACATCTTTTCTATCCCTATGCTTCCTTGTCTAAATTATCTCTTATTGAATCAAAGTACATGATGTTCTCACTGACAACTTAGGGTTCTTGATCCCTCTTACTTTCTGTAACTGTGTGTGTTACTGTGTTTGATCTAATTTAGATGTTTTTGTGGGTATACTTCAGCCCCCTAACAGTCTTGTGTCAATCCTACACCGAGTGGCAAAAGTGAATGTCTGCTTGTGGGTCATAGGTTGTGTCTAATGTTCAGACCCTCCTATAAAACACTTATGCAAGCCTATTCAGTAAGTTGTGACCTGCTAGACCTAAGCCTTTCATTGATTCCATTCCTCTTTACTGAGATCCAAACCCTAATTTCGGTGTATCACCGAGTAGGTAGTTTTCTTTCAGTCATTTCCCTTTACAAGCATTCTTTCTATCCCTTTCCCTCAAAAGATTTACTTTTCATGTCTAGAAGCAAATTAAGGTGATTATCCAAGAGGAACCAGCCTAGAACCTAGAGGTCTCATCTTAGTTAGCATAGGTCCCACAACCTGGACATGATTCCCATGTTATACTAGGTTATCAAGACCAAGAGAGCTTGAAACAAGGGTGCAAACTTAGTGTATAACAGTTACTACTTATAATAAGTTTACATTTGAGCATGGATTAGTCAAAAAATCTCCCCAAAGCTAGGAATTGGCTAGATAAGTACATTTATAAAGTTACATTACAATATCATGGCTAGATTTAAATATATTAAAAAAAAAATTTAAAAAAATTTAAAAATGAAATATTTGAAATCAATTATCAAGGCCTTAGAAGAACTAAATTTGTGTCTGTCTATTACCAAATTAGTTGACTATTGCCTAGTAGAAAATATCATGATCTTTTTGGTGCTTCAAATAGTTCATCAATCAAACACATGGTTCAAAAGTTATGACCTTTAGAAATTGGGGGTCCTAAAATGCCAAACATAAAAATACATTGGACATATAAATGATCTACAAAAGAGAGTTGTGTGTTTGTGTGTGTGTTTTTTTTTTTTTGACACATCATAGGGCATCTTATATTAGAAATAATATGGGTGTCAATTTTTATGTGATTTATAGTCTGTTGTTTTGTATCTCCTATATATTAGGTGTGTAAAATAGAGGTTATGTGTAAGATTGTAATAGCTATTCAGTTACCTTTGAGTCTTTGGTTGGTGACATTCTTGTTAGAATCTTTCTTTGCAAATATATTTTTTTATGTTGTTTATTGAACTAAATAATATATTGGGTGGCTTTTGAAGTGTGGGTTTTTGTATAGAAATTTTTTCTTCTTATGAAAAATAATATGTTGTGGTATGCATGTCATTTATGTATATTTTTGTCCTATCAAGGTTTAGATTATGAAGAAAAATAAGAGAAAATTTGTATCAACATTGACTTAAACTTTTTCATCTAGACAAATGGCCTAATTATCCAACATTGAATCACATTAACTCTAACTCCTCTTGTCTAAAAAAATGTTCTAGATCTACATCAATATCGACCTAAATTTCTTGGACTTTGAAAATATCTAATTATCTAACAATAGGTTTGTGAATCAAGACATACTCCATCATCCACAAGCATACCATTCGTCATGTAGATTGAGGAAAACCCTATCATCCATAGTAATTTACATTTCCAATAATTGAACTGAGACAAACTCAATTATTTGCAAATGAAAATAATTGCTTTCTATATCAAGACAGATTCAATTATCTATGAAATCCCTCCCTTTCTTCTAGATAAGTTCAAACAATAAAAATACTTTATTTCTAATACAAAAAATCATCCCTAAATGAGTAGCTAACCTGATATAATAGATATTCTCCTATGTCAATCTCTTCCAACCTCCAATTTTACATCTTAAGCACCAAAGACAAAATTAATAGCTCTCACTACATCATTATTTATATAATCTATGGATATAGGTGTTCATTCTTAAAGTTATAGAAATGTCAAATTTAATTGATAATGCATCTGAGACGTTCATTCTTTGTTTTGCAAGATGAAAAGGAAACTCTGTGGCTTTTCTCTATAGTGTTCTAGGCTCTAAGATTTGATTAGTTTGACAAGAAACTTAAAAATAAAACTTGACAAATTCTCCACCAAGCAACTGAAACAGTTAAAAAAATGCACAATAGAAATACCAACATATAATGTGTTTTCTTGATAAAAACAGTAAAAGAATTAGTCACACTCTTTCAAACATCAACAAATACTAAGACGATGTAGTATTCATTAGCATTACAACTCATCTTTGTTAGTTGAAGAAGCATCTCAATATTTCAATACAGAAATAATGACTTCAAGATCAGTTGCACATGAGGGAAGTTATTAAAAAAATTGTAACTTTAAAATTGAGAAATGGAAATTTTTCTCACACATCATTCTCCACACATGGCTAGTGTTCACTTTAAACTTCTATTGTTCATTCCCATTTACAGGTCAGCCAAATAGAAATTTAATCAACTATCATCTATGACATCTCCTTCCCTTATATTGAGAACCACTCATACATGCCAGCAATAAAAAATCTTAGCAATGGTAAATCTATAGAAGCCGTCATATGACATGAAAAGTGGTGCTTCAAAACATTCTCTTCAATAACTGCTTCTAACTACAACAAAATGTGCTCCTCAACAGACCGCCCAGCCCAAACAAAGCCTCCATGATTGCGTTGCTCTGGTACCAATGTAGGATAGCAAAACATAATAACAATATAATGATTTACATTGTAAACAACAAAATTAATGAGAACTACTAATATATTCATTTTGGTAAACTATTACATCCATTATATTAACTTTACGAACCCATTATTCTCCCATACACAACTAACTAACCAAACTACAAACTAATATAAACCGTTTTTCCTAAAAACACAGAAACAATAAAGAACAATATCTCACTCTTTATAGGAATACCTGTGTTGGGCGAAGGATGGAAAATATTTCCCCTGAAGCGTTGTATTGCAGGTTGTTTGACAGATTTTGATCAAGTCCAGCACTCTCACCGATCTAGACCGCCTATAGAGAGGAATAAACGTCTACGGACGAACTGGCTTCTTGAAACAGAGAAATATACTCTCATTTCCTTTAATGACTGCCACTTGCATTATGACTGTCAAGATTTGATGTTAGCGGCTGAGATCTGTCCTATGATGTAAAGAATTCCTGACCACTGATTTGTTGGTACCGTCCACTGTTATTACGAAATGAGAAACAACTGGTGCCCACAAAAACGTGTTGTCCATCAAACAAGACTTTAGAAAGTCATCAAATGACTGGCATAAACTTTAGAGAACAAGGAGACATCATCATTTTATTTTATTGTTTGCCCAAGTTATAATTCCTTTTATGGGAAACCAAGTTCTGAGATTCTAGACAAGTGTCAAGCCATGATAAGGTGGAATTTTAATGACGAATCTGAATTTTTTGGGTCTGTCCCATCGATCGCTTAGTTTGTAGATATGATTTGACAGTTTAGGATCCGATTAGCATGAACCTTTGTATCCAGTCACCAACATCTCTGTTTCTGTATCTGCAAAACTCGTTGCCATTGTCAATGTTGGTGTGTGGCCCGAAAGAGTAATTATTTGGTTTGGTGGAAAGTGTTGGGTACGAAAAGAAAAGTTGAAGGCGATTTTAAAAAGAGGCTGAAAACATGTAAGGTTCAACATCTCTATCTTCAAATTTTGGGTGTGCAGTGTTTCAAATTTCTAAGCTCAAATGTAGATTTTTAAATTATATTACTATAATGTTATCTATCTCAAGGATATTTACGTAGTTAAAAAAGGCAACATTAAATGGTTTGTCTAGTTTGTAATCTAAGAAAACTTTGACTTACGTAATAGTAATTCTTATTAATCATTCATTAAAGGTATAAATATTTTAAATAAAACACAAGTATTTGTATCAATTATTTGAGAGTTTTATATTAAGGATAAAATAGGTTTTGATGGGGCTCACAAACTCATTAACATTCAGATTTTGAGAGGGATTTGGAACTCATCTTAAATCAACAACTACAACAGATAATACATTATAGACTAGCATTTAACCACCAACAACAAATCGATAGCCTAAACTAGATTCAGCAATTAAAGCACCAGCTAAAACACATCCCACAACCTAAGAGAAACATGGGTTTTATTAAGGCTCCTACAACCTTAATCTTCACCAATAACAATAAACCACATAAAGGGTTTTGGCGGGCTGCCCTAGCCTTAACAAATAGTCTCGAGACAAACAAGGGGCTTTTGCAAGCTCCCCTAACCTTCACAAGTAGCCTCAAAAGATATAGAAGAGAAAAACTAGCTGAAGAAATGGGGTTTTAGAAGGCACCCCAAACCTGCAACCAATGGTAGGTCCAAGTACCCTTAACAAGAACTTTGGGTTTTATCAAGGTCCCCAAAACCTTGAGAGAGGGTTTTTTAATGGAACCCACAACTAACCACCAGCAAGAAGAAAGAGCACCCTAGTAACCAAACCACCCTTCTGTAAGAAAACCCATCCCCACCTGAATAGGAGAGGAACCTGCCACCAAAAGAGCAATAGAGAAGGACAAAAGAAGGAAGAGACCCACAACCAAATAACCAAAGATAGAAAAGGGTCCCTGACCAAAGAGACAATCTTCACTAAGCAAAAACTTCTCCACCTCAATAGGAGTGGCAAAGATAAAGAACTTCAACAGGGCAACCCACAACTAGTTCCCCCTTACTTCCAAGGATCCAAAAATGAAGTTCAACCACATAAAGCACCAATTTAACTCTCCCACCAAATTAATTTCCACCTCAATAGGAACCGTGAGAGAATAAGAGACAAGAAAGATGAGTTGAGCTTTCATCGTGGAATCTAAAGGAAATCCCACCTTAGTAGGGGGATGCTTCACCTCTAAAGAATCCTCGAGAGGAAGAAACTAGAGAAACACAGTAAGAGCCCACCAATAAAGAAGGAACATAAAGCATAGGACTCTAGCCACACAAAAAAATAGCCCCAAAAAAACCAAGAAACCCTTAACCAAAAAAAGAAGAAGAGCAAAAGAGACCATTGAAAACTAATAACCTCAGCCTTGGAACTAGACCAACACTAGAACCAAAAACAACACAAAAGAACACAAGACACCAAAAGCCACAACAAAATCCCCCAAAGACCCAAAATAGAAAACCCCCAACCAAGAACAAAAAAATGTAGACACACAAAACCAAGAACAAATAGCTAAGAGAAAAGAAAGAAAACCCCTACCCAAAATACAAAAAGACCACAACAACAAACACAACCAAAGGGAGGCCACAAAAAAAGGCACTAAAGACATAGAAAACATGAAGAAAAATCCAACAAAAATTAAACGTAAAAAATAGAAAGTGTTAACTAGAAAAAAATTAGGGCAGAAAAGAAATAAACAAATGCCCCCTAACAACAACGGAGTAGAGGAACTAAGAGAAAAGGTCATGAAATAATAAAGACTCCCCAAATTGGAACCAAATGATAAAAAACAAAGCAATCCATAGAAATGGAAAAAAATAGATAACAAAAAAGGGTAGGCCAAACACAAAATGCTCACCCCCAACACCAGCAACCACATATCCATGCACAGACCCAACACCAGTGGCTCTAGCTTCATCACAAGTACTGACAAAAAATCCTCCAACCCAATCAATCTGAACATAAGGCCAACAAAAGTAGAACTCTCCCCTGCATATAATACTTCCATGAATGGCTCCAAAAAATACACCAAAGAGACAGACTGAAAGTCCCAATGGGAACAACAAAGAAGGTTGTAAAAATTGAGCCACCAATGACCCTTCCCTCAGAAACTCCAACTAAGAATGGTACCCAAACTGCAAATGCCTCCTTTAGAGTAGAGATCCCATAATTTAGGAAGCGCTGAAACCTAGAGAAACTCCAGTCCCACAATAAACCATAAGAAAAATGGACCCCAAGAAACAAGCAAGAACAATATAATAGATCATGCTTTCATAATCATTGTCATCCTCTAAGTCAAAAACCTCCCTTGCCTAGTCACTGGACGCAAAAACCCTAGGGCCAGACCCAGTCCCTCTCCCACCTCCTCACATTTCAAACTCTTGAATATAGTTTTCTAATTGTTTGATAGTTATTTTCAGCTAGGCACAACCTTTAAGTGGAGTGTAAAAAAAATAGCATTTACATCAAAAGGAGGTGCAATAGTTACGTTGTAGTGAAATTTATGTTAAAAATTTAATACATTGGAGAGTACAAATTAAGGAATCTGAAAAGTTAATTAGGAATGATCATTAATTTAGAACACACGGGTATGTGCAAGATCATGAGGGGCCAAACTATGACCTTAAGTGGCAATGAAAAATCAGCAAATCAGGGTTAGTCAACTTGATGTGAAAATTTGAACTAGCTATCAACCTAATACCAAAAGTTGTAACAATAGAATCTGTAGGAAATTGAATGTAGTTTCTAAAATACTAGGCCTTTTCTAAAAAAAAATTAATATAATTGGTGAAAAGTATAGATTTCAATACATCAGTATAAAAATTTTAGGAAAAAAATAAGAAGTAGGTGTATGTCTGACCACCTTAATCATGATCAAATGATAATATTTTTTTATAAGATTTAATATATAAGTAGTAGACTCATACTCGGATGTGACACATATTTTTTTATAATTTTATTCCAAAAAAATAATTAATTATGAATTTTCTTCTACAACATTTTCAGAATTAAAACACTCCTATGTTTGACCACCTTAACTCATTCAAAACTTTACAAAATTCAAATTTATTTATTTTTCCTTATAGTAGGCGAAGCATAGAATGTGACACATTTTTTGGATTTCAAAAATATTATACCATCTGAAAGTTATAGTCATTTTTCAATCAGTATATAAATCAACACTTTAGAGGTAGCTCAATTAAAAAATAACTAATAATTACTTACCGAATTCAACATTTGACAGCAATTATATCAATAGAAAGTTGATAATCTCCTTAGGATACCCTTTTCGTTTTATCAAATTCAGGTGAAAAAAAAGTCGTCAGCTACATTGTCGAAGTCTAGAACTCAGAGAAATAGGGGAAAAACATGTATTTGAGACATTTCAATAGTTGACCATGTAGGTTTGGTGCACAAAGCAATACCGAGCCTAATCGGGTACCCAAATATGACGACATAATTTTGAATTTTCCCTTTCCCTTCCCTCCACTTTCTCCCTCTCATTTCTCCATCCTTCATATGATATATTATATATAAAAAACTATATATTAGATATATATTAGATATATTAAATATTATATAATATCAATTATATGAAAAATATTATATAATATACATTTTACATTAAATATTAAATAATATACATTTTACATTAAATATTATTTAATTATATATTAATATCAAAAACTCTATATTAGAATTATATATTAGATTATATATTATATTATATTATATATTAAATATGCAGTGAAAAATGCAATTTGGGGGTTTCGAGTTAGGGTTTTCTGTAGGCATGGATGGGAAAGATGGCAAGACAACCATCTCGAATGTTGCAAATAACAATATGGACAGAGGAGACAAGGATCTTACTGGCAAAATTACAAACCCAGATACAAGCCATACCGGCTTCTCCGAGTACTGTTTTAATTGTTTCCTCTATGGTCATAAGTTTATTGATTGTAGAAAACCTAATATGCGTATGGCCAGACCATCATATGATCACCTCAAACCATTCATAGATAAACAGAAAAAAAGAAGTTTAGCAGAAGGAAAGGAAAGTTTGGCAGCAAAAGCTCAAATTTCAAATGCATTGGCTCTCGATAACAATAAGAAGAAGGATCGGAGAAGTGATGCGATCCTCAAGATATTCACTGTAAATATCTTGGATCATCAAATTGATTTCTTTTCCAAAACTAAGTATGGTGCATTTCAAAGTTGCAATTCCGGGAGAATGCGGGCCCTAAAGTCCAGAATTAATTCAGTTAAAAAATTCGAAGACCCCCATACTACATTGGGGAGAGGTGGACTCACAGCGGCACAAGGGTCTCCCGACATTGCGAAGATACAAGAAAATGAATGGAAATTGGTCACAAGAAAGGGGAAGGTAAGATCTATCCCTTTAGATAAAAAATATAATGCTATCTCTTTGAGAAATCCCTTTGAATCATTAAGTGAGGAGAAATACTCTCCTAGAAAGGGCACACATTCACCCCCTCATAAGCACACTAGGGTTTTGAAAGGGAAGGGAAATTCTAGGGATAGGCCACATCAGATTGTAGTTAAAACATAGTCCAATGCTAAATGTATCCCCCCTTTCCTTGGAAAAACCTTAGAGCCTCAAGCTGAGGTTTCCAAAATATGGAAGAAAGAAAGCCTATCAAAATTAGAAATTCATCTGCATAATAATGGGGAATGTGATATGAATCTGGATACCAAAACCAAAAATATGGTATCCATGGCATACTCTCCCCCACATCGTAGACAGGATGGTAAGCACCAATCACAATTGCCGCACTCATCAGCAGGTAAGTCAAACTATGTTATATCAGATTATCAAAAGAGGGTATCCAATCTAGTATATACACCTCCGCATAGACGTAACAGCAAATATAACTATGTTCATACTAAAGATAAAGATATCCCTGGTCTGAAATCTAATACAATCAATTTAGATGATAAGTATATATTGCAAAAATAGAAGTATTATGAGGATACAGGTGTTATATGTCGCTGGAAAGGAGCTGGAATGAACATTCTTGACATTGCAGATGGTCTAAAAGCAATACTTCCCATTGAGGTAAGTATCACTATCCTTACTGATAATTTTATTTTTATAGATTGCAAAAGTCCTGATCTTAAAAGCAACATTATGAGAGGGAATGTGCTTAAATACAAGCAAGAAACCTTTTTTGTGTCCAATTGGACTACTCTTTTCAATCCAATCAATTTGGGAGATTTTGAGGTAGAAAAAGTTATAATTCTTAGAAAATTACCATTAGAATTATCTAGCTTAGACTCTATCTATCTAATTGGTAACAAAATTGGTAGCTTCATTAGAGTTGTTGAAACCAAACACAATCAAACCAATAAGATCATTGTTGTCAAAATGAATATACATCAGAAGTATATTCCTCCCTTACTTTTATGCTTTAACTCTAACTCAATTATTATTAATCCCATTATCCTGGATGACTACATAGATGATGTTAACGATTACACAAACATCAATCTAGCAATAAGGTTGGAATCCAACAATAGTCTTAATAGGATGAATGTTGAGGTTAACTTTTATAAAGACAGGGGGGCTTCACTTTGTCGAACTTAGGGGACAAGAATCAAATGCCCCCCGTTTATGAAAAATCCTCACCCAAACACATAATTCTTGATAATACTTATGCTCTCACTACACTGGAAAATGGGGAGGCACAAGCCCCTAAGAACTTACAAATACCAATCATTAACAGAGAACCAAAATTAGTATAGCAGAGAGAATTAAATATTGATATCCCAAATAGGGAAAATGTTGATATCCAAATTGTACTAAATAATGTACCCCAATCCCTAGGAAATGTGGATTGTGCTGAACATAAAAGCAAGGCCAACATGGCTATGATTGACCCTAAGGTCATATATCAAGAAAGTCAGAGCTCAGATTCAACAAACTTATATTTAACAGACAAAAACTCAAAAGAAGATGAGTGCAATAAGGAAATTAAAATTAACACAGATTTTATAGGAGAAACTACTACAGATGAACTAATGGATCTCTTCATAAATGAGATCTGTGATAAAGAAGAATTGATGCTACAAAAATAATTATTAATTAAAGAAATAATGCAAATTATAAAAGAAGAAAAGGAAAATGAGGAACCAATGGCATTCCATCCAAAAGACAATGAAAGAAATATTACAATCCCTTTAGAATTAGAAGCTTTAAATAAAAATGGTCTTGATAACATAGAAAACATTATGGAATCATATGGTCAAGATACCATAGACCAAGAAGATACCCTCATTAACTTAGAGGAAGGCCAAAGGAGTATAAACCCAGTAGGGAATATAAATAGTTACCCTCTAATCAATGATGATGCAGAGTGCAATTTAGAAGCCATTAATGGCTTATTTGCTATAACAAACAAAGATAGACAACTTGGTATAGCTAGTAACAGGGAAGGCTTAACTGCCCCTAGAATTGATAAGATATAAAAGAAAAGAGGAAGGAAATCCCTCAAAGAACTTAGAATTTTGGATGGTAGTGCGGGAAATCAAAAGAAGATTGTTGATATTTTGAACATTGGGAAGGGGAAGTGCCTTCCCAAGGAGCAATGAGAGTTACATCCTGGAATGTTAGGGGTTTAAATGCCCCTAACAAACAAAGACTACTAAAAAGATACTTAAAAAATTTTGAATCGAAAATTATCTTATTGCAGGAAACAATACTTAGTATGGAAGAAAGCGAGAGATTAATTGTAAAACTAGGAATTTGGAAACTAGAATATGTACCATCTAATGGTGCATTCAAGGGTCTAGCATCGCTGTGGGACCCCTGAAAAATCTCAGTCCAAGCCTTGATAAAAAATAGCAATTGGATGGCCTTAAGAATCAACAGCTTTAAAACAAATTTAAAATTTTATTTGTTTAAACATATATGGACCTATTTAGAATGAGGAAAAAAGGACAGTATGGCAGGAAATCCAATCCTTTTTGCAATCCAACAAAGAAGAGATACATATATTAGGAGACTTTAATGCCATCTTGGATAGAAAAGAGAAATATGGTGGATCACAATATATCTCACAAGCTCAAAAAGATTTTAATCATTGGGTCATGAATAATCATTTAATAAATATTGACACTAATAATGGTATATTCACCTAGAATAATAGAAGATCAAGTTTCAGTCACATCTCGGAAAAACTAGACAAATTTTTTATTAGTGTAGAATTTGAAAATTTCAACCATATATTGAGTGCTAAAATTATCCCTGAAACAGGATCGAATCATTACCCCATTGGACTAACTATTACGAAAAGCTGCAAACCATCTAGAAACCCCTTTAAATTTGAATTCATGTGGTTTCAAGATCTGGAATTCATAAACCTCCTAGAGCAATGGTGGAACCAGATAACAATCGAAGGATCTACGATGTATAGCTTTGTAGCTAAACTAAAAACTATTAAAAATAAAGTATTAGAATGGAACAAAAATAAATTTAGCAACATATTCAAAGATAAATTACAAATTGAACAAGAACTAGAAAATCTTAATAATATAGTTATAGCTCAAGGTATGAATCAGTCCAGTTACCTTAAAGAAAAAGAACTTATGTCTAAATATAATGCGATTCTTCTCAAAGAAGAGATTTTCTAGGAACAGAAGTCTAGGGAATCTTGGCTTAAAGAAGGAGACAGTAACACAAAATATTTCCATAAAACCACAAATTTAAAAAGAAACATAAATAGAATTACAAGAATTAAGGATGATAAGGGGAAACTTTTAGAAGATCCCAGCTCTATCTCATAAAACTTCGTACAATTTTACTACTCTCTTCTAAATAACACAGAAGTGGTTAATCTCGAAGCCCAAAATGAGATGTTAAAGGAAATACCTAAACTGATCTCGGTAGATAATAAAAAAATGATAAATAGAAAACTCACTTTGGAAGAAGTCAAAAGCGTAGTATTCCAATTACATCTAGATAAAGTACCTAGCCCAGATGGGTTTCTAGGCGGGTTTTTTTCAAAAATGATGGCACTCTCATGGGAAATGATATTTGGCAAGCAGTGGAAGCTACAAGAAACTCTAGCTCCATTCTAACTGAAATAAATAACACCTTTTTTACACTCATCCCACAGAAAAAAGGACTATACGGAGCCTGGGGACTTTTGTCCTATTGCCTTATGTAATACCATTTATAAGATACTATCTAAATGCTTGGCAAATAGGCTCAAAACCCTCCTCCCTATTATTATCTAAGAAGAGTAGAACAGGCTTTGTAGCCAACCGAATCCATCTTAGATGGAATTGTTATAGCTCAAGAACTCGTACATACAGTGCAATTAACAAAGTATCCCAGTATGCTTATTAAAATAGACATCCAGAAAGCCTATGACAAAGTTGACTGGAGATTCCTCTGCAAATGTTTGGAAGCCTTTGGCTTTTCTAAACAATGGATCAACCTTATCTATAAATGTATTTCCACTCCTAAAATTTCTATTCTCATCAATGGCACTCTAGAAGGTTTTTTGGATATCTCTAGAGGTATCAGACAAGGTGACCCCCTATCGCCTTTCCTTTACATTATCATGGTAGAAGCCTTAGGCTGAACCATAACCAAGAAATAGACAGAAGGCAAAATTATAGGTTTAAAAGTAGCAGAAAATATACCCAATATTACGCACCAGATGATACGATACTTCTAAGCTCAGCCAATTATCGAGAAGCCCAAGGCCTTCAAGGATATTCTTATTCTTTGTTTAGAAGCCTCAAGTCAAAAAGTTAATCCTAACAAATCTGAAATTTTCTTTTTATATACTTCCCCAATAATGGAAAAGAAAATTTGCAACACGCTTGGTTATAAACATGGAAAGTTCCCTTGTAAATATCTAGGAATAAACCTAGATAAGGGTCTTCAAACCACCAAACTCTGGCATCAAGTGCTAACAAAGGTCCAGGAAAAGAAAAGTTCATGGAAAGGAAAATGGCTCACAAAACTTGGAAGAGCCACAATGATCAAATCAGTTTTAACAGCAATTCTGACTTACCATATGTCTATTCTCCCCTTCCGATTATATCAAAACTAGCCTAGATAAAACCCTTAGAGATTTCTATTGGGCAAGGTATGTCAAAAGACAAAAAATTAGCTCTCATCAAATGGGATAACTTATGTAAACCTATCTCTCAAGGAGGGCTAGGAATAAAAAATCTCCTATGGCAGAACAGAGCTTTAGGGGCAAAACTCATATGGAGACTCTTTAGGGATTCTAACAGTAAATGGGCCTCAATCATATTTAACAAATACATCCTAGAAGTAGACCCTATCAACATCTTTAGGGCTAAATCACATGTCAAAGGGTCCCGCAATTTGGAATTTCATAAAAGAATCTAGAGGGATTATCAACAATTTCCTAACCTAGGATGTTGGTATTGGGGATAAGGCCTTATTCTGGGGATGACTCATGGGCGGGCTACCCACCATTAGATACGATGGGCTTTTCACAAAATTTCATTGAAGAATGCAAGGCAACTATAGGTATGTATTTAAAAAGACTACATACAGATCAAAGAGGATCCATCATGGAGATTAGCAGATAAAAGTTGATGAAGGGTGCTCCCCTAAATACCACAAACACATAACAGAAATAGAGAAACAACAACAATAATATGCAAGAACAAAAAATTGGCTTCTTATTATCTCCACAAATGTGGAATTACAAACTTTCAGAATTACAATATGTAAGCCACATGGGCATTCCCTTACATAATTCTGTAGGACAAAGCCTCGAATCAATACCCAGATCTACTACCCAGAACTGCCCTAGACAACACTACGGGCCTTCTTTATATAGGCAATTTCCACCGCCCGAGAAGGTTCCAGAAATTTAGCCCTAAGGGCCGACCCAACTTAGAATTATTTGATTTTTCAATTTATTACATCAAAGTCGGCTCAAATAACTTTTGAAACCCAAACAAAAATTTTGAAGGAAAATTTTTTTCTGCCATTTCAAGTGGCCCCGACATTCGGAGACCATAAGTCATCACCAGTTGACTCGATGACTATTATAACCCCATTTCAAAAATGCCACGAAGCACTTTACAAGCTTGACTCGCGCAAAGCACTCGTCACCCAACTTTTTGACCTCATCTGGGGCCTCTAAAGCCTTCAAAACTGAGTTCAAAGTTTCTGTACCCTGCTGCCAATACCGAAAATCTTCAATATCTTCAAAACTAGACCTGATCTAGCCATGAAACTTTTCTGGCAGGCTGATATGACTGAGATGAACCTCCACATGTAAAATCAGAACATTCCAATGATCGTAAGACCAACTTACTAAAAAAAGCTAGTTTCCATAAATAGCAATTCTGCACAAGATAGCCCTATTAAATACAAAAATAGAAATATTTTGAAATATTTTTGTGTGATGCAAGATTGCTCTTACACCCAGGATGCTCCTGCATCAGACACCTAGGGTAATTTGAGAAGTGAGCCTATCACGACTCAGGTGTATAGAGGAAAACCAAGATGGTTAACCTCCCCCTTTGTTAGCCATGATGAATCTTCAACAGGTCATCCTTTCCATTTGACCAAATACTCTTCATATGTCCTATTCCTTGTGCTTCTACCAACATGACTGTACAGTATGTCTTCAATCTCCTTGATATCTGAACTGGTTGCTGGAATACTCCACTGTGCTGCTGCAACCTCATCTTCAACACCTCCTTCGTGATACTCTATCAAATCAGAAATGTTTAAACACTAGTGAAATATTCAGCTCACTAGGCAATTCTACCTCATATGTATTTCCTGAATCATGCTTCTTCAATATCTTACATGGTCCAAACTTCTTCATTTTCAGCTTGTTATATGTACCAACCGAAAATCACTCACTTCCGCAAATGAACTATGACTTCATCTCCAACTTGAAATTCCTTATGCCTCCTTTTCTCATCTGCCTTAGCCTTATACTATGCATTCATCTTGGTAATATTATTCCTCACCTCCTCATGGATGTTCTTCAAGTGTTCTGCAAAATCCTTAGCTTCAGCACTACTTATTTCTCCTTTATCTATCTTTCTCAATTCAGATGCATTTCTTGGACTACTTCCATATACAATCTGGAATGGTGATTTACCAGTGCTTCTATTGACAGAATTATTGTATGCAAATTCTTTTTGTGGTAAAATCAAATCCCATCCTGTTGGTTTATCTCCAACCAAACATCTCAGCATATTTCCCAAACTTCTATTCACCACCTCTCTCTATCCATCAGTCTGTGGATGATGTGATGAACTGAACTTCAAATCTGTCTTCAACTTCTTCCACAATGTCTGCCAGAAATATCCAACAAACTTAGTATCTCGATCTGAAACTATGGTCTTTGGCAAACCATGTAGTCTCACCACTTCTCTGAAAAACAATTCTACTACATGAACAGCATCATTAGTCTTCTTCCAAGGAATGAAATGTGTCATCTTTGAAAATATATCAACCACCACAAAAATTGAATCATGTCCCCGCTGAGTTCTCGATAAACCAAGAACAAAGTCCATACTGATATCCTCCCAAGGCTTCTCTGGTATAGGTAATGGCTGATACAACCCTGTATTCTACTTCACTCTTTTCGCCATCTGACATACTCTGCAACTCTATACAAACTTCTTCACATCTTGCTACAATTGTGGCCAATAATAATTCTCACCAACCAAAGCAAGGGTTTTATCACGACCAAAATGTCCAGCCAATCCTCCACTATGCTTCTCCTTGATGAGATTCTCCTCATAGAACTTCATGGAATGCACAACTGACTCCCTCTAAATAGCATATCATCTTGGATGATAAAATCAAGCCATTTCATCGTGTCTAGAGTAACAAGTTCTGTACAAGCTTTCCAAGCTTCACCAAAATCAGGATCCTCTAGATACAAATTCTTGAGTTCCTTGAACCCAACCATCTCAATCTGCATCTCTGTCAGCAATAGTTGCCTTCTGCTAAGAGCATCTGCAACCCTGTTAGACTTTCCACTTCTGTGTTTTAAAACAAATGTATAACTCTGCAAAAACTCAACCCATTTCAAATGCCTCTGATTCAACTTTTCTTGATGATCAGTATACAAAACAAACTCCTTAGGAAGTAGATAATGTCTCCACTTCTTTAATGCCTAAACTATAGCATAAAATTCCTGATCATAAAACAAAATACTTCTTCTTGGCATCATTTAACTTCTCACTAAAATAAGCAATAGGTTTACCTTCTTGGCTCATAACAGCTCCTATTACAGTACCACTAGCATCACAATCTACTTGAAACACCTTATTAAAATTTGGAAGTGCTAAAATAGGTTGTTTTGTAACTTTTTTGTTTCAACAATTGAAAACTCTTTTCTGCCCCATTAGTCCACTTAAACTCTTTTCTATCCCCTCTCATTGTTTCACTCAAGGGACCACAAATACTACTAAAATTTCTGATAAACTTTCTGTAAAAGCTAGCCAAACCATGAAAAGATCTTACCTCAATAGCACTCCTTGGAGTAGGCCATTCAAGGATAGCCTGTACCTTCTCTAGGTCCATTTTTAGACCTTCTGCTGAAACTAAAAATCCCAAGTACACTAACTCTTTCTTCACAAAACTGCACTTCTTCAAATTAATCAACAATTTCTCATCTCTCAAGTTCTCAAACACCATACGAATATGCATCATATGTTCCTCCAATGTCTTGCTAAAAATCAAAAATATCATCTAGGTAATCATATGTTCCTCCATTGGTTAGCCCAAAAGGCATGACTAACCACTCATACAGTCCTTCCTTTGTCTTGAAGGCAGTCTTCCATTCATCTCCTTCTCTGATCTGAATCTGGTGATATCCACTCTTTAGATCTATCTTTGAGAAATACATAGCTCCACTCAAATAGTCAATAATATCATCCATTCGTGGCAATGGAAACCTATACTTGATTGTGATCTTGTTTATTGCTCTGGAATCTATACACATCCTCCATTCTCCATTCTTCTTTGGTGCTAATACCACTGGTACAGCACAGGGACTCAGACTCTCTCGAATCAACCCCTTTTGCAATAACTCATGTACTTGTCTGTTCAACTCTTCACTTTCTATTGGTGTCATTCTGTGTGTTGCCTTATTTGGCAAACTGGCCCCTGGAATCAAATCCATTTGATGACTGATCTTCCTTACCGGTGGTAATCCATTAGGTACATTATCAGATACAATATCCTGAAACTCATTCAACAAATCTACAATCACTACAGGTACATCCTCTACTTCTTCTTTACCAACTTTTGGAATTAAAGCAAAACACACATGCTCATACCTCATACCATCTAGAAATTTTCTTCCATCAACAAATTTTATTCTTGCATTAACACATACCTTTTCTTCGGTCTCCTTCAATGGCTTTAGCTTATGTCGCACTCCATCCTTTGTCGGTATTCACATGACCATCATGTACAACACATTTGTCAAACTGCCATGATCTACCCAACAACATATGACATGCATCTATAGAGATGATATCACATAGTACCTCATCTTGGTACCCACCAATCTTGAATTTTACCAGGCACTATTCACTAACCATGACCTTGTGGTCATCCTGCACCCAGGCAATCCGATATGGATGTGGGTGTTTCTATCTCTTGAGCTTCAACTTTGTAACCATCTCTTCTGACACTAAATTTTCAGTGCTTCCACTATCGATAATCACATCATAGCATTTACCCTCACACTTGCATCTAGTGTGAAACAGGCTTCTCCTTTGTTCAGGTTCATTCTCACCACTCAACAAGACTCTTCTGTTAATTAGCATTTCTCCTCTTTCAGCATCTTTAGAATTTGATGATCTAGCATCTTCATCTACATTTGCAACTCTGGCCTGGCCTTCATTTCTCCTATCTATTCTTCCTTGGCGCTAAGGACATTCAAATGCCCTATGACCTTCTTCTCCATAGTGAAAACATGTTCCACGGAAGCCTCCTCTTCCTGAACCTTGTCCTCTTCCTCTTCCCCTCTAATCTCTATTATTCTGATCTTAGAAACGACTAGAATTGTTTCCTCTCTGATTCTGGCTGCTATTGGCCTCATCCTTCTTTTTTCAGATCTTCATTTCAGCCACCATATGACTGTCCACCAGATCTTCCACCACGACCTCTTCCATTTTGTCTGCTCTCAAACTTCTTGTTCAGCTTTTCCTCTACTTTTTAGGGCAAACTGGTATGCCTTCTCAATACTGTTCATTCGAACCAGATTCAACTCCTCCTAAATGCTTGGCCTTAACTCATTAAGGTATCGGGCAACTTTCCTCCTTATCAGCTTCTGCATGGCCTGTTCTGATGAGGAGTCGATAGAACTCCCTCTGTATACTCCTGAACAGATCTTCCTGCTTGCTTCAAAACTTTGCATTTTCTTTAGTAGGTCAAGCTCATAATCAATAGGAATGAACTGTCGCTTCAATTTATCCACCATCCGATCCCATCTTGTGATTTTATCTTTCCCTCTTCTATTTTGCTCCAATTGAATCTCTTGCCACCAAATCTTTGCATGACCTTTCAGTTTGGCCTTCACAAATTTGACCCTATCAAGATCCTCAACATCTTCATACTCAAAATATTCCTCACATTCATTGATCCAGTCGATCAATTCCTCTGGGTTAAAATTTCTAAAAAATGTAGGAACCCTCAATCTTAGGTCTTTTCCCAATCTTGGAAATCACCCGAAAAAAATCTTTCTTCCTCCTGGTTCACAATTTCAACTTCTCCTTCTTGATATTCTTCTTCGGCTTCATCCTCGCTTTCATCTCTAACATTAAGATTCATTCTTCTATGAATCTCTTCTTTCAATGCTCGCACTTGTCTCTGCAGCTCTCTAACCTCAGGTGTCACAGCACCAGCTCTTCTGCCACATTCTCTTCGTGGAGGCATTTTCATCATGTGCACTGAAACCCTAACCACGGTCCTGGTGCAAACTACCTCATAGTCGGCGATCTATTTACACACTCAAGAACTCCTGCTCTGATACCACTTGATGAAGGGTGCTCCCCTTAATACCACAAAACACATAACAGAAATAAAGAAACAACAACAACAATATGCAAGAATAGAAA
Organism: Chamaecyparis obtusa; assembly: GCA_027943335.1. Lineage (NCBI taxonomy): Eukaryota > Viridiplantae > Streptophyta > Pinopsida > Cupressales > Cupressaceae > Chamaecyparis > Chamaecyparis obtusa. The sequence goes on along the minus strand of BSBK01007481.1, from coordinate 1,687 downwards.
ATTGGCTTCTTATTATCTCCACAAATGTGGAATTAAAAAATTTCAGAATTATAATATGTAAGCCACATGGGCATTCCCTTACAATATTCTATAGGATAAAGCCTCGAATCAATACCCAGATCTACTTCCCAGAACTGCCCTAGACAACACTACGGGCCTTCTTTATATAGGCAATTTCCACCACCCGAGAAGGTTCCAAAAATTTAGCCCTAAGGGCTGACCCAACTTAGAATTATTTTATTTTTCAATTTATTACATCAAAGTCGGCTCAAAATAACTTTTGAAACCCAAACAAAAATTTTGAAGGAAAATAATTTTCCGGAGACCATAAGTCATCACCAGTTGACCCGATTGATTATTATAACCCCATTTCGAAAATGCCACGAAGTGCTCTACAAGCTTGACCAAGCGCAAAGTGCCCGTCACCCCAATTTTTTGACCTCATTTGAGGCCTCTAAAGCCTTCAAAACTAAGTTCAAAGTTTCTGTACCCTGCTGCCAATACCGAAAATCTTCAATATCTTCAAAAACTAGACCTGATCTAGCCATGAAACTTTGCTGGCAGGCTGATATGACTGAGATGAACCTCCACATGTAAAATTAGAACATTCCAAGATCGTAAGACCAACTTACTAAAAATAGCCAATTTCCATAAATAGCAACTCTGCACAAGATAGCCCTTATTGAATACAAAAATAGAAATATTTTGAAATATTTTTAGGTGATGCAAGATTGCTCTTACACCCAGGGATGCTCTTGCATCAAAAGTACCTCCTTAGGCCAAGAAAGACTGTGACTTATCAATATTTTAGAAGACAGGGATATATCTGGCAAAAATAGATTAGACAATCTCATATGGGTAGGCTCTATCAATGGGGAATACTCAGTGAAGGAGGGTTATAAGAAGATAGTCCTAGAGCAAAATATGGATAATCTAGACATCCCCCTGAATCTATGTTGAAATAACACCTGCCTCCCCAAGGCGGGAATGCTCCTTTGGGCTGCTTTACAAAATAGGATCTTAACAGCAGATAGACTGAGGAAGCTAGGTTTTGAAGGACCATCAAGATGCCCCTTATGTGAAAATCATATAGAGGATGTCTATCATCTACTCCTAAACTGTACTTATACCTGGGAATGCTGGAAATGGTTACAACAATGTTTAGATTGGAAAACAACATTCCCTTCAGACCTATTAAGTCACCTTAAAGCATGGCCTACTTTATATAAAGATAACTTATACAAAGATATCTGGGACAATCTCACCTTCAATTCTAGCTTGGAAAGTGTGGAAAAAACATAATAGAAGAATTTTTTACACATCAAAAATTAGAATGGAAGAACATTGTAAATAAAATAGAAACATCAATCACTGAAATTATTAATAGTAAACTTCGGGAAAAAATATGCTATGAGGACTCCTTTAAAAACTGGGATAACAAGATCATGCTAAAATGGCCAACACTAAATATCCCACCACTATATGGTAAGGGTGGTCTCAAATCGAAAGTTGATAGAGCTGAGTGCAAGTGGTCCCCACCCAGCGTGGGATGGTACAAACTAAACTTTGATGGGGCGTCGAGAGGCAACCTTGGAATAGAGGGGATACGTGGGATTATTAGAAATTAGAAGGGAGAAATTATCTCTAAATATGCTAGTACTATTAAACCCTCGACTAACAACATGGT
>BSBK01007480.1:0-117510 GCA_027943335.1 Chamaecyparis obtusa | reverse complement strand
TCTTAGTATTAAATTCATTTTATCTGATCAAAGCTATAAACATCAACACTCCCTCTTAGCTAGGGAAGATGAAATGTAACTCACAATAAGTTCATAAATTGTGAGGGTTAGTTCCCAGGTGGATTGCCTCCATCAGTGATTCTATCCACAAACTCATGATCTATGGTGTGGATTGCCTCCATTGGTGATTCTATCCACAAGCTCTCATGTGAATTGCCTCCATCGGCAATTCTATTCACAAACACAGAGCTAGCCTCAGTGTGGATTGCCTCCATCGGTGATTCTATCCACGAGCTCTCGTGTGAATTGCCTCCATCGGCAATTCTATTCACAAACTCACGAGCTTCAGTGTGGATTGCCTCCATCGGTGATTCTATCCACAAGTAAGATATGTTTAATTATCACAAAAATATCTATTACAATAGAAAAGTTATTACAAGATCATCACCTTCCAATAACTTTAACAAATACAAGTGATAATCATTTGAAAGTCGTCACTTCCTTATGACTTACACAGGGCCCATATAATTATAAAATAACATTAGCATAATAATAAATAACCATTACAAGTTTACCTTAGAAGTGTTCTTATCTTTATCAGTGAACTCCCTCTCAATCATAAGGTATCTTGAATTAGAAAAATTTCTCTGAATATACATTTGAATTATTTACTTCAGTAAGGGAAGCTTGCATTCTAAGTCTATCAGGACACTTTCTTGCACTGTGACCATATTTGTCACATCTAAAATATCGCATTGAAGAGAGGTCTCTTGGTTTCTTGAACGACTGCTGATCATAAGACTTCTTGCCCTTTTTCCTTTTTGAACTAGTGACAAGAGCTTGAACATCTTCTTTAGTGGATTCCAAGATTCCTCTGGATTTCAGGTTATACTCTTCTTGAATGCAGTTAGCTTTAGTTGATCAAATTTGGGGAGTTTGGAATGAGCACTTACTCCTTGTCTAAATTTTTCCCATATGATACGAAGCCCATTTAAAGTTATCATAGATAACTCCTTATTATCATAAATGTGACCAATAGAAGAGAGTTGATTCCTTAATTCTGTTATCCTCATAAAATATGAGGTGATAGTCTCTCCTTTACTCATTTTAATATTAGAGAGTTGATTTTTAAGAGTAAGAATTTTGCTGGTGTTGTGATCTCAAACATGTTTTCCAAGGCTTTGAACATGTCATAAGTAGAGTCTAACTTTGTGATGATAGGTAGTAGATGATTTTTCACTCCATCTACTAATAATTCCATTTCTCTAGTATTATCCTTTTCCCATTTATTCTTTTCATTGTTTTCATTAGGTTTAAGAGGATTCTCTATTATTGTCTTCAAGTCATTCTTCCCTAATACCAACATCATTCGAAGTTTCCATGATTCAAAATCGGAGGCACTTCAAGTCTGTCCTCTAGTCTCATTCCATTTGCCATTCTGAGATTTCCAAAAATATGATCTTTGATCTTCCTTCAATTTAATCAGAACTTCCTTCAAGTGGTTAGGCTTCAACGAAGGAACTTGGCTCTAATACCATGTTGAAATTTAAGATCAAGAGTAAATGGCTTTTAAATTTTCTTATATAACCTAGATATATATTATGATGATATACTTTATTACTATGATGCTGAGATATGACAATATCATTCTTTGAACAATATATTATTCTTCACTGTTGTACATAGCTTTTATGTATTCTCTGTATCTAAGAGTCATCAAATGAGTTTCATAATATATTGCAGTGAGCAAATATTACTTGATGAGACGTGACTCATCATCAAGTCATGACTGTTCAAAGTAGTTAACAGCTTCACATTGTTCCATTACCAATTTGTTTATCATTGCAAAACATATCGATAATATAATATAGTCGATACATATCGACTTCAATAAAACACAGTAGTAATCTAAGTTAGTCGATGCATATTGACTTTAACCAAACATGACAATCTTTATTAATTTGGTCAGCTTTAATAGAACAGTCATTTAAATGTTTAATTTATATCACTGATAGTTATCGGTATACTTAGTGAAGACTTTCAATATATAAAACTGATATCATATCGGTTATATCATTTATCATGTTTAATAAAACCATTTGATATTTATTATTGTTAAATTTTATCAACTATATAATATATACATTGTATATGTATATTGATATATATAATAATCTCATTATTATTATATATATATCAATATGCATATATAATGTAGGATAATATTATTTCATGTTGATTTATCTGAATCACAATATTATTAATTTAATGATGTTATTTAATTCAATATAAAGAGGTAATATGGAATATGTATATTGATATATATATAGTAGTAATGTCTATATATATATATATATATATATATATATATATATATATATATATATATATATATATATATATATATATATATATAGTATATATAATTTTCTCTTAATATTAAATTCATTTTATCTGATCGAAGCTATAAACATCAACATTACTCTTGGTCAATAATCAACGAGGTTATTAAGATAGATATTATAAGTGGATAGAAGAAGAAGAATATATTTCAAAGAATATAAAGGCAGGCACATTTTTTCTTTTCCATCCATTAATCATTACATAGAGATGTAATCTTTTTCCAAATATTAGAGATAATACCATTATTTAATGTTATTGTGGTGTCAAACTATATCAGGGTGTTAGATTTGTTGTAAGGAAGTTAAAGTAGCAAAATAACTTCCTACACTAATCTTGAGATCATGGTAATGCAAAAACTTTCTCAAATATTTACAACGGTTACAAAAACTTAACATAAATAAACATAAATCATATGCTTACCACAACACAATGTTTTATATGGGGAAAACTCTTTCGGGGAAAAAACCCCCACACTTTGAAATTTGTCTAGATATATTGTTTAGATATCCATAACATATTACATAATTCTTACAAAGAAATATTCTCACAAGATTATCACCAATGAAGATCTAGAGGCAAGGCAACTCAACAACTATCAGACTCTTAGAATATATCACAATTAATATCACGTGTCTAATTTATAGGAGAAACAAAACATGAAACGATCAAATGGTATTATAAAAGCATAGATTGAAACCACCCATAAAATGGTGCACAAAAGTTCCACCATTAGACCTATGACCTAATAATAAATGGTCATGATCACAGTGAAAAATTATATATAAAATTATTTTTAGGGGTGTTGCCCCCCAAAAAAGCTCTGTGAGGGCATGCTACCCTTGGACCCCCAACCAATCGCAAGAATAGAGTTGATAAAGGGGGGAACCCCTTGCAACCCCCAAGTCAAGGGAAAGCCCCCAAACCACCATCACTCACGTATCAATAGTATCATTTTATTATTGTAAGGTTGAGACACTATTTTTCTAACATTTATTAGTTGCATTTCTTCATAGTCAAACTTCAAGACATAATTTTATGTTTACATCCTTTGTATGCGAGTTTCTCAATGACCTTGCACTGAATCTTTACACTCCTATAAGTGATGGCTACTTGTGTTGAATCATTATTCATGTGTATGTTTCCTTATTTGTGTATATAAAATATCTTCCTAATAGAGAGGTTGTTGTTATTCTCATCTTTCTATTGCCTAGTATCTTCTTTTTTTGAATCTTGATATGAAAATATATACTCATACAGACTTGTGATTATGTACACCTCAAATAATAAGCTCTAGATTTCCATGTGTACAGAGAAATTTAAAAGATAAATTCCACCATGTAGTTATGATTTAAGTCTTTAGATGTCATAGTTAGGTTTATAAATCTCTTAGCTACTCTTCTTTTATGCTTATTTTCTAGTGTATTTCATCTTACTTGTTCACTTCGACATTATTTATGAACCATTAACTACTCTCAATCTTATAATCCTTTCTTCAAAGTGGATTGTCCCAAATAAAAATTATTTAACTTAAATATTAGTCATATCTTAAAGAAAAGATTGATTAGATATTACTATCACTTAAGCACGAAAAGTTTGTAGAATAATTGTACTCCTTTATTAAAAAATTATTGATGGTATTTCTATTTTAGGAAGTCTCTATTATTTAGGGTTCATAAAAGTATCATAGGATAATCATTGACTTGTCTATATAGCTTAAATAGACCATCTTTAATAAGTTTTAATGTTATTTGATAAAGTTGGATTTGATAGTCAAGAGTCATATTTATACATTAAGATAAGCATGTTAAGCATACTAAATAGATGTATTACATGTACTTGTTGATATAGTTAGAAATATAATAGATTAATTGGTATTTCTCTAGTTAGATATTATCGTATGGTTATCATTGAGATGGTATTATTATATCTTAAGAGACTATATGAGTACTTCAACAGTCCATTGCTATGATTTTTTTTTAAATTAAAAAATTAAGAAATTATTATTTGTAATTAATGATAGAGATGCATAGTAATCCTTTTGGAGCTTTCTAAACTTATAGAAAATGGTATAATGCTTAAATAAAATGGATTTATTACTTATGAATTTTCATAGAAACCAATGTGTATGCCCATTGTTATGAGAGGACCATGTATAGGAAAACTTCTTGAAGAATATATTAACATTATTAATTTTTCTTCTTTAACTTTTCCCACCCTTTAAGTTTAAATTATCTTTGTGCATGGTGCCTTCTTTCAGGGTGCCCTCACCCCCACCTCCTACCCCTCCTTAGGTTCCTAATGCAACACTCATGTTGTTTTTTTAGGGTCCTGCAATAGAAGTGTTGTGGTGTTGTAGTGTCCTAAATTATAAGCATGTACAATTTTGGTCCTTAGCTAGGCCCATTTTAGTGTCCAAGGCTTCCATGCATCTTTGGCCTTTTTTCTATGCAATTAATTAATAAATATTAAAATATTTGTCCATTATTAATCTAACTTACATGTGGGCCCTTAATTTTAGGTTTTCCTCCTTTAATTATTCCATTCATTTATATACTCTTGCATACATAGGCCTTATTTAATTATGGGTGTCCTTTTGTATTTATCTTGAATTCAAACGTCAATTCCATGGGCATTTTTAGTATCCTCGTACCCTTATTGACCCCTAATTTAATTTTGAGCCTTGATTGGATAGAATTGGGTGCCATATAAGGCACATGGAAATATAGGTCATCCCATGCCTTAGGAGGTGCCTTGTTTTACATAAAGGTGGATTGAATTTGAATTGGAGAAATTTCTTGGGTTTATAGAAAAATATCCAAAACTTTGTTAGACCCCTTCAAGTTTCGAGCTCCGAAATGTCTTGGAGAGGTATAAAAGCAACGCTACCTCCCTCATTTTGGGTAAGTTATCTCATCAATTCAACCAAGAAATTGTATATAGTCATTCAAGAACTTGAGATATCAATCAAGATATCAAGGCAATATATTCACATTGATATTCATTTAAGCATGGAAGATAAGGAGTAAAGTCTAGATCCAAGCATTTGTGTAGGCATCAATGATCTAGGTTGATATTTTTCACCAAAATTTTGATTATTCCAAATGATCAATAAAACACCACCATGTCAAAAAGATCCCCAAGAAGATTCTGATCAGTGGTTTTTTTAGTGGCAAAATACGAGGGTCAGACACGTCAGGAAATTGGCGAATAGTATTATTATCTAAAGTGGTTGAATCACCTCATTTTCACATGATATTTGTCCCATGGCTGGTTTATTCACCACTTTTTGGTTGAAATGGTCATACTTCAAAGGTGTTTTTTCACCACCAACTCATACATGGTTTGAATATTTGTTAATTTTAATTTTACCTAGAATTTTTGAACAAATGCAAGAAACCACCAATGAACACGCATGAATTCACTAATATCGGCACATAATTTTTTAAATTTTGAGGGGCCATATAGCCAACAACATTAATTATTTTTTTCTTTAGGCCAAACCTGATTTGCCCCTCACTACTATTGAACGATAATGACAACTACATATTCGCCTTCAAAATTAAAACTGCACTGCTACAATCCTGCCCAAAATCAGTAAATTTATATCTCCCAATTGTAGAATGGGGCGCAATTAGCCAAATTTTGTTTGATATCAATACATGAGAATGTGAGATTTTACTTTTTACACCTTGTTCAGATTAGTCTACACTTCTAGAGGCTCTCGACACAATTTTTTCAAGAATTCTTTAGATCCTAAGTGTTGGAAATACAAATGGGAAAGTAGTACTGAGAGGGGGGGGGTGAATCAGAACTTACTGACTTCTATCTTTTTAAACTGTTAGAACTTTATGCATCATGTAAACAAAACTTGAAAAATCTAAGTAATATATCATGTTAAGCAGCATACATGAAATCACACATAACACAATAGATTTGGTAACCCAGAAACCCTTGAAAGGTAAAACTGGGGTGGGGATGACACCCAAAAATCTTCACTACTACAGATAATAAAGTTTGCCTATTAGGGCTTACAAAATTTGATCATATCATGATCTACCCTATGAAAGGTCTGCTCTGTTAAAAGCTAAGAGACTTATTCAGTCTACCTTGTTAAAGGATTTGTAAACTTACAATAAAGTAAGCACTCGATAAAGAGATTTACAAAAGTTTGCTAAGACTACTCGGTTAAGAGATTTACCCTGATACACTAGTTAAAATGTCACAGTATATGATCCTTTGGTTTGCACTGGTATGTTGATTACAAATCTTCTCTTTACTATATGATTGTGATCTCTTCTATCTGATTTTTCTTGATTTTGTCCTTTCACTGCTCTGCTCGGTCACTGAACTTGATCTGAATACGTCTCCTTATCATTTCTTCATACTCACATACTCACAGTATTCATCTGATCTCAATGTCTCTATTTCTCTCTTTGATTCACACACATATCTGTGTCCTAGATCTTTCCTTTATATAGTAACAAAAACATTTTACCATTACAAGATCTATGGTCCAGATATATTCCTATTGCCGCCTATACTATACAATTTTTTGATTGGCTAAAGGTTATACATAGGGATCAATGATAGCAATATGGATGCGTAACCACCTCCGTGATTACCTCAATAGACAATATACAAAATATAATTATCCTCAAAAAATGGTTTACCTTGATCATTGTGCCATTTCAGACTTGTATGCCAATTCTGGCTAACTCAGCAAATGTTATCCCTGGCACTCGGCATCAACTGTCCTCAGCATCTGTTGAACTTTTTTGTCACTTGGTAATCATTGATATATGTAGCTTGACAATAACTATACTTGGCATATTACAAACATATTGTGATCATGACTTTACTCGATAGTACTACTACTCGGTAAGTATACAATACAAAACTCAGCCTTTATAGAATGACTGGGTCGCAGTGATGACCGACCATCCTTGCCTCGATATGTGACTAAGTGTAAGACACTAATTGTCAACAAAATTATAGAGATCTACACTAAGTTGCTGGCGGACTTGTCACTGTGACAACTTAACTATAAGTGAAAAAGGATTTAGGATTGATGTTAGTGTTTTCCATTTTGAGTTGTTAGTGTCTGTCATTTTGATTTCAGAATTTTGTTGTAGCTTAGGTGTTAGGGCTTAGTTTTGTCCATTTTTATCTATTTGTTTACATGGTATGCATTGTTACAATATAATTTATTGGTTTTATTTTCCCTCTTTTTATCTATTGTTGTATTTTGTAGGAATCATATTCCTTCTTGTAGCTTCTGTTAGTGAGAGATGTCGAGTAGAGGGACTCCTGAAATTGTCGGAGGGAGGCCATCAAAACACAAAAATAATAATTTCATCTTTTGTAGCCCATCAGATGGAGCTACAACATTATTACTTGTACCTAATGCATTAATTGACACAAATGCCTCTATGCAGAGAATATTCCAATGGGTACCCAGTATAGCCAGACTAAAATAATTGACTTGGTTGACAAAATTAGTGATGCTATTGTTGATAATGTCATTGTTGCTAGCAATGCCGATGATGTTATTACTAAGAATGTCACAGATGTTGGTGTAAATTTTGGTGATGTTGTTGATAATGTTGGTGCCGTTGTTGCTAACAATGTCGATAATGTTGCTACTAACAATGCATAAAAGAGGAGAAGAAAAGAAACAACAATAATTAGGTATGAGTGGCATATGACAAGGTCATTTTAGATGTTGGACTTCAAAGTACATATTCATTGTTGAAGTGTCAAATTCAGACAAAGAAAAATCTCTAGTAGAATACAAGTATATAATATGTAGTTGGAAACTTGATAAGGAAAAAAAATGCAGCTAAAATTGGACACAATAGAAAATCATATCGACAAAGTGTATGAGAAAAAAAAATGTAGACAAAAAGGAACAATTAGTGGTTAGATGGAAAACAAAGGAAGAATGTTAGCATGTCAAGTATGCAAAAGAATTTTATGTGAATCAAGAAAAATAGAAGGAGAAACCAAAATGCATAGTTTCACTTGAAGGTCAATTTAAAAATTAATGAATGATACATATATGTCCAAAACTATTCAGTTGGCTACTCTTTTTATTCTTTTGAGAAGAGGTTGTCCCATGAAAAAGTACTATGATATTGTGGGATTATTAAATTTTTTTAATGTTCTAAGATATCTTGTTACTCATTGGTCAACAAAAAGTGGATGAGGTTTGGTAAGTTGTCTTGTTAAAGTGGAAATAACTAATCTACGAGAAAAAGTAAAGGAGTCAAACTAGATTGCATTATTTGTAGATGAAGTTATAGTGGTGGACAATACTTCTTGGATGTGTATGCATGTGTATATTGTAGAGAACTGTGTCCTCCAACCTTACCTACTCTATGTTTTTAAGATGGAGAATTCTACAATGCAAGATATGTATGAACTAGTTAAGAAATCTCTAAATGAAATTATTGTTATGGATGACTACATAGTTGCCAAAAAGCTAGTGTGTGTAGGAGTATATGAGGCTTCAGTGATGCAAGGTCATAGGAATGGTCTATGCACAAAGATACAAATATTTATTGCACCATACATGGTTTCCATTCACTGCATGGTACACAGACTTAATTTAGCATTTAAAATTATGCATAGGTATAATCTGTAATACCCCAAAAATGGGCAATAGGTTCATTAACCTCCTATATCGACACATCGAATGAAATCGACACCGAAGTCCTAATCTAAGGCACATCTGAACATCATCGAATTATAATTGATTATCTCAAATTCTACATCGAGGAATATTCCTAGTAATATTCCTAATTATCTTAATTATCTTTGATTTAATGATTATTTGGCGATAAATCCTATTTATCCTAAAAGTTTGATTAATTGAATATTCTGAATATTTAATTAATTATATTTAATATTGCCACTTAATTATTTAATTGAATTAAATTATATTTATTCCTAATTATTATTATTTAAATCTGACAATAAATCAAAATTCCTATCATTAATTGATTAAATTCTTATTTAATTAATTAAAACAAGTTGTCATATTTAATGATTTAATTGGAATAAATGTTTGATTTAATAATTGATTAACCCATAAATCAATTATTTTATTTTTAAATTAGTTAAGTTGAGGTTAAATCACTTTATTTATTTATTTAGTTCATGATTAATTATGCACATCCAAAAAATAGTTAAACTATAAATCAAAAAATCAATTCAAGTTGTTTTAAAAATAAACTCAACTCTCTTTTGAGTTAAAAGCTGATCTCAACTTCTAATTTAAATCAAAAAGTTGTTTTTGCATGATTTTTTGAGTTAACTATCTTTAATTCCTTGTTGACTCAAAAATCAACTAGAGTGATTTATGACTTTTCCATGCACCTCCAAAGCCTTGGATTTCTATAAAATCAAGGCTTCAGCTCTTCACAAATCATCTCATAATTTTGAAAACTTATGCTGGCGAATTGATATCTGAAGAATTTTGTGAATCAACCACGTTTGTGAGATCAATTTTGTTTTTCATATCAATTCTCAGAATCATTGCATATCAATTTTTCATATAGATTAGATTTCATATCATTTTTCATCATAATTGCATAGAAAAACCAAAAATATAGATTAATTTGCGTCTAATTCATATCTAGATTTTGCATTCAAATCCTTTGTTTAGGTGTCGTCAAGGTCACTGATCTCGGTCCAATCTAAGAATACATACTCGCATCTACTAGAAGGCAGTAAATCACCTGGTTAGATTAGTTTTCATTTCACTGCATGATTTTGATTTTAACTAACCTCTAATGTTTTACTGAAGTGTTGTGTCTACAGCTAGGTACAAAATTCACACACATATTTCTAGCGCCCATTGTGGGGCCCTGAAATGGGTTTCCATTCAATTTCTATCAATTTCTATCATCTTCTTGTCATTTTCTGTTCCAAGCTGCGATTTTTAATTTTTGTCTGTATAATTTTTGTACAAGTTTTGTCAAAAACTCATATCGGAGGATACCCACTATCGTACGACAGTTTATTTGATCGAGGATCATACCGTTAGAGACACAATGTCATTTGGAAGCTCTGTTGTCGTATGATCTGATACCCAGTGTCGTACAAGTTTTTGGACTGTCGTCTGGGAGGTGACCCACTGTCATACGAGTTTTAGTGCCAGGTTTCAATTGTCATTTCACCTTTTCAGCCAATTTTCCAGATTTGTTTTCTAGATTTGGACTAACAACTAACATTAACAATTGAAATTTGTTGTTTCTAATTGATTTCTGCTGATTTTGAATGGGAAAAAGCATGAAAATTGCTAAAAATAGGTAAGAATCTACTAAGTGCATTGCGAAGAATTTAGGTAATCTTTTTCAACTAATAACATTTCGATTTGGATTAAAAATAACTCTTGTGTGTCAAGCTTGTGTGACCTTTATTGCTTTCATATCACAAATTTCATTTTGGGCTATAAAAATGAACATAGATTTTCTTTTCAGCATCTTTGTTACACATAGTTGTAGACACAGAAAATTGGCAAAGGCTTAAATCAATTAAAAAGTGCAATCAAATCATCAAATAGCACTAAAAATCAATAAATGGAACAAAGGCAATTCAAATCAAAGGAAAATTCAATTAAATGATTAAATGAATAAATAAAGCTTGAAAAGGGGAAAAACACTAAGAAATTGATTAAATTCAATTAATGACATAGTTATTGAAATGAAAAATCAAAATGAACCTCTTACCCTTCATGGCTAAATTTAATTACTTTAATTAATTAATAAATATGAAATTCCCTCAACAAAGGAAAAATGAGACAAAATGGACACAAATCACTCACTTTTGTTGAAATGGTCCAGCCTTTTGAAACCATTTAAATGTTTGTCCCCCAATTTAGGGACAAAGCAAAGCCAATTGACCTTACCCAAGCATAACCATGGTTATCTCACTCTACCCCCTACCCTTGGGAAAATCTTATAAATAGAAGGCATTTTGAGGCATTATTCATCCACTCCATATCTTTGAATTGCAGCAAAGCTCTGTCAATTTGCATCCATATCACTCACTTATCATTTGTCATTGCTAATTAGCTTAAATTGCATTGATCATAGTAGATTGTTTGTCAAATAGAGCTAGAATTTGATAGAATAGATCTAAATTTGCATATCATATAGCTTAATTCTCATCTTTAGAGTGTCACTAGTGAGGATCATAGCTGAGAGCCTCATTTACCACTTTATTTTAGAGATCCATGAGATGTTGATAGATTAATTGTGCATTTGTTAGATTATTTTGCTCTAATTCTTGTTGTTCTTGGTTAATCTTGTAATTTCATGAAGGTGTAAATCACTCACACACAAATGGCGCCCACCGTGGGGCTCTAGGCCTCAAATTTATCATAATTTCCACGTTATTTGCAAAATTTAGGCTAGAATTGTATGATTTTGCTCACTGTTTGCAGGTTACAGGAAAGAAATCACGCCTAACAGTAAAGAAATCACGCCTACAGTAAAGAGATGTCACTCGCGGTAATTTAGGTGTCGCCTGGAGTCTAAACGCTCACGCTTTTTAACAGCAGAATCACACTTCTGGATAAAGAAATCACGCCTGCGGACATTAAATTCTCGCCTCACGCACAAGCACCTCATGCCTTTGGCTATTTAGATGTCGCCTACAAAGAATTAAAAGCCGCGACCGAGGAATTAGTTCACGCCTGGTGTAAAGGGAGTTCACTGTATTTTGCTTTTAAGTTGTCGCTCTTATTATTTTAAATGTCGCTTTCAGTTAATAAGATGTCGCTTATTTGAGTTAATTTGTCGCTTGAGATAAAGAATTTACGCCTTTGTTTAATTTGATATCGCACTTAATTACTTTAATCTCGCTTGAGCCCCTTTTGGTGACGCTCGCGGTTAAAGTAATTACGTCTTTATTAAATTAGATATCGCCTTTAGCAAAAGAAATGTCGCCTGGTCTAGCATTTATATTGTATCAGAGTAATTGCTGTTGTCGCCTGTATTAAAGATTTCACGCGTTTGAAAATTTTGATATCGCACTTGTCTATTTTAATCTCGCTTGTGCCCCTTTTGGTGACGCTCGCGGTTAAAGTAGTCACGTCTTTGTTAAATTTTATCTCGCCTATAGTTTGGATGATGTTGCCTGACTGTATTTTCTCTATTTTGTCAAAATAAGGACTGTATGCTAACTTCACTGTCATTTTTTTTGTCTCAGGTACATGCTCTGTCACAGAAAAGTGCTCAAAAATTATTTTTTTCTTTTTTGCATGCAAAAAAGAAACAAAAAAGGACGTCCTATTAGAGTATACCTTGCACCTTTTGGATTTAATTTGCAAATATTTGAGTTCAAAATAAATCAAGAGCATAATCAATTTGATCATTTTAAGCTTTTTGATTTTGGTTTCCCCTCACTTTGTATGAATTTGTGTTGACTAACTTGTTGGTGGAGGGAACGTTTTGCTAAGGTAAGGGAAGGATTTGGAGAGAAAATGAGAAAAACTACTATTTAAAAATGCGCCTAGCCTTTGCTAGCATCGTTTGAGGTATTTCTCTCATCAAGCTTGCAAACTTCCCTTAAATTGTGGCATTTTCAAAGTTCAAAACATAGTTTAATCATTAAAAGGAAAAAATAAACACTTCAATTCTAAGAACCCCTTTGTCACGGGGTTGAAAAAGAACCAAATTGATTGTGAGTGTTTGGGATAAGGGAAAAGCAATAGGGATATGCTCTTCACTCTTTGAGTGAATCAAATTCCCAAACTTGCTCTACCAAATCCACTTTTCATGCTTTCAAATGAACATGTTTAAAACTTAGTGGGCTCACCTCCCGAGATTGCCTTAGAAGGGCCGGTGAGAGGGACAGCCCAAAGTGGGATACACTTGCCTTTGCCGTGAGAATCCGACCCACTATAAAATGAAACGCGGGTATCCTTAATGGGGTACACGACAAAAGAATTTTAGCTCTTTCGAACTTCCTCTAGTAGTCTTAACAGATTGCGCAAAATCGTGCTTCGGTGCGTGTGGGAAGCCCCTTAACATACTTGGGGGATGAAAGGCTAAGATCTATTTTAAATGGAAAACTTACTACAAAATGGTAAAATAGCAAAAACTACCTAATAGAGCCATTTAAAAGCCAAATTTGTGCTAGGTAGCTTGCTTGGAAGTCTTTCTTGTGATCAAACCCGTGGAAACATTTGAGAATATACACATTAGAATGATCTAGGGATATGGTGAATTATTGATGTGTGTGTTGAGATTGTCTTCAACTTTTCAAACAAGAAGTTCTAAAGTACTTGATCAAATTACAATTAAATTTTTAAATCTTATAAACTGATCAATACCATTTACCCATTCCAAACCAACCCAACTAGGTTGAAATTAAAGAAGGAAGGATTGATCCATAATGAGGAGCCTATTTGAGAAACAAATCAACCCTATTATGGAGCATAATTATCAAAGTCAAGATCAAGATCTCCATAGGAATCAAAGCGATGAGGTTTCTGAAGATGACATTGTTGAAGCATCCCAAAGTCCCGTGTTTCTGGAAATAATGGAATTACTTTTGAAGTGGGATAAAGACACATATTTTCTAGCTTTAGCTCAAGAAGGAGCTAAACTTCCTTATAATTATGACACATCAACCTTGAGAAAGAATGAGGAAAACCAAAGAGCTACATCATATAAAATGCCCTTATTAATATCAAGCTATTCTTTTCAAAGTGATGAGGTGTCTAAAGATGATGTTGTGAGAGCATCCCAAGATCCCGTGTTTATAGAAATAATGGAACGAATTTTGGACTGGGATAAAGAAGCATATTTCCTAACTTTAGCTCAAGCAGGAGCTAAGCTTCCTCATAATTTTGACATATCAACCTTGAGAAAGGATGAGGAAAAACAAAAAGATACTTTATCTAAAGAGCCATCATTAAGATCAATTTGGCCATTCCTTTATGATGATGGGCCATCCGTATCTTCATCCTCCTCACAAAAAGAAGCATTTCAGAGTGATAAAGTTATCTCAGATCAAAGGAAATTGCATAATCAACCTATTTGTGATCAAGATAATAAAGAGTATGGAGTGAAAAATACCACTCTCAAGCAAGATCTAATTCATAAACCTCCATATAGCAAGAGTAATCCATTCATCCTTTGTCCATCTCCTAACAAGGTTTCTCCCTGGATGACTTGTACACCTTTCATCCTTCATCCATCTCCCGAACCTCTATCTAGCAAAGACCCTCCCATAACTAGCATTCCTTTCATTTTTTCTTCATCTCCCAAAGCTCCATAATTATCCAAAATTCCTCCATCAAAGAATGAGCCTAATGATGATACTTTTCCCATTAACTATGTTTACCCTCAAGGGCTATCTCTAAAAGAAACCCAAGCTAACTCACATCTTGCTGCAGATTGTTTCCATGCTTCAAAGATCTTAGAACCCAAAGCTTCATGTGCCTCAATGCCTATTATACCTATTCAAGAGGATCCTACACCATTCTTCCAAACATCCCCCACACATATCCAAACATCTACCTTGTCCTTAGAAGTGGCTTCATGTCAAGAGGATAACCCAAAGAGAAAAGAAACAAATATTGATAAAGATAAAGATCAAGATCAAGATTATATCCAAACCCCTCCCATATTTGATGAAGGTCCCATATCCCTTGAACCTTGTGATGATCCCCTTGCATCCTTTCATGTCTTTCAAGATGATATCCTTCCATTCCAAGAACAAAGTACCCTTCCAAGTTCCATATTTTCTCCACTTCCCGAGCAAGATCAAGATATCCCTTCCATAACTTCTAATGAGCATATTGAAAACCAAGAGCAAAATACCTTCACTACACAATTCGAAACATCCTTGTCAAGATCAAAGCATCCCATCATTTCCTTGTCATATTCCTCCATGTTCACCTCAAGAAACCATCATTCTTCCAAATCCCTTGCAAGATAATAAATCCCTTCAAGCTTCAGTTGATCCTATTAAATGTGTTCCTATCAAAGCTATTCATGAGCCTATTAGTATAAAGATAAATCTTAAAGATGAGAACGTTGGCAATGGAGCTCCTTCCAAAGATATTGATATCCCTTTCACACCTTATATCCCTCCATTCAAATACAACCACATACCTCCACTATCCTCCAAATCCATTTTGGGTTCCTATGTCCCAAAACAAAAGTCTTCATCCCTTCCATCCATACTAGGTCCATATATTCCTCCATCATCTATTCCTATCATCCCTAGTTATCCATTCACTTACCCTACCATGTATCAAGATCAACAAAGACACACATACTTGAAGAATGTCCAAACACCAATCCATATGAACCATCCATATTATTCCTATTCATCCACAATTCCTAAGTCTTTTGGAAGCAATGTTGATGTGCAACATAAAAATCATAAATCCAAGAATCCATATGTGCATACAAATCACAATGTCCCATCTAATCGACATGTGAATGAAAAGAAAAATGAAATATCCAAAAGGCCGCAAAGGTCCATCAAGCAAAAAGAAAAAAATAAAATGTGGGTTCCTAAATCCCTCATTGAAGAAATGCATTCAAAAGCATTCCAAAAGGAAGAAAAATCAAAGAATATGTGGATTCCCAAGTCATTGTTAAAAGACTTGCATACAAAAGAAGAATCAAAATTGACATTCAAGCTTCCAAAGGCTTCCATTCCATCTCCTTCCAAACATCCTTCATCTTCTTACATCCCAAAATCCACTACCTCAAAAAGATCCTTACCTCCATCATCTATTGTTCCTCCATCATTTCACCACTCTTCAAAGTGTGTGTCAAAGTTGATCTTGCCAACATTTCCATCTTCAACATACCTTCTTCTTATCCTCACATTCATTTTCCAATGCATACTTTATGTACTTCCATCCCTCTTATCAATATCTTTGAGCATCCTAGTCATACCCATGGTTTATTATAGCATATCTTTCAGAGGAGCATTGTCCAAAGATTCTAATGTTGGGAAAATATTGAAAAATACAAAAAAAGAAAAAAATACAAAAAAAGAAAAAAAAAACAAAGAAAAAAATGAAAAAAGAGAAAAAGTGCCTTGGTGAAAACCTAGCAATAGGCACCTTGGTAGCAAAAATAAAAAGAAATAAATCTAGGGTGAAAACCACTTCTTGTGGCACCTTAGACAAGTACCATGATGAAAACCTGACAAACAGGCATCATGCGTAATTCTTCCTTCTTGCACTCTACACTTGGGGGCAAGTTTCATCCATATTTCCTCTATCACCTTCATCTTGACAAGGTTGAACACATCCATGAGCATTGAGTATCTTAACATCCATTATCCTTTCCATCAGCTTATGTACTTGTTGCATCCATGTTACCCTATCATGATCTTGCTTATCCCAAATTCACCTTCATTATTCCTTGACAGTCTTTTCATAATCCCAAAACATCCCTTCATAGCCTCCATCACTCCTTTATCTTGATTGTGTTATTTTATCCACATCTTACCCAAATTGACCCTTGGTCTTGATCAAGATGAAGAGCTTTAAAAAAAAAAATTATTATCAAAGAACTTCTTGACATGTCCACTCTTTTGGATCACTCCTTTCCATGGTAGCAGATCGTTATCCTATAGACTATCTAGCCCTGTATCATTGGCTTTCATGGCTTATCCAAAAACATGCTTCACATTGCTATATCATTTTTTTTCCTTAGCTTGGGTACTCTTGAGGAGATAGTCCTATGGGTCACATTCGCATACTTCTTCCATCATAGCCTTTCCATCTCTAATCCATCAGCTTGCAAATCCATCTTTCATGTCCTATATCTTGCTAAGACATTGGGGGCAAACCAATGTGATCTTGTTTGAGAGTGGGTAAAAAGGAAAGCATAAAGTGCTTCTAGAGGCATCTGGCATAAACTGAGCTTCGGTAATATTTTGGAAGTTTGTCCAAGTCTAACATTTTTTCTATCCAACTAGGGCATTTGATCTTAATCAGCAGATTTCAGCAAACATGCATGAATTCACATGAAGCAAGGCATTAACTTCAAAAGGATTCAATAGTACAACATTCAATCACATCATAGAGAGTTATCAGAGCTTCAGAAGAGAGTGATTTTCGTGAACCTTTGATGGATATCATTGTTCACTAACCAAGAATTCAATTACCACAACTTGATCCATGAGCCTTCATTGACTTTATTATTCGGGATTAAAAATGGACAAAACACTTTAAAAAGATCAAAATACTTGGAAATACTTTTTGAAAATCATGAAACAATGCAAAACACTTGAAGCTTTCTTTTGATGATCTTTACTTACATTGATTTTTATCACATCTTTTTAGCTAATCGATGATGTTTCGACTAGATTGGCAATGATGGAGACATGATATTTTTCTTGCCTTTGAGTGACTATCTTGAGGGATATCCAACAACTTATGTGAATTCATCTAATGACATGGTCATCAAAGAACCATCGAGGACTTTCATATAGGGTGGAAGGTTGACCTTTGCTTGTTTATGCAACATTGAATTCGTTGAAACTGGTATTCATACTCTCATAGTTGGTTTATTCGACTAGTGTGGGTTGTACTAGTTCAAAAAGGACATTACCAAATGCGATAAAAAGTGGTATTCATATCATCATGTCAGTGGGCAGTGGTGATTGTACTTGCTTTCCGGTCCCAAAGTGCTCAATGATGAAAATATATCCTCAAGGCATTTATTTGCTAAAAGCTAGTGACACTTAGCTGCATTGCATTGCATTATCATGGAAGGTTAATTGCATTATCATGTTAGATTAATTGCATGTGCATTTGTTTGCAGTATTTTTCCAAGGGAAAAGGGGGTTCATTCAATTGAAATCTTGATCAATCATAAAATGGGTCATTCAATCAAAAATCAAGGAAAGTCCATAAATCATAAGTGTCCATAATATCAAAGATCCATGAACTTTGTCTAATCGAAGATACAATGTCATCAAAGTGATACATCAAAGTCCTGATCAATAACTGAAACATGATACAATATTAACAAATTGAAAGAGCTCCATAATCAATCATCTCAATAACCTATACTCTAGCTGGGTCAAAACCATGACTTAAATCCAAATATCCAAGAAGCTAAGGTTCGTATATATATATATATATATATATATCATTTACGGAAATGTGCCTGTTTCACAAATCAAGGGAATCATATCAGTATTCTATATCAATGAATCATCTTACGTCAATCAATCCTATCAAAGAATCAAGCAATCACACCCAGTACCATCGTTCGTGTCTCTGTGTCCTGAGAACGAAGCAGTAGTATCAAATCATATCGGTTTTCACACTGATTGATTTATCCTATCAGAACTATCCTATGAGATTGACAAATCACATTCATTGGTACCATTATCCTGTTATCCTAATCACTTGTTTTGCTTAACTACAATAGACCTATCTATCTTGGATATGAAAATTGTGAGCCATGGCATATCATCAATATTTTTCAGAAATCAAAACATATTCCAACTACTCAAAATTTTTCAAATCAAGGAATTAATATGTTTTATTTCTGAGGGGGCATCAGAGTATCAAATGGGCATCACATCAAAAACATTTATCAGTGGGGCATATCATATCAATATCATAATCAGTATCTGTAATACCCCAAAAATGGGCTATAAGTTCATTAACCTCCTATATCATCAAATCATATGAAATCGACATCAAAGTCCTAATCTAAGGCACATCTAAACATCATCAAATCTAATTGATTATCTTAAATTTTGCATCGGAGAATATTCCTAATTATCTTAATTATCTTTAATTTTATAATTATTTGGCAATAAATCACATTTATCCTAAAGTTTGATTAATTGAATATTTTCATATTTAATTAATTAGATTTAATATTTGCCACTTAATTGTGTAATTAAATTTAATTCTATCTATTATTAATTGTATTATTTAATTTTGACAATAAATCAAAATTCCTATCTTTAATTGATTAAATTCTTATTTAATTAATTAAAGCATGTTGTCATTATTTAATAATATAATTTTTAATAAAAGTTTGATTAAATAATTGATTAACCCATAAATCAATTGTTTTATTTTTAAAATCAGTTAAGTTGGAAATAAATCACTTTATTATTAAATTAATTCATAAATAAAACATGCACAATCATAAAAGCAAACAACTATCAATTATCAATTAAAGCTAAACTCTATTTTGAGTTAAAACTTAGCTTTTGCATGTTTTTGTGAGTTAATTATCTTTTATTTAAAAATAACTCAAAAATCAAGTTGAGTTATTTGAGTGATTTATGGCTTTTTCCCATGCACCTCCAAAGCCCTGGATTTCTATAAATTAAAGGCTCAGCTCTTCACAAATCATCTCATATTTTGCACAATCACGCTGGAGAATTGGAATTGAAGAATCAAAGCTCTTGCGAATTCAAAGCTTTGTGAGATCAATCTTATTTTTTTTGCATTCATATTTCATATCATTGTTAGATTAGCATAGCATATCAGTTTTCATATAGATTAATTTCATATCAATTTTTATCATTCTTATTGCATAGAAAATATCAAAAATATAGATTAATTGCATTTATTCCATATCTAGAATTGCATTCAAATCCTTCATTTAGGTGTCGTCTAGGTCACTGATCTCGATTACAATCTGAGAACATTAATCTCGCACCTATTAGAAGGCAGTAAATCGCTTGGTTAGATAGCTTTCAATTTTGCACGATTTTGATTATAGCTAACCTCTAATGTTTTACTGAGTGTTGTGTTTACAGATCAGGTATAATTTTCACACACACATTTCTGGCGCCCACCGTGGGGCAACCCACCTTTGCATGCTGGTTTTGATTTTTTTTGGGAGCTAAAACCCCAAAGTTTCAAAGATTTAATTTTATCTCCCAAATGGCTTGGAATTTTGGTCTGAAATTTTTTTTGCAAGTTGGTGACATATCAGGAAAGCTACAGTAAAAAATTTAGAATTTTCTGAGATGTTTTGAATTTTTAATAATTTTTTCTTGAAATTCCAGAAAAAATTAATATCTAACGCAAATTAGCATATTTTTCAAAAAAATTTATATTTTCGGAAACCTCTTTAAATTATACAGGGGTTCCATTCTTTGTGTTTTAAATTTGGATATGATATCATAGCTCAAATAGTCAATTTACAAAAACTAGTCTGTTTTGATAAAATGGGTCTCTAGGGCACAAATGAAAAGATTTTTCTAAAATTTTTGCATTTTTGGAAAGCTCTCTATTTTTTAGTAGGGGTCTCTATTCTGAATTTCTATTTTTGTGGCCAAAATCATATCAAAAAAATTAGATCTTGTTGACTAGGTCAAATGCAAAAAAAAAAGAAGAAAGTTTTGTGATGGGTATGCACTTATTTTTTTTACATGGTTCAATGAATGATATGAGTTGTCATTTGGGTTGATTTCTGGTTATTATTACTGATAATAATTGATTTTTAGAGCTAACCCTATGGTTTTCATAAGTTGAATATATTTTGCATATCTTGTTTGCTTGTTTGCTTGTTGGAGAGTTCGTCACTTGCTTGCATGGAAAAGCTCAACAAAAATTGCTAAAAATCAAGTAAAATCTACTAAGCGCGTTGCAAGGATCCCAGGTATTCTCCTTCATCTAATAATATTTTGATTTGGGACTTAAAATAAATCTATTATGTGTCAAGCTTGTGTGCATTTTTTCATGCTTTTGATCTATTTCTACACACTTGCATAATTGATACTAGGTTGTGAACCCTTAAGGATTCATTAAGTAGTCTTAGAATACTTGTGATTGATCTTGATTGCTATCTTGGGTTATTGGACTCGCTAATCCGTCGGCCCCTCATTTTCGCCCCGTGGTTGCAATCTCAGCGCCATAAAGGGGAGGGGTCAACAGGACAGAAGTGTTAAATGTTCCACTTGGCAACCCTTTTGTGCTTTTAGGAACTCCCTTGTTTTCTAAGTTGTGGACTCATTTTTAGCTTGTGTGAGGTGTTAAGTGTTCCACCTTGTGGAATCATCTCATATTCGCTTTAAACGTTAAGTGTTCCTCTTTCTACTTTTTGGATGCTTTTGGTAGATTTGCTTTCGGAACATACATCTGTGCTCACATAGTAATTAGGCCCTATGAACACTATTTGTGATTCTTGAGAGATTGGATTCCTAGCGAAATCCTTCTTGACGATAGAATCCTTGTAGGTAGGGAGGATACTTAGTGCGTTTCACATTCAACTTAGTTAGTGAGTCTTCTCTTATTGATCGACACATTCTCTCTTCGGAGAGGTTGATAGATCACGTGGGGTTGATATCATGAGCTTTGGTGAATCAAAATTGGTTAGTGCGTCTTCTCTTATTGATTGATACATTCTCTCCCCGGAGAGGTTGATAGATCACGTGGAGTTGATATCACAGACCTTGGTGGAACAAAACTTTGTCTTAGCGTGTCGGATTAATCTGCTTGCTTTGTTTGGGTTAAAAGTGAAGAGGTGTCAAAACCTTGAATCTGGAGCCAAGTCCCCTTGTGGTATACTATTGTGAGTCATCTTTAGAGAGGGTTAACCGTAGCGGACAATCCCTTCACAGGGCAAACTGCATTGACGGAACCTCAAGCGGTAATAGCCATTTTCGCCATGGTAGTGACAACCGCTATATAAATGTCCTTGTGGAAGAAATCTCCACGGGTATGGTTCATTGTTGGGTTGTTAGATCTCCCTAGCAGCTCTTGAAGATTAAGTTCTCGGACTGTGTCAAAACCCTGGTGCGCCAGGATTGGAGTTCACCCCTTTGAATCATAAAAGTTGCAGAGTCAAACCATTACTAAAAACCCTAGAGAGACCAATTTTTTATTCTCAGGTATATGTGTGTTATTGCAAAACTTTTCAAAACATACACAATTAGTACTCTCAGAGATTAGCACAATTTGGTCACTTGATTGTTCATGCACAAGGTTGCTTTTGCCCTTGTTCATTGTTTTCAGACGTGCTTGGAATCACTTGCTTGCTGTTCTGCGTGCTTATTTATCTACTTGGCTATTAAAAATGATCAAATCTGGTATAACCTTCAAAATTTGGATAGTACAATTTGCAAACAATCCAAAATTGAAAACCTTAAATTTTGCAAAAATTGACGTAAAGTTCTTTCTGGAGTCAAAAGTTATTTCAGGAAGTCAAAAGTCGTACGAGTTTTGTCAAGTGTCATTTCAGTATTACCCAACTGTCGTATGAGTTTAGCAACTATCATTTCATAGACTACCCAGTGTCGTGTGAGTCTGCAGGGTGTCGTTTGGAAAAATTTGAGAGAGTTGTCAGAAATTGTCAAATTGCAAGATATCCAATGTTTCCAGCCTAGTTCCAGAATCTGTCAAAAATATCATTGTGTCAAGAACAGATCAGTAGCTATTGAGAATTAGTACACATGTCTCAAAGAATCAGTACACATGAGGAAGAAATTCTAATCGCCGCTATAATGAAACAGATACATGCTATGCAAGTCCAGCTTGACAAACTTGAGAAAGAGAAAGAATCTAAAAAGTTCTCCATGGAATCTTTATACTCTTTTCCATTTGATAAAGACTTGTACATGTCACCATGCCCCCGAAAAAAAATTGAGCAATATGATACCTCTTCCACGGAGAGTGACACATCTAGCTTTGGAGACTATGATGACTATGACAACAGACAATGTAATGATACCTATGACACCTCTGTTCCTAAGAGTCCTCCTCATCGTTCATTCCTGCTTACTACAAATGGGCCATCACATTGGATAGATCAGGAGAGTGATCCATATGATTCTGATTATCAAAGAGACTTTGATGATTTCTATGCACAATACCCAGATGATCCATCTGTTTCACTTGAGGAAGAGAAAGTTTACCACGCTGATTATAAACATGCATACTATAAGGATCTCTCCTCTAAGAACTCTCAGGCTGAAAATAAAGATTACACTCTCAAGCAAGATCATGTTAATGTTGGACCTTTGTCTTGTGATGGTTCCCTTCCATCCCCTACTTCCTCCAATACTCGTACATTTCCTAAAGCTTCTGAGTCTTTCACATCTTTCACAGAACCTTCATCTGACACAAGCCCTGATACTTTTCATGTGGTTCCCTATAGTTATCCTCTAGGGCTACCTCTTAAAGAAACTCAAGCTAACCTTCACTTGGCTGCAAAGACTTTCAATAATGATAAACCTAAAGAGCCTAAGCCTTCATATGCTATAATCCCTACTTCAGCTAGTCCTACACCATCTCTTCCAAAATCATCCATACAATCCCAACATGCTTCCTTGTCCTTAGAAGTGGCTCCATGTCAAGAGGACTCTAAAAATGATGAAGAAAAGAACAATCAAAATGACAATCAAAATAACCTTACTACGCTTGCGCTTTCCAAAGATGATACTTCCATTAAGGTTGGTAAAAATGGTGTTCCTTCCAATGTCAAGCCTATTGAAAATCAAAAGAAAAATTATGCACTTGTGCTATCCAAAGATCCTTGTCAAGATCAAAGTCTTCCATCTTCTTGTTCTACCACTCCATGTTCACTTCCACTTTCTACTCTTCCTAAGTCTTCGCAAGCTTTGAATGATCCTATCAAAGAAAATGCTCTTATTCAAGATGTCCATGATTTTATTGAAAATTCTAATGCTCACTCTGAAGATGCTGATATCCTTGGTTGTCATATAGATGCTGATGAACTTATTGATTATCCTTTTGCATCTTCCACTTCCATCCTTGGACCTCTTCCACCACTACAAAGATCTTCACGCATTCCTTCCATCTTGGGTCCTTATGTCCCTTCACTTTCCCCTCCTAACTTTCCTAATTCACCATCCATCTTGGGTCCTTACATACCTCCATCTCCTGTCTTTCCTCAAGATCAACATAGATGCATACCCTTGAATCATTTTCATCCACCCACCCATCTAAACCAGTTGTATCCTCCCTCTTCCACAAATCCCAAGTCTTTTGGAAGTAACTTGAATGTTCAATACAAGAAAAAGAAGCAATACAAGAATCCATCAAAAAAAGAATATCACCATGTCTCCTCTCATAGACATGGAAGCATAAAGTCAAAAGAAATATCTAAGAAAAAAACTACAAGACAAGTATGGGTTCCAAAATCCATCATTCAAGATATTCTCTCTAGATCATCAAAAGGAAATAAAAATCCTAAGGCTATATGGATTCCAAAGTCTCTCTTGAAAGAGTCTGGTGTTGAGCAAAAAGTGAAGTTGACATTCAAGCTTCCAAAGGCTTCCACTTCATCTCCCTCCAAAAATATTCTTCCATTCCATATGCCTAAACCACAACCTCTGCTATCCATTCACCATATTCCTTCACGTATTCCTTCATTCAAGATTCCTCCATCCTCTCACCACCCTTCAAGGTATGTGTTGACGTTGATCTTGCCTTCCTTTCCATCTACCCTTTCACAATCCTTCCATTCATTATCCTTTTACCTTCTATCATTTTTCCTCATTTTCCTATTCCTCCTATCTTCCAACCTCACTCGCTTTACATAAAACTTTATCCTCCATTTTTCTCTTCCATCTCCCTTTCCCTATCAGCATCTTTGAGCATATCATTTTGAATCTTTGGCATATCATGGTTTATCCTTTCAAGGAGCATTACATAAAAAGCTTGCCTTCTTCCAGAAAAAAAAAGAAATAAAAAAAAATAAAAAATTTGAAAATGTGCCTTGGTGAAAACCTAGAAACAGGTACTTTGGTAGCAAAAGTAAAGAAAAATTAATTCGTCCTATGGTGAAAACTACTTCCTTGTGGCACCTTGGATAAGTACCATGATGAAAACCTGGCAATCAGGCATCATGCGTAGTTCTTCTACATATTTCATCCATTCCATCTTCTCCCTTTGATCTTGACAATGTTGATCTATACACGAACATTTGGCTATTTTGTGAGTTGTCTGATGATGATCTTGCTTTCAATCCCTTCCTATTTAGCCTTCATATTTATTTTCCTTCATTCATTTTCACCTGTCGCTATCCTTTTCCCCTTTGGTCTTGATCTAAGAAAGAAAGAGTAAAACACAGTGCTATGAAGCCTCTTGACATGTCTACTCCTTTGGACTACATCCTGTCCTTCTTTGGCAGTACACTTTTGTGACTTATATCCTATGCTGGCCTTTCATTGCTTGTCCAAATGCACTTTACATGATGATTTTTCCCTAGCTTGGGTACCCTTGAGGAGTTTTCCCTTGACGATTTCTTCCCTTCATTCTCCTTCATTCTCTTGTCTTCCATCTCATCCACCAGCTTGCCAATCCCTCTTGTTCTCCACCTTGCTAGACATTGGGACTACACGATATGATCTTGCTTGGGAGTTTGCAATGAAAAAAGAAGCTATCAAGTATACCAAGTATTAGTACCAGTATCAGAACAAGTATCAGAACTAGTATCAGTACAAGTATCAGAATCAGTATCAGAACCAATATCAGAACAATTATCAGAATCAGTATCAGAATCAGTATCAGAACCAGTATCAGAACAATTATCAGAATCAGTATTAGAACTAGTATCAGAACTAGTATCAGAACAATTATCAGAATCATTATCAGAATCAGTATTAGAACTAGTATCAGAACAATTATCATAATCAGTATCAGAACAATTATCAGAACAAGTATCAGAACAATTATCAGAACAAGCATCAGAACCAGTATCAGAACAATTATCAGAATCAGTATCAGAATCAATATTAGAACCAGTATCAGAACAATTATCAGCATCAGTATCAGAATCACTATCAGAATGAGTAACAGAACAAGTATCAAAACACCTATTAGGGCTACACCTTTCGCTTTAGTTTATGGGTCTGAAGCGGTACTGCCTATTGAGGTTGAAATCCCATCACTCAGAATCAAAATGCATGGACTTGTCACTGATGAAGACTACCGAGTGTCTAGGTTACAAGAACTGGAATTACTAGATGAGCGCAGGCAAGCAGCGTATGATCATCTCAGAGTATATCAGAAAAGAATGTCTAGAGGCTACAACAAGAAAGTCAGACATAGAGAATTTCAGGTTGGCGATCTAGTGTTGAGAGAAAATCCTAAAAATCAATCACATCGAGAACGCAAGGGGAAGTTCGAACCTAATTGGTTGGGTCCCTTTGTTATCACTGCTACTTTTGGCTCTGGTGCCTATCAACTCTCAATGACTGAAGGAGAACAGCTCCGAGAACCAATCAACGTTCTCCATCTGAAGAAATTCTACGCCTAAGGCATTTAGTGCTTGGTAAATGTCCTGAAAAAAATCTTAAAAATTAGAAAAAGTCCTGAAAAAATGAACATCTTGGTGAAAACCTAGCAATAGGCGCCTTGATGATTCACAAAAAAAATAAAAAAATATCAAATGTACAAAAAAATCAAAAAATATCAAAAGTACAAAAAAATTGAAAAAATGAAAAATACAAAAAAAAAAATGAAAAAGAAGAAAAAGTGCCTTGGTGAAAACCTGGAAACAGGCACCTCGGTAGCAAAATAGAATCTCTACCAAGATGGTGAAAACCCGGCAAACGGGCGCCACTTGTTCCAAATGCTCCATCTATCAGTGCAATCTTGGTCTTTCCCAGCTTTCAGTCTTGCTTTAGTTTGTACATATCTCCCGGTTTGTTCCTGCATTTCCAGTTTTCAATAAGTCGGCCTGTACACCAACCAGTTCAAGCGTTTGCATCCTATCAATGTTCACACTTGGGGGCAATCAATGTCATATCCTATGGTCTCCCATGTATCTTAGACGTGTCATATCCACTCAGAGTCCTTTGAAGCTTCAAGTTGAGTCAGTCAGTCAGTCTCGTCTCCAGAAAGGATTTTGCATCAACAACAATCAAACATCAAAACTCAACTGAAAACAATCTGTGCTTTTCATGCTTTTATCTCCTTGTAGGCTTACTGATTCGCATTGAGATTTTTGCATATTGTGTCCCTTCGAGCTCTTCGATGATGTCTTTTACAGGATTTAGAGAGTGATGACTGGGGGCATAATCTTTTCTTTGTCTTCTGCTTGTATGTGAAAATCTAACAGCTTTGGAA
This sequence comes from Chamaecyparis obtusa, assembly GCA_027943335.1. NCBI lineage: Eukaryota > Viridiplantae > Streptophyta > Pinopsida > Cupressales > Cupressaceae > Chamaecyparis > Chamaecyparis obtusa. Next base: position 90,047 of record BSBK01007480.1, on the reverse strand, counting down.
ATTTTGGATTGAAATGGTGTCCGACTGTAAGAGCCTCTATCTCGAATTGGATGGCCATGCGTACCTCGACCATTGATACCCGAAAAATTCAAGGAAGTTTGATCTAACTATTGTCTTTTTGAGTAAGTTCTTTCTCCTACTGTGGAACGCAATCTTGCCTAAGGATGTGAACGATAAAGGGTCACTACGAGTAATTCACATTGGATTTAGAATGATCTCTTGACTGTTTGATGTGTTTGCAATGCAAGGCGTACTCAGGTCATCACAATGTTTATGTTTTGATGCTTGTACAAATTGCTATATCAAAATGGACATGATATTCAGGTCATCCTGGCGTTTGTGCCTTGATGCTTATATCTAATCCGACATTCAACAACTAAAATCAATATTCATATGTCCATGGTTGTTTGACCAGTGGGTGTTGTATTGATTCTTGCACATACAAATCGATATTCATATGTCTATGGTTTCATGGCTAGTGGGCATTGTATTGATTTATCCGGTTACCTAAAAGTTCAATGATGATAACAAATCGACACATGATCAGTGACTAGGTCCTAGGTCTTAGGTTGCATTTCATTTTGCATGTCTCATTGCATTTTGCATGTTTACATGATCTCACAATGATTAAACGAACTTCAATGCTTAAATGATTTTTCAAATTGCATCTTCAAGTCTAACAAGAGCTGAATCTCACACGAAGGTTCCTCCAATGAAATAGCAAGTAGAATCCTTTTTCGGGATCAAAATTCAAATCTGAGATCATTCATATTATTAACTACTTGCATAATCAACCTTTAATCATCACAAAAATCTAGTATTCAACTTAACTGATTATCTTACATCAAACTATCAAAATTTCAACTTGGTCAACCATGGTCAAACCTAGTCAAACTTGGTCTTTTGGGACCTTCCAACGATGCAGAATACGTTCTCGGACGTGTATAACCACTTTTCAAATCAATTAACATGCTTCTAAACTACAACGCTGACGTTTCTTGTCAGATTTCAATTTTAATCCCGAAGGGGGCATGGTATTGCACATCATTCAAAGTCTGTAAATCAAATTCTATCGATCAAGTCTATCAATATCTTTCATCAGTGATCAAGACAAACAATCACGTCTAGTTACTGATTCATCAAAAGTCCTCATCGCTCAGGGCAAATCTATCATCACTTGGGGCATATCAGATTCATCGATCCATATCAATCTGGTATTCTCCTAATCTTGTAAACTGTATCAATTTTTGCAACCATCAGATCATAGTGTTATTTCCTTGGTTCTTCGGCAACTAAAGGATTTAGATGTGATACCTGCTAGTTCTGCTAAGACAATCGAGTCTAGAACGGGTCACTCACTTCTTATCAATCCTAAGGTTCAGAATCAGGCATTTTGACACTTTTTCGCAATAATAGGTTCATTTGCTTCTACAGTGAACATTATCTTTGGTCATTCAAGACCTATTATCTCCATATCAATTCAATATCAATCAACTCCTATCTCAATATCTCTCAATCAGTTTCTATCTTGAGATCGGTTTATCTTTTGAATCAGTTTCATATCTCTATCAAACACAGACTATCTTTGAACCACTGCGCTTCACATAGTAATTCAAAGAGGGGCAAAATGTAATACCCCAAAAATGGGCTATAAGTTCATTAACCTCCTATATCATCAAATCATATGAAATCGACATCAAAGTCCTAATCTAAGGCACATCTAAACATCATCAAATCTAATTGATTATCTTAAATTTTGCATCGGAGAATATTCCTAATTATCTTAATTATCTTTAATTTTATAATTATTTGGCAATAAATCACATTTATCCTAAAGTTTGATTAATTGAATATTTTCATATTTAATTAATTAGATTTAATATTTGCCACTTAATTGTGTAATTAAATTTAATTCTATCTATTATTAATTGTATTATTTAATTTTGACAATAAATCAAAATTTCTATCTTTAATTGATTAAATTCTTATTTAATTAATTAAAGCATGTTGTCATTATTTAATAATATAATTTTTAATAAAAGTTTGATTAAATAATTGATTAACCCATAAATCAATTGTTTTATTTTTAAAATCAGTTAAGTTGGAAATAAATCACTTTATTATTAAATTAATTCATAAATAAAACATGCACAATCATAAAAGCAAACAACTATCAATTATCAATTAAAGCTAAACTCTATTTTGAGTTAAAACTTAGCTTTTGCATGTTTTTGTGAGTTAATTATCTTTTATTTAAAAATAACTCAAAAATCAAGTTGAGTTATTTGAGTGATTTATGGCTTTTTCCCATGCACCTCCAAAGCCCTGGATTTCTATAAATTAAAGGCTCAGCTCTTCACAAATCATCTCATATTTTGCACAATCACGCTGGAGAATTGGAATTGAAGAATCAAAGCTCTTGCGAATTCAAAGCTTTGTGAGATCAATCTTATTTTTTTTGCATTCATATTTCATATCATTGTTAGATTAGCATAGCATATCAGTTTTCATATAGATTAATTTCATATCAATTTTTATCATTCTTATTGCATAGAAAATATCAAAAATATAGATTAATTGCATTTATTCCATATCTAGAATTGCATTCAAATCCTTCATTTAGGTGTCATCTAGGTCACTGATCTCGATTACAATCTGAGAACATTAATCTCGCACCTATTAGAAGGCAGTAAATCGCTTGGTTAGATAGTTTTCAATTTTGCACGATTTTGATTATAGCTAACCTCTAATGTTTTACTGAGTGTTGTGTTTACAGATCAGGTATAATTTTCACACACATAGTATCATATCATATCGTTATCATATCAGGAGGCAAATCAATGGCATATCAGTTTCATATCAAATCTATCAACATATCAGCAATCAATCAACCCAAGACCTTTATCAGTGAACCCAGGACCTTTATCAGTGAACCCAGGACCTATCATCAAACCAGGACCCATATCATATCAGAGGCATCAGAATCATATCAGCACCATCATCAGAGGCACATCATCATCATCAGGAAGTACATCAATCAGAACGATCAGAGGCATATCAGAACCAGGACCAGAATCAGATCATCATACTAAGGGAATCTTTGAATCGGTGTTCTTCGCACATCGACTCAAAGAGGGGCATTTGTAGACATGGAAAATTAGCAAAGGCTTAATTCAATCAAAAGGTGCAATCAAATCATCAAAATAGCATAAATGGAACAAAGGCAATTCAAATCAAAGGAAAATTCAATTAAATGATTAAATGATTAAATAAAGCTTGAAAAGGGGAAAAACACTAAGAAATTGATTAAATTCAATTAATGACATAGTTGTTGAAATGAAAAATCAAAATGAACCTCTTACCCTTCATGGCTAAATTTAATTACTTTAATTAATTAATAAATATGAAATTCCCTCAACAAAGGAAAAAGGAGACAAAATGGACACAAATCACTCACTTTTGTTGAAATGGTCCAGCCTTTTGAAACCATTTAAATGTTTGTCCCCCAATTTAGGGACAAAGCAAAGCCAATTGACCTTACCCAAGCATAACCATGGTTATCTCACTCTACCCCCTACCCTTGGGAAAATCTTATAAATAGAAGGCATTTTGAGGCATTATTCATCCACTCCATATCTTTGAATTGCAGCAAAGCTCTGTCAATTTGCATCCATATCACTCACTTATCATTTGTCATTGCTAATTAGCTTAAATTGCATTGATCATAGTAGATTGTTCATCAAATAGAGCTAGAATTTGATAGAATAGATCTAAATTTGCATATCATTTAGCTTAATTCTCATCTTTAGAGTGTCACTAGTGAGGATCATAGCTAAGAGCCTCATTTACCACTTTATTTTAGAGATCCATGAGATGTTGATAGATTAATTGTGCATTTGTTAGATTATTTTGCTCTAATTCTTGTTGTTCTTGGTTAATCTTGTAATTTCATGAAGGTGTAAATCACTCACACATAATAGTAAATAGGCCCTATGAACACTATTCATGGTTCTTGAGAGAGTGGGTTTCCAACGAAACTCTTCTCAACAAAGGAATCCTTGTAGGTAGGGAGGTTTCTGAGAGCATCTCACGTTCTACTAGATTTGTGCATTTTTAGCTTCTAATTGATACATTCTCTCTTCGGAGAGGTTGATAGATCATAAGTGGTTGACATCATAGATCTTTGTGAGATAATCTTAGTCTTAGTGTGTCAGATTAATCTGTCTACTTTGTTTGGGTTAAAAGTGAAAAGGCTAGAGGACTATGCTCTACTCCTTTTTTGGGTAGTACCAGAAACTCAGATCCTTGAATCTGGAACCAGTCTCCATGTGGTATATTTTGTGAGTCACCTTTAGAGAGGGTTAACCGTAGTGGACATTCCCTTAATTAGGTCAACCACATTGATGGAACCTCAAGCGGTAATAGCCATTTTCGCCGTGGTAGCAGTAGCCGCTATATAAATGTCCTTATGGAGGAAATCTTCATGGGTGTGGTCTCTTGTTGGGCTGTCAAATCTCCCTAGCAGCTTCTGATTGATTAAATTCTCAGACTGTGTCAAAACCCTAGTGCACCTAGATTGGAGTTCGCCCTCTTGAGATCACAAAAGTTGTAGAGTTAGACCATTACTAAAAACCCTAGTGAGGCCAAATTTTCATTTTCTAGGAATATGTGCATTATTGCAAAACTTTTTGGAACATACATTGTTAGCACTCCTAGGGATTAGCACAATTCAATCACTTGATTGTTCATGCATAGGATTGCTTTGTCCCCTGTTCATTATTTTCAGACATGCTTGAAATCACTTGCTTGCTATTTTGCGTGCCTGTTTATCTATCTGGTTACTAAGAACAAATCAATCCGCTACAACCTTCAAATCTAGACAGACAATTTTGTGAACAATTTAAAACTAAAAATCTGAAAAATTGCAAAATCTGATGTCAAACACCTTTCTGGAGTTAAAATTCATCTTGTAAAGTCAAAAAGTCATATGACTTTTGGCTATTGTTATTTCAGAACCCCTAGATTATCGTATGGTATATGGTACATTGTCCTACGAGTTTTTCTGCCAATCAATTCCAAAAGTCAAAATTCCTGCAATCAACTATCATGCAAGTTTGACAACTATCGTAAAAGTTTTTCAATTGTCATTTCATGCTGTACCCACTGTCGTATGAGCTTGTAGAAAGTCGTTTGAGAAATTTTGAAAAATTATCAGAAAGTTGTCAGAACTGTCAGAGACCCAGCTTTTCTAGCCTATTTCTAGAGTTTCAAGAAAATCATTGTGTCAGGAACAGAGCAGCAACTATTGAGAATCTAATCATTTTCCTAAAGTGGCCTTTTGAATCTAATTTAGCCTTCTATTTAATCGATTTGAGTCTTTATCATCTTATGTCAAAACCTTGTCATAACTATCAATCTTCAATCCATCTTAAAAATGGCTAAGTGTTGTGAACTCATGTCCGCTATCTTTTGGGAATCTACCCATACATCCAGGGCACAGTCTCCTTTATCTACGTCTAATCCAAGCTTCAATCAACCAAACCTTGACAAGGTTGCATCATTTAATCTTCTTGAATTAGATCTTTCTTTAGTTGTCTTCATCATATTCTTTTGCTTCACCCAAGGTTAATGGTGGAAACTAGAGCTTCCTATCACAAGAAATCTAGAGAAGTATCCCATCCCATACCTCCGAATACTCTCCAAGCTCCAACTCTTGAGAAACTCTACAATTCTAGTCTTTACGAAGATGACGGTCTTGGCAATTTTCAATTGAAAACTGGTTATATTCCTCCTTCATCAACTCACAGAGGTAATCAACAAACTCCTCCTTGATCTATCCCAAGGAGAACTCCTAACATGTCTCAAGCAAGGAAAAACTTTGGCTCTCAAAGAGCTCAATCTCAACATGGTGCAGATCAGCAACCCACACCTAAAGAAATTACTCAATATCAAAATGATGATAACTTCAAAAGAATGATGAAGCATTTCTTGAAAGAAGATAGAGAAGCATACTTTTTACAATTAGCTCATCAAGGAGCCAAACTTCCTCCCAACTTTAATGTTGAAGATATCATTACGCATGAGGAAGAAACTCTACTCACAACTATGATGAAATAGATGCATGCCATGCAAGTCAAACTTAATAAACTTGAGAAAGAAAAGGAACCCAAGGAGTTCTCCATGGAGGCCCTATGTCCTCTTCCATTTGACAAAGACTTATACATGACACCATTCCTGAAAAGAGTGGAGATGCCTAAATATGATAAGTATGATGGACACTCTAACCCTCAAGATCATGTCAGAGAATTCTGTACACAATCTATGGAGTTCATGCATGAACCAACCTATCTGATGCGTCTCTTTCCTTGATCTCTGGGAGGAGCAGCCATTCATTGGTTCTCTAGAGTGCCTTCTACTATCAAAACTTTTGAGGAGTTGATCAAATTGTTCTATCAGTAATACTCCTACAACATTCAACATCCAGTCACCATGATTGATATCTTCAATCTCAAGCAATATCCATGAGAACCATTCCTGACATTTCTCAAAAGATGGAGGAAGAAATTCTCTCTATATGCTAGGCCTATCCCAGAAACTGAGAAACTAGAAATCTTCATCAATAATCTTTTCCTAGAGATCAACTACCCTTTACAAATGCAAGATCATACATCTTTTGATAAGATGGTAGATAATGCGATCAAAATAAAAAAGGTACTTGTGAAAAAAGGAGACATCACACTTCAAAAGGACAAGTACAAATCAGGATCCAGTTCTAAAGACAAGAACAAAAACTGGAACAAGAATAAAGGCATTGTCACAAATGGTGTTATTGAAACCATCTATGCCCCATCAAAGGCACCAATTTTTAATCTAACTATTGGTACCCAAGCAATCAAAGCTTCAGAGAAAAAGGTGTCTGAACCATCTCAAAAGAAGCTAGAATACAAATCTTGGTCCGCTGATAATAAATGAAAGTTCACTCCTTTGGGAGAATCTTTAGAATTAGCTATGAGAACTCTACTAGCTAATAACATCATCTCTTTGCCTAAGATTCGACAATCTGATCCTGATCCTAAACCAAAATGGTGGAGAGAGAATGAATTCAATGATTTCCATTGGGGTAAAGGTCACAAAACCAATAACTGCTTACGCTTGAAACATACTATTCAAGATCTGATTGATAAGGGAGACATCACAATCAATAATCATAAGAGAAATAATGATCATACAACATTCATTGAACCATTTTCGAAACATGGTCAAGAAGTTTCATCTTCTTAGCCTAATATGGGGGCAAAGGTCAATTATGCATACCCTGAAAATAATGTTGTTATCAATATGGTTGAACCTTGTCCCTCTGAGCATTGCAATGTCATCACAATTGTGCGAAGAGATAGAGATCATACTTCAGCTAATGCAGTTACTCGATCACAAGCTCAGACACATCTGAATGGACAAATCCCATATTCATCAAATGTCCCTAAGATGCCCTTCAATCTTTCTTCTGCTTCCAAAAAGAAGGCTGCTTCTAAATCTTCCAATCCTAAAGATAAAAGGCCAACATCTTATAGCATTGTTCAAAAACTCCAACACACTAATGCAAAAATTTCCATGTTTGAGTTCCTTTAGATATCTCCAGCTCATAGAGCTATTCTAGACAAAGCTTTGCTTGGATCTAATGTTCCTGATGACCTTGATTTAGACAGGTTCCAGACTATGGTTGGACATCTTATGTCTCCATAGTATATATCCTTTTCAGAGGAAGATGAAAACTCCTTGAGTCACCCGCATAACTAGCCCTTGCACATAGAAGTCTTGATCCAAAACCATAGAGTCAAATGTGTGTTGATAGATGGGGGCGCTGGCCTAAACATTTGTTCTTACAACTTGGTCACACAATTGGGATTTTCAGAATTGTCTATTGATCCTAGAAAGAAAATAACTATAAAAGACTATGATGCACAAGAAAGATCTTCTAAAGGCACCATTGTCTTGCCTATCAGAGCAGGTCTAATTATCAGAGATACTATATGTCAAGTTCTTGATCTTCCTTTGGCTTACAACATTCTTCTAGGGAGACCATGGATACATGAGATGAAGGCTATTCCTTCTACATTCCACCAATGCTTGAAATTTCCTTATGAAGGAGTAGAGGTCACTATTCTAGTAGACATATCCACCACTTGCAATACATTGAAGGAGAGTGCGGATAAACTTGTGCCTAATAACAGAGAATCTTCCATTGAGCCAACTAAAGAAGCATCCACATCTAAAATGGAAGACATTGCAAAAGAGGTCAATATCAAAGAAAATGGTATGGGCGAATATACTATAGAGCCAATCTTATCTTTAACATCTCTACCTATCTCACCTAAGTCTTATGGACAATCTTTAAAACAGTCCAAACTAGACTCTAAAGAACCTCTTGAGGCATATAAAAAGAATTTTTTAGTAGAACAAGTCTCCAAGCAAGAATTTGAAGAAGATGAAGTTGTGCTTTCATGGCTATACAAAGATGAACCTGAATCTCAAGCTATTCTAATTAGTGACTCTATCATATCCAAAATCCCTTCTAAGACATATGGTCCAGGAGATAAATTGATAGCTAAGATGGGATATCCAGGTAAAGGGCCTCTAGGAGTCAGAGGAAAAGGTCTTATAACACCTATTTCATATACTGGTGGGACAAACAAAGATACTGTTGGCTTAGGCTTTAAAAAGAAACCCTTCCACCTCAAAGGTAATTGTTCCCATGTCGTAGAGTAGATTGCACTAGGAGAACCCCTTCTTAAGAAGGAAGAAATTGAACCATCAGATAGTGATTCAGAGAGCTCAGAACTTATTCCTTATGAGCATTTGCCTACAGAAATCAAAGACCTCCTTGAAGCTGAAGATGATCCAATCAAAAGAATTAATATAGTAGAAACACAAGAACCTACTATAGAGCAAGAGATAGTTGCCACACAAGAACCAACTAATCTTGAAGATAATCAAAAAGAGGAAGGTGGTAGTTATTCTAAGATAGATTCTCATGAGTATGAATTCAAATCAAAATCTGAGGGTAACCCTTCTTGGGGTACTCATCCTGACTTCACTCATGTTCTTAGATTTCCTAGAGGCATAGATGAAGAATCTAATGACTATGAATGGGGAGCCATTCTAGAAGAAGATGAGCTTATTACAGAGAAACATGTTGATGTTATTCACCAATATGCACCTAGACCCAACATAAGTCTAGAGAGAAATGATGAACTTATCGAGTCTGGTCCGCCTATGGCTAAATTGGATTCCCACAATGACATTGAGCCTATTCACGAATTGAATGTCTTAAGTTGTAATATCACCTTTGAACTCGAGCATCAGGTTAGGACCAATGATGATAGATCCATGTTCGTAAACACTATCTCCCAATCTTTCCCCATTTTGACTATCCAACATCCTGAACTTCTTGATCAAACCTCCACAAATCCGAGCCATGGTATTTATACCTTCCCAAATGATTATGCCCTTGCTTGCTACCTCAATGCAGTTGAGCCTATGAGGACTTCCATCAGTGAACTAAGTGTTAGCATGATGGAGTTAGACATCAAGTATCTTAGTCTGAAAAATAAGAATAAGAATAAAAAGAAAAGGAGTTCTGAGGGTGAAAACCACTTTGTGGCAGTCTCAGAACCTACAAAAGTAAAAATAAAAGATGTATCCAAAGGTGAAAACCTCTTCGAGGCACCTAAGGATGAGATATTTGATGTCCTTCTGAGTCATTTATAGGACAAATCTCCAGTTCTAGTTGAGCCCACTCAATCCATCAACTTGGGAACAACAGAAGAACCACAGTTGATTCATGTAGCACAATCTTTATCAAAAGAAGAGAAGCAAAAATTTATTACATTCCTAACAAAAAAGAAGATCAACTTTGCATGGAAATATTTAGACATGCCAGGGTTGGATTCTGATCTTATAATGCATCATTTATCTATAGCTCCAAATGTCAAACCTATCAAGCAAAAATTGAGAAAGATGCATCCTCATGTTGCACTCTTGGTAAAAGCTGAATTAGAGAAGCTCCTGAAAGCTAGATTCATCTGAGTTATTGACTTTGCAGAGTGGATCTCTAATATTATACCTATTTCAAAACCAAATAAATCAATCAGAGTGTGCACAAACTTTAGAGATGTCAACAGAGCATGCCCTAAGGATGATTTTCCATCACCTAACATTGATATGATAGTGGACATGACTGCAGGCTTTGGGATGTATTCTTTAATGGATGGTTTTTCTGGATATAATCAAATAAAAATTGCTCCAGAGGATCAAGAGAAAACTACTTTCACATGTGCATGGGGCACCTTCTATTGGAATGTCATGCCATTTGGGCTTAAAAATGCTGGTGCTACATATTAAAGAGCCATGACATCTATTTTTCATGACATGATGCATAGGACTATGGAAGATTATGTTGACGATACTTTGACAAAATCTATGATTCAAGTTGAACATCTAAATGACTTGAGCAAGATACTAGATAGAATGGAAAAATTTAGTCTTAGACTAAATCCTAAGAAGTGTGCTTTTGGTGTCACTTCTGGAAAGCTCTTAAGATACATAGTTTCAAAGAAGGGTATTGAAGTTGATCTAGCTAAAGTAAAAGCTATCATGGAAATGCAACCTCCAAAGAATATTAGTCAAATGAGGACATTGCAAGGGAGAGTTCAATCTATTAGAAGATTTATATCACAGTTAGCAGACATATCACAACCTTTTACAAAGACATTACATAAAGGTGTGACATTTGCATGGAATGAAGAATGTGAGAACAACTTTAATCATATCAATAAGTATCTATCAAATCCTCCTATCTTGATGCCTCCCATTCCAGGGAAGCCTTTGATCTTATATGTCTCCGCTACAAATACATCACTGGGGGCATTGCTAGCACAACATGATGAGAATAAAAAGGAAAGAGCTATATACTATATCAGTAGAACATTGGTTGCATATGAGAAGAACTATTCAATGATTGAGAAAGCTTGTCTAGCTATGATCTTTGCATCACAAAAATAGAGACATTACATGTTAGCTCATACCACACATTTGGTAGCTAAGATTGATCCCCTCAAGTACCTACTAAGCAAAGTTGCCCTCATGGGTAGATTAGCTAAATGGGTCATGCTCTTAAGTGAATTTGAAATTGAATATGTTGAAAGAAAGGCTATAAAAGGATAGGTTATTGTTGATCAATTAGCAGATGCACCTATGATTGATGATACACCAATGCAAATGGAATTTCCAGATTCCTCTATCATGACTCTTTCTTCTAGAGAATGGCAGTTATTCTTTGATGGCTCCTATACACAGAATGGATCTGGAGCAGGCATATTGTTCATAACTCCTCAAGGATACTCCATACCTAAAGCATTCAGATTAAATTTCCCTTACACAAACAATATTGCAAAATATGAAGCCCTTCTCAATGGCATGAAAATAGAAATTGAATGGAGAATGACAGAGCTACACATTCATGGAGACTCTCAACTTGTTATCCATCAAGTCAATGATGTGTACCAAACTAAAGATGAAAAGCCCATTCCTTATAAGAGAATGGTAGATGATTTAAAGAAGTATTTCTTATCTGTCACATTTGAGAAAATTCCTAGAACAAAGAACAAGGTTGCTGATGCAATGGCAACATTATCTACTTTATTACAACAACCCGAACATGAGCTATGCTATGAGTTCCTGGTGGAAGCACTATCTTATTCTACATATGATTCCCCCAAAACTTGCATGATCTACACTTTTGTTGGTCATGATTCATCTAGATACAAAAACCTATTCTCCTATCTCCAAGCCCAAATCATTCTCGATACCTTCAACCGCCATGAAAAGAGATACCTTATCCGTAATGCCTCCCGATATGTCATCATTTGTCACGATCTGTACAAACAAGGTCTAGATGGTATGCTACTTAGATGTTTAGAATGGGAAGAGTCTCAATGTGCATTAGAGGAAGCCCATGATGGTATTTGTGGGTCACACTTGAATGGTTTAATAGTAACTCAAAAACTTATTAGGGTTGGGTACTATTGGCCTAAAATGGAGAAAGAGTCTATCAAGTTTGCTAAGAATTGTCAAAAGTGCCAAGTACATGGTAACTTAATTCATGCATTAGGGAGAGATCCATACATCATCATTCTTCTAATGGACATACCCATATTATAACAGCTACATATTATTTCACAAAATGGGTAGAAACAGTCCCTTTGACTCAAGCAACCCGCAAAAAAATTTCTATGTTCATTCTAAACTACATCATATGTCGGTATGGTATTCCACACTCTATAGTCATAGATAATGGTGGACAATTTAAGAACAAAGACTTGGATGATTTATGTGCCAAATTCAAGATTACACAATATTGGTCATCTATCTACTATCCTCAAGGGAATGGACAAGTAGAGGCTTCCAATAAGAATCTATTGAAAATCTTGCATCGTACAGTTAATAAAATAGGAAGAGACTGGCATCTTATGATCAATTCAACTCTCTGGACCTACAAAAAAAGTATCAGAATGCCCACTAGGGCTACTCCTTTCACTTTAGTTTATGGGTCTGAAGTGGTCCTGCCTATTGAGGTTGAAATCCCATCACTAAGAATCAGAATGCATGGTCTAGTAATTGATGATGACTATAAAGTGTCTAGGTTGCAAGAACTTGAACTACTAGATGAGCGTAGACAAGCAGCCTATGATCATCTCAAAGTATATCAAAAGTGAATGTCTAGAGGTTACAACAAGAAAGTTAGACACAAAGAATTTTAGGTTGGTGATCTAGTCTTGAGGGAGAATCCTAAAAATCAATCACATAGAGAACGCAAAGGGAAGTTTGAGTCCAATTGACTAGGTCCCTTTGTTATCACTGCTACTTTTGTCTTTGGTTCCTATCAACTCTCAATGACTGAAGGAGAACAACTCTGAAAACCAATCAATGCTCTCCATCTAAAAAAATTCTATGCCTAAGGCATTCAATCTATGGTAAAATGTCCTGAAAAAAATCTTTAAAAAGTAAAAAATATCAAAAGTACAAAAAAAATTGAAAAAATGAAAAATACAAAAAAAATGAGAAAAAGAAAAAGTGCCTTGGTGAAAACCTGGAAACAAGCACCTTAGTAGCAAAAATAGAATCTCTGCCAAGATGGTGAAAACCCAGTAAATAGGCGCTACTTGTTTCAAAATGCTCCATCTATCAGTGCAATCTTGGTCTTTCCCAGCTTTTAGTCTTGCTTTAGTTTGTACATATCTCCCAGTTTGTTTCTTCTTTCCTATTTTCAATAAGTCAGTCTGTACACCAATCAGCTCAAGCGTCTGTATCCTATCAATGTTCAAACTTGGGGGCAATCAAAGTCATATCCTATGGCCTCCAATGTATCTTAGACGTATCATATCTAGTCCAAATCCTTTGAAGCTTCATCTGAGTCAGTCAGTCAGTCTTGTCTCCAGAAAGGATTTTGAATCTACAACAACGCAATCAAACATCAAAATGAAAACAATCTGTGCTTTTTACATTCTTTTATCTCCTTGTATGCTTATTGATTCACATTGAGATTTTTTCATAGTGTCCCTTCGAGCTCTTCGATGATGTCCTTTATAGGATTTAGAGAGTGATGAATGGGGGCATAATCTTTTCTTTGTTTTATGCTTGTATGTGAAAATCTAAACAACTTTGGAAATTTTGAATTGAAATGGTGTCCGACTGTAAGAGCCTCTATCTCGAATTGGATGGCCATGCGTACCTCAACCATTGATACTCAGAAAATTCAAGGAAGTTTCATCTAACTATTTTATTTTTTGAGTGATTTCTTTCTCCTATTGTGAAATACGATCTTACCTAAGGATGTGAACGATAAAGGGTCACTACGAGTAATTCACATTGGATTTAGAATGATCTCTTGACTGCTTGATGTGTTTGTACTATAAGGCATATTCTAGTCATCACGATGTTTATGTTTTGATGCTTATAAAAATTGCTATATCAAAATGGACATGATATTCAGGTCATCCTGGTGTTTGTGCCTTGGTGCTTATATCTAATCCGACATTCCAAAAACAAAATCAATATTCATATGTCCATGGTTGCCTAGCCAATGGGTGTTGTATTGATTCCTGTGCATACAAATCAATATTCATATGTCTATGGTTTCATAACTAGTGGACATTGTATTGATTTATCTAGTTACCTAAAAGTTCAATGATGACAACAAATCGACACATGATCAGTGACTAGGTCCTAGGTCATAGGTTTGCATTTCATTTTGCACTTTGCATGATCTCACAAATTGCTTGAACACTTAAATGATTCTTCAAAAAAAAAAATGCTAAACATATCACAAGAGCTGAATCTCATATGAAGGTCCATCCAATGAAGTAGCAAGTAGAATCCTTTTTCAGGATCAAAATCAAAATCTGAGATCGTTTATATTGTCAACTGCTTGCACAATCAACCTTCAATCATCATAGAAATCTAGAATTCAACTGATTATCTTACATCAAACTATCAAAATTTTAACTTGGTCAACTATGGTCAACTCATGGTCAAACCTAGTCAAACTTAGTCTTCTAGACCTCTAAACGATGCAGAACGCGTTCCCGGACGTGTATAACCACTTCTCAAATCAATTAACATGCTTATGAACCCTATAATGCTGACTTTTCTTGTCAGATTTCAATTTTCATCTCGAAGGGGGCATGGTATTACACATCATTCAAGTCTGTAATTTGAAATCATATCTTTCCTCAGTAATCAAGACAACAACCACATTTAGTTGTTGATTCATCAAGAAGACCTCATTGCTTGGGGCAAATCAATCATCACTCAGGGCATATAAGATTCATCGAGATCCATATCAATCTGGTATTCTCCTAATCTTGTAAACTATATCAGTCTTTTGTAACCATCGGTTCATTAGCGTTACTTCCTTGGTTCTTCGTAACTGAAGGGTTCAGATATGATACCAATGTGATTCTTATTGACAATCGGGTTTGGAATCGATCACTCACTTCTTCACAATCATAAGGTTCAGAATCAGGTGTTTTGACACTTTTACGCAATCATCAGTTCATTGCTATTATAGTTAACATTATCTTTGGTCATTCAGGACCTATTAGCCTCATATCAAACTTCAATCAGTTTCTATCTCATATCAATTTCAATTTCAAACAATCAGTTTCAACATCATACACAGACTGTCTTTGAACCACTGCGCTTTGCACAAAAATTCAAAGAGGGGCAAAATGTAACACCCCAAAAATGGGCTATAGGTTCATTAACCTCCTATATCGACACATCGAATGAAATCGACATCGAAGTCCTAACCTAAGGCACATTTGAACATCATCGAATTCTAATTGATTATCTCAAATTCTGCATCGAGGAATATTCCTAGTAATATTCCTAATTATCTTAATTATCTTTGATTTAATGATTATTTGGCAATAAATCCTATTTATCCTAAAAGTTTGATTAATTGAATATTCTGAATATTTAATTAATTAGATTTAATACTGCCACTTAATTATTTAATTGAATTTAATTATATTTATTCCTAATTATTATTATTTAAATCTGACAATAAATTAAAATTCCTATCATTAATTGATTAAATTCTTATTTAATTAATTAAAACAAGTCATCATATTTAATGATTTAATTGGAATAAAAGTTTGATTTAATAATTGATTAACCCATAAATCAATTGTTTTATTTTTAAATTAGTTAAGTTGAGGATAAATCACTTTATTTATTTATTTAATTCATGATTAATTATGCACATCCAAAAAATAGTTAAACTATAAATTAGAAAATCAATTCAAGTTGTTTTAAAAATAAACTCAACTCTCTTTTGAGTTAAAAGTTGATCTCAACTTCTTATTTAAATCAAAAAGTTGTTTTTGCATTATTTTTTGTGAGTTAACTATCTTTAATTCCTTGTTGACTCAAAAATCAACTAGAGTGATTTATGGCTTTTCCATGCACCTCCAAAGCCCTGGATTTCTATAAAATCAAGGCTTCAGTTCTTCACAAATCATCTCAGAATTTTGCAAACTTATGCTGGCGAATTGATATTTGAAGAATTTTGCGAATCAATCACGTTTGTGAGATCAATTTTGTTTTTCATATCAATTCTTAGAATCATTGCATATCAGTTTTTCATATAGATTAGATTTCATATCATTTTTCATCGTAATTGCATAGAAAAACCAAAAATATAGATTAATTTACGTCTAATTCATATCTAGATTTTGCATTCAAATCCTTTGTTTAGGTGTCGTCAAGGTCACTGATCTTGGTCCAATCTGAGAATACATACTCGCATCTACTAGAAGGCAGTAAATCACCTGGTTAGATTAGTTTTCATTTCACTGCATGATTTTGATTTTAACTAACCTCTAATGTTTTACTGAAGTGTTGTGTCTACAGCTAGGCACAAAATTCACACACATAATCAGGTTGCTAGAGTTAAAGAAATAGTTAATGAGCTCTACTCATACTTCTGCCAAAAGTCCCAAACATTTTGTAGAATTTTAAAAATTTGTTGAGGTAATAACTGATAGAAACAAGCTATTGAAGGATGTTGACACAAAATGGATCTCCTTGTGTGGACCCACCGAACGAGTTTTCTCATAATATAAATCCCTAGTTGGACTAATGTACAAACAACACGTAGTAGCCCAATTTCCTGAGATTTTACATAGGTTAACTGATGTAGAGACAATGTTAACCTTGGATGATATTCTCCCCATGTTGGACAAAATGAACTTGCTTGTTAAACAAGCCCAAGAGAGAGCTCTGCATATTCAAGAATATGATATGTTGCATAGAATGACTATCATCACCATCAATAATCAATATCTAACTTAGTATCCATTCAATTATGAAGTATTTAGTAGATGGAATCAAATTATAGATTTGGGTCATGCTGATAATTATTTACAGTTTAATGATTGCAGGGATTGTGTATCCTTGTTCATAGAAAGAAGATACCAATATTCTACTATGGCATGTCTTCTAGTGCATGGTCTACTAGAAAAAGAGAGGAACCTATTACACTAGAAGATTTCAATGACATTTTGAGTTCTGTGAAAACCAATTTATAGGTGATTGCAAAAGATGTTTCATTAGAGGTTTTAACTCAATTCCCTCAAGAGGAACTATTAGAAGCCATGTCTATTATGTATCCTATTTTTTGGAGAATGCTTGATCCAAAATATTTTCATAAGAGGCTACTAGAGTTGGTGAATTATTTTGGTAAGAGTGTCAATTTCAAAGATGATAGAAAGGAAGTAAATGGAGCTATATGTAAAACTAAGCTTGTAAAGAAATCAACCCATTTTGCAACAATAATGCATGAACATGTTAAGGATTTGGATAATCTGTACCTACAAGGATTAATAACATGGATTTGGGCAAAAATAAGTCAGAACCTGATATTGCATGATGAACTCTCAAAATTCTTCAAACTTGTTGACTTGCGTCAAACAATGATATAGGGTTTTATTAAGGATGATATTATTTTCAGTGCATTGGTGTTCTTGAAACCAAAGACAAGAAACCAACTTGACAAGAACCTGGAAGTTTGCTTGAGGGTTTATACCAGTTGGTATAATGTCAAAACTTCTCCTTATGAGATGACATTCACACACTGGACTTTCACATTTGAAAGGAGAAGGTTAGGCAACATTTCAAATAACAATGACAGTGTTAAAATAAAGAGCACATCAAGTTCTAGTAGTCATGCTGAGATGAACTCAAGCGAACAAAGTGAAGGCTAATGAGACAAATTAATGTCTCAATTTTGTTATAATCTTTATACTTTGTTGACACTCTTTATGCTCTGATAGACATTTCTAAAACATTTATGACTTATACCTATGTGAACTTATGCTAAGTACTGTACACACTAAAAAGGTGCACTTCTATGAACCATTACATGCAAGGATGCTCAAGAATGAGGCCTCACAAAGTGGCTCATAGCTCTCTATGCATGGAGTTGCAAGGGACTATGATATGTTTGCTCTCAGCTAGAGCTACAAGCTTGTGACCTTGCTAGTCAACCACACAATGAGAGATTCAAGTGAAGACAAGGGCAACAATGCCAATATCTCCAAGAATCCAATATGCAATGCAATGCAAGCTATATGATGATGCAATCTAAACTATGGAAATGAAAGTACAATGCAACTAATCTATGAAAAAAATAGCAATGGATTACAAATCCTTCCTATTTAGACTATGTGAGCTTATTCTATTGCATAAAAGGAAATCTATACTAAGAATGCCATTATCATGCAACTATGAAAGCAAATATGAACTAGATGATGCAATGAAGCAATTCTTCAATGTCTTCAAACTCCAAATGCACCTAAAACCTGCAGCATAACATTAGCATAAAACATGGTATATATAAATGAAGGAGAGAGCTTTCTTTTTATAAGAAATGAGGTGAAATGGACCATTGAGATTAAGAGGCAAAAAGTCTTAATCAGCGGTGGAGCTTGAAAGAGGAGCAATCCATGTGCACAAGTATCCTCCAATAGAAAAATAGGAGTTGACTTTATGTCCATATGAGACAAAAAGTGTTTTCTTCTTTTTATAAAATAGGAATAATGTTTTATTTGTGCAACTTAGGATAAGAGGAAAGTGAGGGCTTTTTATTTAATTAAAAGGGGAGGAAATATTCCTTTTAATTAAATAAAGACTTAGGATAAATGGTTAGCCCAAGGATAAAAATCCAATATATGATTGAAATTAGGATTTGATCAAGAGATTGATATTGTTGAAAATATTGATTATTGATAAAATTGATTCAGGGTTTATAAATTGAATAAATGGGGCCCAAAGTCTAGGCGACCATTTTAGGGTGCATACATTTGCCCCTCTTTGACTAATGTGTGATCGATTTGGGAACACATGCAGTCAAAGAAGAATTAAAATGTGAGATCAATTTGGGATCACAAAACAACTCAGATATGAGGTTGATTCGGGATCATATCCGGACAAAGCATAAACAAAGGCCTTTGAACATGAGGTCGATTCGGGATCACATTCAAAGCAAGAGATAAGAATCTCAAATTTGAGCAACAACTCACAAAAGATGTCTGAATCAGGAAAATCAAGCGATTGGGGATGAGAATCCCATAGGTACTGCCCCCTCGGAATCGAAATCGAAATCAAGTAAAGAGGAGAACAGCGAATTGATAAGGATTTGATCAAATCAAAATGAAATCACAATCGAAGGTAAGGGTCGATAGGTTAGCCATTAGGCAATGAAACATGCCCCAGAGATGAGCTAGAAGAAAAGAGATAGGGCGAATGAAAGACTAGAAAATTGAGAGACATGAAAAGGAAGAAATTCCACCGAAAATCAAATTATGCCTCAAAAAGTCAGTCAACTGCTTAGATGAAGGGGAAAATTTTGAAACATGATTTGGATTTTGATTTCGAGTCTGAAAATGGATAGAAAATGATGTGATATGAAAGATCAGAAATGAAAGATATGATCAAGAAGAATCAGAAAATGAGCACAGTTGACCAACTAGTCCATAGATGATAAAAAGGAGAGCTCTCTCCATATGCAAGATGCAAAAACTAAACTATGATGAACCTAAGAATGCAAGCTACTATGAAAGTGGTTGACTTGCAAGGTCACAACGCTTATAGACATCTAATTATTATCATCGAGCGTTATTGGTAGTGTCGTAAGATCATACAATGCACACTAGTATGACTATGTGAATCTGAATATGATCTTTATCAAATAGAAATGTGGAAATCTCACCTAGGCATCAAAGACATATAGGTCAAGATGACTAATGCAGTGAGATCACCTAAGTTTGATATGGTGAGATTATGCTTGCATCAAGACACATGAAAGTCAAGATAACTAGAAGCATGCACTCGCAAAACAGTCAAGGATAAGACCTTGTCAACCCATAGTGTCAAGTAAGACTAGCATAAATGCTCATGACAGTTAGGACTAACAAAATATACCCACAAGAAGATAAAGAAATAAAACATGTTCTCATACCCTCAGTCTTCTAGCTATGCATCATTGAAAACTTCGCAGGGAGAGACCACTCATCAAAGAAATCCTCATAGACAGCACACAAAGAAAAATAAAGTCAACACATCTCAACAAGTTGATTGTTTAAGTGCGTGTGTGTTGGTTATAGAGTCAGACTCTGGTTATCATATCTGCTAATGAGAAATATCGCATCATACTTAGACTATTGGGAAAGACATCTGATAAGTGTTAAAAAACACTTGATGCAAGGGTAGTGTTGAAAAACACTGTTTGGGGTGGTGTTGAAAAACACCTGTTTGTGAAATGCCCCAAGAGACAAATGCATCTAAAGGACCTATGCTAACAGTTATGCCCCTTAGACAAAGATAAAGACCAATTCCAGACCAAGTCAAATAAGGTCAAGGCATGATGGAAAGGGCTCAGTGTCGAGGACACATGCTATCAAATAGGAGTGCAAAGGCCTCAAGTAGCACCTGTTTCCAAGTTTTCACCACTTGGACTCTTTTTTCATTTTTTTCATTTTTTTCATTTTTTGGATTTTTGAACTTTTTTGATTTTTTTGTATTTTTTCAGGACATTTTATGCTTTTTTTTTAGGATCATATATCAATTTTTTTTGGTATTTTTCAAGATCATAAAATATGTACAAAGGATGCCCCCAGACAGAACAGGCATCAAACTCATGAGCAAGATCACATCGTGTAGTCCCAATATCTAGAAATGTGGAGGACAAGATGGATGAGCAAGCTGGTGAAAGAGATGGAAGACATGAGAATGAAGGAGAGTGAAGGGAAGAAATCCTCAAAGGCAAACTCCTCAAGAGTACCCAAGCTAGGGAAAAATTTTCATGTAAAGCACATCTGGACAAGCAATGAAAGGCCAGCATAAGCCTCAAAAGCGTGGTATAAGAGCAGGAAAGGATGCAGTCCAAAGGAGTAGACATGTCAAGAGACTTCATAGCATCGTGTTTTACTCTTTTTTTATTAGATCAAGACCAAAGAGGAAAAGGATAGCGACAAGGTAGAATGAATGAAGGAAAATAAATATGAAGGCTAAACATGAATGGAATGAAAGCAAGATCATCGTAAAATAGCTCACAAGATAGCCAAATGTTCGTGCATAGATCAACATTGTCAAGATCAAAGAGAGAAGATGGAATGGATGAAATATGTAGAAGAACTACGCATGACGCCTGATTGCCAGGTTTTCATCATGGTACTTATCCAAGGTGCCACAAGGGAGTGGTTTTCACCATAGGATGAATTTATTTCTCTTTACTTTTGCTACCAAGGTGCCTGTTTCCAGGTTTTCACCATGGCGCATTTTCAATTTTTTCATTTTCTTTCTTTCTTTCTTTTTTGAATTTTTATATTTTTTTGAATTTTATCTTTTTAGAAAGAAAGCAAGCTTTTTAGATAATTCTCCTTGAAAGGATAAACCATAATATGCCAAGGATTCAAAATGATATGCTCAAAGATGTTGATAGGGAAAGGAAGATGCATGAGGAATAGGCAAATGAGGAAAAATGATAGAAGGTAGAAGGATAATGAATGGAAAGATTGTGAAAGGGGAGATGGAAAGCAAGGTAAGATCAACATCAATACACACCTTGAAGGGTGACGGAAAAAAAATGGAAGAAATGTAAACCATATTCTAGTCCAAATGCAAATCATATTCTGGTTCATTATTGCTATCTGACTCCTCAAAGAGAGGATTGGTGTGCTTGTTATAATTCTCAAATGTGAATGGAGAAATATGAGAAGGAATATGGCAAATGGTTAGCAGAGGTTGCGATTTAGGCACATGGAATGGAAGAATGTTTTTGGAAAAAGATGAAGTGGAAGCCTTTGGAAGCTTGAATGTCAACTTCACTTTTTGCTCAACATAAGACTCTTTCAAGAGAGACTTTGGAATCCATATAGCCTTAGGCTTTTCATTTCCTTTTGATGACTGAGAGAGAATATATTCAATGATGGATTTTGGAACCCATACTTGTCTTGTAATTTTCTTCTTAGATATCTCTTTTGACTTTATATATCCATGTCGATTAGAGGGGACATGGTGATCTTCTTTTTTTGATGGATTCTTGTATTGCTTCTTTTTCTTGTATTGAACATTCAAGTTACTTCCAAAAGACTTGGGACTTGTGGAAGAAGAAAGACAATATGATTGGTTTAGATGGGTGAGTGGATGAAAAGGATTCAAGGGTATGCATCTATGTTGATCTTGAGGAAAGATAGGAGATAGAGGGACATAAGGACCCAAAATGGATGATGAATTAGGAGAATTAGGAGGGGAAAGTGAAGGGACATAAGGACCCAATATAGAAGGAAGATGTGAAGTCCTTAGCATTGGTGGAGGAGGTCCAAGGATGGAGGTGGAAGATGCAAAAGGATAATCAATAAGTTCATCAGCATCTATATCACAACCAAGGATATCAGCATCTTTAGAGTGAGCATTAGAGTTTTCAATAGGATCATGCACATCTTGAGTAGGAGCACCTTCTTTGATAGGATCATTCAAAGCTTGCAAAGACTTAGGAAGAGTAGAAAGTGGAAATGAACATGGAATGGTAGAACAAGAAGATGGAAGACTTTGATCTTGACAAGGACCTTTGGATAGCATAAGCGCATCATTTTTTTCTTTATTTTCAATAGGCTCAACATTGGAAGTAACAACACCATTTTTAATAACCTTAACGGAAACATCATCTTTGGAAAGTGCAAGTGTGGTAAGGTTATTTTGATCATCAATAAGCTCAATGGTGCAAGTAGTAGCTCGATCTTGCTTAGGAGATGGTGGAATGAATGCAGAAGAGCATAGAGGATCAAAAGAACCATGAAGCGGATCAGAGACATCATGAAAAGGATTGGATGACATGGAGGGTTCTTGATCTTGATCTTTTTTTATGTTCTTTTCTTTATCATTTTTAGAGTCCTCTTGACATGAAGCCACTTCTAAGGACAAGGAAGCATGTTGGAATTGCATGGAAGATTTTGGAGGAGATAGTGAAGGACTAGCTGAAGTAGGCATTATAGCACATAGAGGCTTAGGCTCTTTAGGTTTAGCATTATTGGAAGTATTCAAATCCAAGTGAAGGTTAGCTTGAGTATCTTTAAGAGGTGGCTCTTGAGAATAACTATAAGGAACCGCATGGAAAGCTTTAGGATCTTTGTTGGATGAAGGATTTGTGCTCTTAAGGCTCCTTGAAGGCTTTGTGAAAGATTTGGAAGACTTGGTAGCTTTAGGAGATGTGTGGATATTGGAGGAAGTAGAGGATGGAAGGGGACCATCACAAGACAAAGGTTCAGCATTAACATGATCTTGCTGGAGAGTGTAATCTTTATTTTCAGCACGAGAGTTTTTAAACAAGACATGCTCATAGTATCTTCATTTATAATCAGCACGGAAAGCTTTCTCTTCCTCAATAGAAGTAGATGTATCATATTGTTCACAACAAATATCATAATTTCTCTCAAAATCAGAATCATATGGATCACCATCACAATCTATCCAATAGGATGACCCTTTAGTAAGCCTAAGCACACGATGAGGAGGACTCTTAGGAATAGAGGTGCCATAAGTATTGCTACATTGTCCATCATCATAGTCATCATAGTCATCATAGTCATCAAAGGTAGGTGTGTCACTCTTTATGGAAGAGACATCACAAGGACTATCACATTGCTCTTTATGGTATGTCTTCTGAAGAGAAGTAAGACTCTTGGGAGAAGTAGAAGAAGAAAGAGATCTTGAAGAAGAGGAAAATGAAGACCTAGTGGAAGAAGAATATTTGGATAATAAGGAATTCGAATGATGTTTAGAAGAGTCATGATAAGATTTGGAAGATGAAGAATGTGAATAGTGTTTAGAAGAATCATGAGAAGACTTAGAAGATGAAGAATGAGAATGATGTCTGGAAGAGTCATGATAAGACTTGGAAGGTGAAGAAGAATGAGAAGATTTAGATGATGAAGAATGTTTGGAAGAAGAAGATCATGATATGATCATGTTTATGATTCTAGCAAAGGCATCTGATTTAATCATCTTTTCTTTTATTTTTGCTATAAATTCATCACTCATGCGAATTTTGGAGGAACAACACTTTTCGAATATGTCAATGAGCTCAAGATCATCTATTCTTAATAAAGGTTCCAAAACCAGATATTCAAGATTCATGGTTCCAAAAAAAGGAGAAATCAAGCATGGAAGAAATGAATAGATGAATAGAAGAAGGTAGACTAGATAGTAAGAGGAAAAAGAATCAAGAAGAAGAAGAAGAATTTCCCATGGGAATAGAAGACTTTAGAAGAACATGGGAAATGGAGAAGAAAGAAGAAGACTAAGAGCCATCTTGTGCAATTGATACCATAACGTTCATTAAGATGTTGAGCAACATGACAACACCTAGGATCTAAGATCTGGACTGACCAAGGAAGACTGAAAATAGAAGACCCTTGGTAATAGGATGACCTCACAAAATGTCAACACCAAACTAGGATAATCAAAGTTCTCTATTGTTCAAAGAGAAATGAAAAGATAGAAGCAAGGGCTTTACCAACACTGTCAAAGAGGTGCTTCAAATCAAAGGGTGACTACCCTTGCACTTTTGAACTAGGAGGTTGGGCTAGGCCAAAAGATAATTGAAATTAAGATTAAATAAAAATTATTTGGACAATAAGAGTATGAGAATTTCCCAAGAATGTAGCTCACAATTCTAGAGATAAACTTTCTCACCAAGAACAACCTTCTAATGCGATATTTCTCTTTGGCTAATGTGATACTGATGTTGATCTTGACCAATTTGTGCAAAATTTTGAGTTTTTAAGGTCTGATTTTGGATTTTCTGAATGTTAGGGTGAAAATGTCTAATGTCAATCACAAATTTAACAGCATTTAGACAGGTTTGCAAACAGTAGAGGATCAAACATGTCTTCAAACACTTGAAACAAGGGCAAAAGCAACCTTGCCAAGACAAACACTTATGATATCAAAATTGAAAAAGCACCCTATGAATGCTACCGATTGTTTGAATGTGAGAACATTTACACTGGTATAGCACAATCGAAGACAATTCAAGCAATATCTACCTACAAGACAAGGCTCAATACTTACCAACTTAGCCCACAACTTGATGCCCCCTTGCCTCACACCAAGTGGTTGCCCACAAGAGATATTGGCTTTGTCATGGAAGTGTCAAACAACACAACCAAAGGGGCACATATGGTGAGTATCTTGGGGTGATCCGGGTTAGTCCACTTGGATCAATCCTTGCACTAAGAAGATAAGTGGCTAAATAAGGTGGCCTCTAACCTATGGTTCTTAGTAAGGGCTTCCATTCATAACACCCCTCTTGCTCCTCATGAAGGACTAGGACCTCGCGACCTCAAGAGTACCTTAAGCATTCTTGCTCAATACTTTCCCCATGGTCGCAATCCCATGAGCTACTCACATCAAGCGAAGACAAGTGTTATGTCTACCAAGGTTTTGTGTCCTTGATAGCCTTGAGATTATAGTGGGTTGGAATAGCTCGGTATTAGCTTGTCCCCACTTGGGTCATTTCTCTTGATTGCTCAAGAGCAGGCCCGCTAAAGGATTCTAACAACTAAACAAAAAGTGGATCAACTCTTGAGGTTCAAGGTTTTTGGTTCACCACAAGGGTGAAGAGCATACTCCCCTATCTCAAGAATCTCTCCCAAACACACCAAGCAAAGTTCATTTACCCTCTTATTTTCAAAATTCAAAGATGGGTCAAGATTTTCTGGTTCACCAAAATGGTGAAGAGCATACTTCTCCTACCACCCAAGAATTCCTACAACAAGATCTTAAGTGCCTAATAAATGAAACTAGTTTTTGCCACACTTAAAAGGAAAGCAAATAAACAAGCAAGATTTTTGTTTTTGTTTTTATGCTTGGGTAGCCCTACAAAAACTGTTAGTAGCCCTCTTTGACATGCATTTTTTTGACAAATTTCAAGTAATGAGAGCACCTACAACCACAACTTGTTAGACCAACAAGAGTTAGGAGAATCAAAATTCAAAATCTACCAATGATTAGTACATGAAAAATTAGATAATCTACAAAAATAACTGATCAAATGATAAAATCTGAAAATGAAACCATCATGGTTGGATTAGGCTCGGAAAGACCTTTCCAACAATATATCACACTTAAACTTTTGATACCATTTGCAAAATTTCAAAAAAAATGGGCACGAATTTGAAAACGCTGGAATTTTCAAAAAATTTCAAAAAAATAGCTAAGAACCCAAAACTTGCAAGATAGATAAAATAGCTCAAAAATAGCTCGCTGTCGGGTACAGACATAGTCTAGACACCAGCATTGCGCGATACTTCGCACTATACCGGGCGATACTCTTCAGTCAGTGCGATACTTCGCCCGAGACCAGGCGATATTCTCTACTATAGTCGAGCGATACTTTCGACAGGCGAAGTATCGCACGCACATACAGAGGTATATCGCGCGATATACTGAGAAGTATTGCACGATATTCTGAAACAGAAAACTAGAGAATGAAAATTACACTAAAAACTTGCCGAAAAATTGACAGAAAATGACGAAAATGCAAAAAAAAAAGGACAAAGTCTATCTACTCTGCCCCACGGTGGGCGCCAGAAATGTACACACTAAAAAGGTGCACTTCTATGAACCATTACATGCAAGGATGCTCAAGAATGAGGCCTCACAAAGCGGCTCATAGCTCTCTATGCATGGAGTTGCAAGGGACTATGATGTGTTTGCTCTAAGCTAGAGCTACAAGCTTGTGACCTTGCTAGTCAACCACACAATGAGAGATTCAAGTGAAGACAAGGGCAACAATGCCAATATCTCCAAGAATCCAATATGCAATGCAATGCAAGCTATATGATGATGTAATCTAAACTATGGAAATGAAAGTACAATGCAACTAATCTATGAAAGGAAATAGCAATGGATTACAAATCCTTCTTATTTAGACTATGTGAGCTTATTCTATTGCATAAAAGGAAATCTATATTAAGAATGCCATTATCATGCAACTATGAAAGCAAATATGAACTAGATGATGCAATGAAGCAATTCTTCAATGTCTTCAAACTCCAAATGCACCTAAAACCTGCAGCATAACATTAGCATAAAACATGGTATATATAAATGAAGGAGAGAGCTTTCTTTTTATAAGAAATGAGGTGAAATGGACCATTGAGATTAAGAGGCAAAAAGTCTTAATCAGCGGTGGAGCTTGAAAGAGGAGCAATCCATGTGCACAAGTATCCTCCAATAGAAAAATAGGAGTTGACTTTATGTCCATATGAGACAAAAAGTGTTTTCTTCTTTTTATAAAATAGGAATAATGTTTTATTTGTGCAACTTAGGATAAGAGGAAAGTGAGGGCTTTTTATTTAATTAAAAGGGGAGGAAATATTCCTTTTAATTAAATAAAGACTTAGGATAAATGGTTAGCCTAAGGATAAAAATCCAATATATGATCGAAATTAGGATTTGATCAAGAGATTGATATTGTTGAAAATATTGATTATTGATAAAATTGATTCAGGGTTTATAAATTGAATAAATGGGGCCCAAAGTCTAGGCGACCATTTTAGGGTGCATACAAGTACAACTAAAGCCACAGAGCCTATGGGTAGCTTGAATGACATGTTTTGCTGACTATTATAAATATAATACAATACTTCATATAGTTATTTTAAGTTGTGTTCTAACATTTGAGTAGGGGTTGAAATGTTGACTTGCATATGTGTACCGAATGTTACTAACCTTTCAGGTAAACAAGGAGCAGTTCGAAGAGTGGTGCAACTGTATTAAAGAAGGAGCATCAGAAGACCAGTCATGGCAAAAGAATTCAACATGGCTCTGAAGGATATGCCACACCTAGAAAGGAGTTGTTGTTCCATAGAATATAGGAAATAAGTCTTGCTATATTTCCTCAGAATTGTTATTCTGTTATTTTCAATAATTGTAAAATGTCATGGTTGTTTTATCGCCTCCTTATTTGGCAAGGTTTAATCAGACTTTAATGTTATGTTTTCTATAAGCGTCAGTCCTCTTTATAAAGGGATTTGATTGACTTAGTTAGGTAATGAGAAAATATAGAATGGTGTGTTCAATATAGTAGAAGTTGTTCTTCTCAGTTCTTCATGAGTTGTTCAATTGCTAAGTAACCAGTTAAGAAGAATTAATGGAAGAGTGATTTTGGATTATTTCCTATGTTAGTAGTTAGCATAAGCCAACCAAGGGGGCCCATTTGGGAGGTGGATTAGATTAAGATAGATTATATTTGCTTCTTGCATTTTTCGTGCTTTCAAGTAGAGTTACTGCTTTACTCTTGCAACATTACTACTGTGGATGTTCCTGCAACACTTGCAAAAGATAGACATAGTGAATGTTTTGAGTTGTTAGATAGGCTTAGATTCATTTTACAAGCTTTCTATCACATTTCCATTAAATAGTCAAGTGTGTTTACTTTCCTGCAGCAATAGCATAGATTATTTTCATGCATTTTATCTTCTTGCAGGATAGGTGTTATGAGTCCTAAAGGAACTTAGTGCACAAACTGTGTTGTCCCATTTCAAGTCTACGTCCTTGGGTTGACAATCTAAATGTATTTCATGATGGGAATAGGTAATCCTTAGCATAGATATATTACCCCTATGAGAGACAATGGCATGATTATCTTTACCTATTGTGAGACTGTTCATTTTTGGCATTGTTGTCGGGATGGTGTCGAACTAGGAACCTTAATGAGTCCTTTATTTTTCAAATTAGTTTCTTGTTTTTTAAGTCAAAATAGAGTGGTTGTGAGCTTGCTTCACAAGTCATCAACTTACTTGCATGCACCAAAGAAGGCGAGATGTTCATGGTAGATTTCTTCCAAAAGAACCTGTTAAACTAAAAGAAGAATTTGAAGAACTTGAGATACCATTTCTCAACACAAGTCCTGAGTTTGCTATATCATCTTCAACAGAAGAAGACACTCATGAAATATTTGACCTCCATCCTTTTGCAGAAATATTAGCTAGTTTCCATAATAATCCTACTCCAGGACCACCTGTTGTCCAAAACCCTCTAGTCAACAATACTTTCCAACCACAGTTTCAAAATCCAACACCTCTAGCAGTGGCAGCTCCTACATTTCCATTTCCTATTCCAAGTCTTATCAACAACCCTAATCTCAAGAACATACCCACTTCAACATTACCAAAGTTCTATGGCCTCATCATAAAGGATCCTGACACCTTTTTGTTTGATTTTGACATATTGTGTCAAAGTTTTGACTACAATACTAACAGTCATAAGCTTAAGTTATTTCCAGCAACACTAAAGGAGTCAGCTCTCAGATGGTCCATGGGCTTAGGAGCAAATGCAATAGAAAATTGGGATGGGATGAGAGATTTATTTCTAATGAAGTATAAGGAATACTGCAAGGGAAGTGATTCAAAAGGAGATGACATATTCCATATGTCATAAAGGGAAGATGAGACATTAGACGACTACATATCACACTTCTTATTTAATTTATAAAGGAACCTACAACATGCATTGCAGGAGGATTCATAGAAGTTGATTTTTCTAAGAGGAGCGAATGAAAACTATCTTGAAGCCTTGGACCTCATGGCTAGAGGAGATATATATCTCAGTCTTCCTGTGATGACATTCAAAAGATTTTATGAGCTATTCTAGAGCAGCAGTCAAGAAAGGAAGGGGATTTCACTCAACGGTGGCTAAAGGAAGTGGCTCTAGTATTTCAAAGATGGAGATTTCAAAATCATTTTCAGACTTCAAGTAAGACATCATAAATGATGTCGCCACACACCTAGACACGATGACTACGAAGAAGAAGCATGCAGACGCAGAGGCACAACCAGTTGAATACTGTCCTTATTGCTACAAATAAAAGAAGGATTGTCAGTGAAAATTGGTCACAAACTTGGAGAATCAACATCTTCCAACTGAATACTTAAAGATAGAAGGAGAGGATGAGCAAGTATTCTTTGTTGCTCAACGTTGGCCATAGGCCATGAGACAAGGTATGCCTCAAGACCCATTACAAATTTCAAATCCTTATAATAGTCAATGGAAAAACCACAATGTCCAAAGTCCTCCACAATATAATCAACCCACTTGGAATAATGCTTGGGCAAATAATCAACAGAATCAATGATATCCTCCACAACAATCCCAATAGCCACAATTTCAAAACCAATGGCAACAACCACAAGGGAATTGGAAGCCCACTAATCAGTGGAGAGGACCTCAACAATGGCCTAATCCAAATCCTAGATATCCACCTTTACCACCTCCAATAAATATACCTGTAATAATGCCACCACCTGTAAATATAGGTCCTCAAAAGCAAACACAGTTACCTACTCAACCACAACCGAATCCCAACAGTCAACAACTATAGCAACTAATGTATGCTACCAATGCTCAGCAGTACCTACCTATTCACTTAACATAGCTGATATACATTTAAGATCAAGTACTACCTTGCCTGCACTTGAACCGCCTCTTATCACTGAAGTGCCAGATCTTCCTGCAGCATCAGTACCAATTCTAGAGAATGCCTTACCAAATACTGTTGCCACATAGAATGTTTCCAACTTGGCTAATGCTCATACATCAGTTAAACCACCTTTTCCTCAAAGGCTCAGCATGGACAAGCCCATACCAAAAGAAGACCAACCATTTGATATCATTGACTAGCTTAAGAACATGCATGCCTAGATTCCCCTGTTTCAAGCAATAAAGGATGTTCCATTTTATGGAAAAGCAATAAAAGAAGCTTGTCTTAAAAAGCATGGAAGAAAGAAAAAAGATCCTACAATAGTTCATGTTATAGGACAATTGGTTGATATCATGTTAGGAAAACTGGTAATACCAAAATATTCAGATCTAGGGAGTCCAGTTGTGAACATCATCATTAATGGTCACTCTGTCAAAAATGCATTAATAGACTTAGGTGTTGCCATTAATGTAATGACTAAGGATACTATGAATAAATTGAGCATTGAAGGGTTGAGAGCTACTCCAACAATATTGCAACTAGCAAACAGTTCTATTGTCACCCTTAATGGAATGATAGAAGACATAATAGTTGCCTTAGATTCTTGGGAGTACCTGTTACAAGTAGTGGTTTTCGTTGCACCAAAAGATCGACCAATTAATGCCCAATACAAGCACTAGACTTATAGAAGACACATGAGGCTGTTAAATCATGTCACAAATCCTGAGGGGAGCACTGACCATTATGCCAACAATCTCCCCCTCAGCGTTACCCGAGGGTTTTAAGGATTCAAACCTGTGACCAAGCTCTAATACCACTTGTTACAAGTAGTGGTTGTCGTTGCACCAAAAGATCGACCTGTTAATGCCTGATACAACCACTAGACTTATAGAAGACACAGGAGGCTGTTAAACCATGTCATGAATCCTGAGGGGAGCGTTCACCATTATGCCAATAGTACCCTATTGATTTCATGATTCTATCACCAAAGGTCAATCTTGTTGGTTACCTTGTTATCCTAGGATGTCCATGGTTGGCAACAACTAATGAAAACATAAGTTGTAGATCAGGGAACATGACAATATCAGATGGGCAAGCTAGTAAGAAACTAGCATTGTATCCTCTAGCTCAATCACAACCAGATTTATGTACACCTATATGGCTAGATTTAGGAGATGGAGAAGAAGAACTGAATTTTGTGGTTCAGCTCATGATGTTACATAGGCAATATTTTCTAAAGCTGCAAGAGGAAGATGTAGTCATTCAGAACATTCTTAATAATGACTATGTTGTAGTCAAAGATGTATATGAAAGTTCTGTATTGGAGTTAACTACATATGAAGAAAATTTTGAGAACTGTGTATTACCTTCAGGAACCTAATATTACCCACCAGTTTCTACCTAGTGAAGTAAACACAAGTCCTATTCCTAAAGTATCCATGCTTGACCTTACAACTATTGTTGAGATTTCTAATGGTCATAATCTCCATGTGAATAATAAGCTACCTTCACAACAAATGGAGCAACTAACCAAACTGCTGCAAACACATGAGAAAGCCTTTGCATGGGACTATGGGGACATGAAGGGATTAAGCTCTACACTATGTACTCATAGGATTTATATAAATGAAGTCTACCACTTCATCAACCTCAAAGGAGGATTAATCCAGCGTTAAGGGAGATAGTCAAAATGAAATTACAAAAGTTATTAGATGCTAGCTTTATATATCCTATATCTGATAGTAAATGGGTATCACCTTTGGTTATAGTACCCAAGAAGGGTGGTAAATGTAGAATTTGTGTGGATTAAAGGGAGTTAAACAAGGCTACCAAGAAAGATCACTTCCCATTACCATTTATTGATCAAGTACTTGATACTTTAGCCGGTAAGAAGTATTTTTCCTTTCTTGATGGATATAGTGGATACAATAAGATAACTATTGCTCCAAAAGACCAAGAGAAGACTGTTATCTCTATTGAGCATTAAAGGTTTTCATTAGTATCAAAGGTTATCTATAGTATCAGTCAGTTACTTAAACTAACCTAGTCGGTAACTAGAAGCAAAATAGACCAGTCAGTTAAGCTTATACACTGAGCATCAGATAGTTTACTGAGCACCAGCAGACACTGACACCGAGTGATAGTAAACACCGAGCACCAGTATACACCAAATAGTTTATACAGCGTTTATCAATGATCACAGGAAATGACATAGTAATCAGGAATGGCACATTCTTCTATGCAAATAGTTACACCAGATCAAGAAATGTATTACCAAGATCGAGGAATATCTTTTTGTCAAGATACTCATTAAATGCAATGTATATCTTATGTAATAGTTCAATCTAGGTCATTTTTCTATACCGTAGATCTTAGGTTTTTGTCTAAGATGTGTAACCTAATTTTGTTTAAGTGACATAAAATAGTATGCTATATAAATGTATGTTTGCATCATTTGTGATGTAAACTAATGTATGAATTAAGGAGCATTTGAAGCACTTTCCTAACTTCAAGTCTATCAGTTGACAGAGCAGATCAATATTCAGAATATTATCAGATTAAGTAGAATCAGAGAAGGATAACTGAGTAGTTTAGAGAAGAGCTACATGACAACAAAGGTGATATTTTGTCAGTACTTTATAGATCTGTATCAGAAAATCAAGTTGTCATTAGCAAATAATTGCCTATTGCTTTCTAATAATTGTAATAGAGTTTTTGGCTAAATCTCTTAATAGAGTAGACTTGATAGTCTTATGTAAATCTCTTAATCGAGTGCACACTTCATTAGTGTTGTTAAAATCCTATAACTAGGTAGATCTAGCTAATCTAATATGTTACTCCTAACAGGGTAAGATCACCAGAAGTGATCAAAACTTGTAGCCCTAACAAGCAAACCTTTTCTATTTGCAGTAGTGAAGAATTTGTGGGTGTCATCCCCACCATAGTTTTTACCTTCTAACAAGGGTTTCTGTGTTACCAAAATACTTGTGTTATGTGACTGTTATATTGTTGATTTTATGTTATTTACTTTCATAAGTTGAATGGATGAATGATACATATGTTAGATGCAAGGTATTTTGAAAGATTATCACTGTTTGCTGTAGTAGATTTGAAAGGTTAATAAGTTAAAGTTTTTGTGGGCATTGATTCACCCCTCCCCTCTTAGTACCCTATCTCTCCTAATTCCAACAATTGGTATCAGAGCTTAGTTCTCTTATTTGACAGTTTAACCACTGAAGGGTAAAGATCTAAAGTCATGGAGAGGTATAAGCTAGAAAAGACTATTGAGAATCAGAAGATTCAGATGCAGATGTTTATTGAATAGTACAAGCAAGCCAAGGAAGGACTAAAGAAATTACTAGTTGAAAGGAAGAACCTAGCTATTCTACAAAATGGGATCAGTTATCATGAAGAAGCAATTGATGATATGTTTGATCATGTTGGATCTAGTTTTGGAAGTATTTCTGATGGATCTGAAAGCATAATCTCTGATTTGTGTGAAAAGAATCAACATTTAACTGAACAAGTGAAAGCACTACAAATCGGTCAAGAATCTCAAATGGTGAGAATGGTAGAGATAATGAATAATGCTAGACAAGCTAAACAAGGAAGGAATCTGGCTATTGATGACTGAAGACAGATGACTAAACAACTTCAAGCAAAAGAAAGTGAAATACAGAGACTCATCGATTACCATTTCAAGTATCTAATCAGATGATGATTGTGAATCAAGAAGTAAACCGAGTAAATGGTGAATTGTCAAGGAATCTTGAAGAAGTTGCAAGACTTAGAGAGGAGAATGAGAATTTGAGAAATGAAGTGAAAAATCAACAGAAACACAATGAAATGAAGAAACTAGTTGAGGATAGTTCTAAGAAGATTGATGAATTTCTGTTTAATCAAAGAAGATTTGGGAGTAAAGCTGGTCTAGGCTATGTCAATGAAGGAGAATCATCACATCAAGCTGAACAAGTCAACATCAATCAAAGTCAAAAACCTAAAGCATTAACATGTTATCACTGTGGCAAACTGGGACATACATCTAATGTGTGTAGAAGCAGAGCAAAAGGTAAACCTCCTGTCACTCCTAAGTTCAATGGATATTGTTATTACTGTGGTAAGTTTGGACATCAAGCTTATGAGTGTAGGGATAAATAGAATGATATTGCTAACAATACTATAGTGGAGAAAATATGCTATACTTGTAATAAACATGGACACACTACACGAGAGTGTAAGGCTAAGATGAAACAAGTATGGACTCCTAAGTAGAAAACACAACACAAGCCGTATCAATCGAAGAAATAAGGTAACTCTTATGTTTGGGATTATAACACATGGGATAACTATGCAACATGTGGTAGATATGGACACATTGCAACAAATTGTAATAGGAAAAGATGGGCTAGACAATCAAGAAGCTAGACAAGCAATGGAATGGCATGTATGCACTATCATAGGGTTGGTCATTTAAGTAAAGACTGTAGAGACCAAGCACCAGAGGAAAATCATGTATTTGAGAGTGGAAACACTATTGCAGATATCATGAAGATAAGGAACACTATGTGGAGAAAGGAATCTAATGAGAATGCTAAATCAAGTAATGTCAGTGAAACCTCATCCATTGGATTGGGTAACATCGGTACCTCTACTTAAGGTAATATAGGTATGTATGGGACTAATATTTCTAAATGATCATATTTTACATACAGTTCCTTATATATGTTGAGCACATATCAAATTTGCATGAATAAAGATGCACTATGGTTTACATGTTTTGAGCTAACAAAGTTATACAGTCGGTAAAAGTTAGACCGAGAGTTGGTTACCCATCGATAATCACTATTTAAGGTTAACCAAGCACACACATCAACTGACAAAGAAATTGTGTTAACTGAGTGGATAAAAGTTTTTAGTTGTTACCGGGTTCACAACTGGCATGAACTAAAAGTAGGTCAAGCATTTAATGCATGAAATTTTGAGTGGGAATATCGAAAAGTCTATAAGTACACGAGAAACAGAGTTCATTTTTACATTACAATCTTGAAGAGTGAAGATTTCACAAAAAAGAGTTCGAGCTAGAAGGATTTTTTAGAAGGATTCAAGGCTACTGTAGATTGAACCGACATCACTCTTCGATAACTCTGAGTAAGTACACCTACAACCAAACACTTTATTTACCTGCTGCTTGCCGAAACCCTAAATCAATTTTTGGCATCTACATTGTCTGCAAGCAAATCAAACAGTGTTGAGGAAGAAGTAAATCTGATTGTTAGAGCAAATTTTGATGAACCTAAGTACAAACAACACCCCAAGGTTGCATCACAAATAAATTTAATGGGCACTTTTTCAAGCATCCCGAATAGGGTTTTATTAATAGAAGATGTATGGTCATTCATATACTGCAAGATTGGAGAAGTAGGAGATTTTGAGACTATTGTGGCATATCAACAATTGTGTGGCACTGATGGAAAACTGAAAACAAGATATGAATAGATTGATAAATTAGGGTTATTGTGCACCATACACTTTCTGCAATCATTCAAAATGGACTAGATAAGGATTGTATTAAGTCGGTATCATGATGGGAAATTTTGGTTGGATAAACCAGTAGAGGTCATTAAGAAAATGATTAGTAGGGTTACTGGCTACCCTACAACTGACAAGGTAAAGGCTTTCCAAAGCTTTGCCCAAACTGATATTGAGAAGAACATTGGAGCTGCATGGGACAGTCGAGCATTGAAAATCTCATCAATTAAAGACCCAATAGTAAAATTTGCGTCACATGTGATCGGGTACAAACTATTTCAATCGAGCAAACTAAACAACGTACCCTATAGCGCAGTAGACATGGCATACAAAATTGTGAAGAAAGATCACCAGATTGATCTAGCAGAGATACTGTTGAACCAATTACAGGATAACATGAAGACTATAAGGTCAAAGAATTCAAACACATGTAAGTTTGGTTCACTCCTTGTTTGTTTATTTTTCTATATAGAAAAGTATCTCCTTGGCATCGGTAAAGTAAATTGGACAACAGATAAACTAATAACTATACAGATTATCGAGAAGATGAAAAAGTTAGGAGATGGTTTGAATAAACATTTCAATGAGTACTTTTAAGAATTTCAGACCAAGATGAATCAACGAAGTAGAATTCCATGAGAATTAGTTGAGAAATTTAAGATGGATATATGTTTTCTAGTAGACACATATCATTCCATGATAAGAGAAGTTGAACCTAGAACCAAATGGCTAGCACCTATGGGCTATGAAATGAACTATGATTTCACATTGAAATCTATTGAAGCACTACTAGCACTACCAATAGACCCCAAGGCCACTAGGTTTGGAATCTATGAAGAAGCTAAGTCAAGAATCTCAACAGGTTGGCCATTAACAAAATGTGTAGGAAGGCAGAGAAGATGAAGAAAAACTTAACAGCTAAATTTGGAGATGTCTCCGACTCATCTGAAGAGACACCAGTTGAACAGGCAATCGAAGGATAGTTAATGTTGGATGATAAGGCATATGACAATGAGGAAACTGAATCTGATGAAGAACAAGAAGCTACATCAGTTCCTCCTCCTAAAGCTCCAAAGAAGAGGCAGTTACCAGTACAGACAGGTGCATAGACAAGATCATCAACTGCAACTTCACCACTCGAGAAGAAGGAAGTAGAGAAGGTAATAAAATGAAAAGCAGCTACACCGACAAAGACATATGCGAAGAAAGGATCCAAGGTTGAAGTTGAAGCACCAAAGAAAAGGAGAAGACTGATAAGAGGTAAAGAAGACCTCAATAAATTCAAAGTGGTCAGCAACAAGGTAAGGTCAATAGATGAAATCATTGAAGATATAATTGAGAACGAAGACCTTGCTGATCCGGAACTTAGTAGATTTGACAAAATGTCAAATGAGGATCAAACAAAGATTAAGGAGGCAGTCATCCAAATGATGATAAAGTTTAAAAGAGTTCCATTAGAATTTTCACTATCATTACCAAAGGAGTTGGATGATAGGATAAATAAAAAATGGGCTTATGCACTAGAAACTGAGAAAAGAAAGAGAGAAAGATCTCTAGTTTGAGTTGCTCCACATCTAAGCCTCGTAGAACTTGATGAACTCATGGTTAATCATCAAGAAAGATTTGCTGTAAAGAACTGAGCCATGATGATACTAGACAAGAATGTGACGAATGTAGAGGAGACTTGCGATGCCCTATGGAGATCAATTTTCAAATCCAAAGAACAAGCTGAGCAAAATGCATACTTAAATATGTCTAAAAAGAGACAAAATTCCAAAGGAAAAGGTACCTACATTGATGATACTGCAGCAGAGAAATCAAAGGACTTTGGTATATTAATTACTTAGGTAATTGATATCACTGAAGAAAAAGAAGACATAAATATTTCACAGGATACATCAGATCTAGTAGAGATCTAAATGAAGAAGAAAATTGATGATGATGTACTCATTGAGGACATCACAAATGGTGATCTTGATGAAAAGGATGATGAGGATGTAAATATTGCACTGGAAAACACTCAAGATGAAGCACAAGTCACTAAATGTGCATTTAAATCACTACTAGGCAAGCTTTCTGTACTTGCAGAAGCAGTATAAATTGTTTCATAGGAACAACCTGACGGCTCAGACCTAGAGCAACATAAAGATACCATGGGGGAACAAGATACTAAAATACCTATAGAGACACATAAGTCTAAAGGAACAGAGGAAACTCCTATAGAGATAAAGACACAAGATGAGCCTAAGGCAACTGAGGTGACCCCACCTAACACCACATCCAAGGCTACTGATACTTAGGTTACCGAGGAACAGAGGAAGGAAGAGAGTGTGTCAACCGGGAAGGATACTCCAAAGGCAGAAGACAAAGTTATTGTCACCATTGTGAAGAAGTCACCCCTTACACCAGAGAAGAAGAAGAAAAAGAAAGCAAAAGGGCTAGTCACTCTAGATGAAGTTATCATAATACTTGAGTGTGACCCGAGGACCCTTAGCCCTGAGGAATTAAGTAGATATGGGGAACTATGTACAAGAAAGGTAGGGCAAGAAAAGTTGAAGCAAGAAACCAAGCGAAAAGAAATCTTAACATATGTTAGGGATATCTTACAATAGGTAGTACCTGAAGTGAGAATTGATGAAGATACTCCTATTATAGATCAACTTGCTATACTTATCGAGAAGAGAAATGCCCCAGACATTGATGCTGAAAAATGGATTGAAGAAAGGGCAGAATCCAAGATTTAGGACAAACTGGCAGAAAAAATTAGCTAAGAAGTGGCAATAAACAAG
The DNA here is from genome assembly GCA_027943335.1 of Chamaecyparis obtusa. Taxonomy (NCBI): domain Eukaryota; kingdom Viridiplantae; phylum Streptophyta; class Pinopsida; order Cupressales; family Cupressaceae; genus Chamaecyparis; species Chamaecyparis obtusa. Next base: position 51,125 of record BSBK01007480.1, on the reverse strand, counting down.
GTCAAATTATCTGAGGTAGTAACTAACATCAAATCTATAACCCAGTTAATTTGTCAATTCTTACTGAAGCTATGCACTATGGAAATCTTCATTGTTGAGATCAATGAAAACATCAAAGGTCTTGAAGATGAAATCAAGACCAGTGCAAATGCTGCTACAACTAAGCCGCAAGATTTTTCAAAGAACATTCACTGAGTTTAGGAAATCTAGTGGTTGATAGCAGATCTCAAGAAACAAGAAGAGCAGATCATAGATCAGGTCATAGAGTTACAGACAGAACTCCTTCCATACCTTAAGATTTTTGAGAAACACATTGTCAAAGCAGAGCAACTTGTTGCAACACCAGAGATTTTTGTGTTGGAGAACATCTTTGACATGCATGCACAAGTCGGTCTTGAGCATATTGCTCTCACCAACTTGAAAGAGGAATGGGAAAACCTCTTGGAGTCACTTAAGAAAACCCATCCGAACTTTTTTGACAAGATGTGAGTATACAGTTAATTTTTTTTTGTATTTGGCATTACTATCAAAAAGGGGGAAATCAATGTATATGTCATTATGCCAAATATGTACATAGATGCTACGTATACTACATATTATCGAGAGCATGCAATGAGGGGGAGTAAATAGAAATTTTTATAAGTATATGTATATGGTGGAGATGTACGTTATATATAGAAAAATTTGTCTATATACATTCAAGTTTTGATACTAATGCCAAAGGGGGAGATTGTTATCTCTATTGAGCATTAAAGGTTGTCATTAGTATCAAAGGTTATCTACAATATCAATCAGTTACTTAAACTAAGCTAGTTGGTAACTAGAAGCAAAATAGACCAGTCGGTTAAGCTTATACACAAAGCATCAGACAGTTTACCGAACACCAGCAGACACTGACATCGAGTGATAGTAAACACCAAGTAGTTTATACAGTGTTTACCGATGATCATAGGAAATGACATAGTAATCAAGAATGGCACATTCTTCTATGAAAATGGTTACACTAGATCAGGAAATGTATTACAAAGATCGAGGAATATCTTTTGTCAAGATACTTATTAAATGCAATGTATATCTTATGTAATAGTTTGATCTAGGTCATTTTTCTATACCGTAGATCTTAGGTTTTTGTCTAAGATGTGTAACCTAATTTTGTTTAAGTGGCATAAAGCAGTATGCTATATAAATGTATGTTTGCATCATTTGTGATGTAAACTAATGTATGAATTAAGGAGCACTTGAAGTACTTGCCTAACTTGAAGTCTATCAGTTGACAGAGTAGATTAGTATTCAGAATATTATCAGATTAAGCAGAATCAGAGCAGGCTAACTAAGCAGTTCAAAGTAGAGATACATCACAAAAAAGGTGAGATTTCGTCAGTACTTTATAGATCTGTATCAGACAATCAAGTTGTCAGTAGCAGATAACTACCTATTGCTTTCTAACAATTGTAATAGAGTTTTTGGCTAAATCTCTTAACAGTGTAGACTTGACAGTCTTATGTAAATCTCTTAACCGAGTGCACACTTCATTAGTGTTGTTAAAATCCTATAACTAGGTAGATCTAGCTAATCTAATATGTTACTCCTAATAGGGTAAGATCACCAAAAGTGATCAAAACTTGTAGCCCTAACAGGCAAACCTTTTCTATCTGCAGTAGTGAAGAATTTGTGGGTGTCATCCCCACCACAGTTTTTACCTTCTAACAAGGGTTTCTGCGTTACCAAAATACTTGTGTTATGTGACTGTTATATTGTTGATTTTATGTTATTTAATTTCATAAGTTGAATGGATGAATGATACATATGTTAGATGCAAGGTATTTTGGAAGATTACCACTGTTTGCTATAGTAGATCTGAAAGGTTAATGAGTTAAAGTTTTTGTGGGCACTGATTCACCCCTCCCCTCTCAGTACCCTATCTCTCCTAATTCCAACAAAGACTACATTTACATGTCCATGGGGAACATTTGCATATTTTGTATTGCCATTTGGGCTATGTAATGCTCCAGCAATGTTTCAAAGAGTTGTAATTAGTATTTTTGTTGACATATCACATGATTGTATGGAGATATATATGGATGACTTTACAACATTCAGAGTGACATTTGAAAAGTTGCTAATCTGATGTAAGGAACATAATTTATCCCTTAATAGTGAGAAATGCTTTATGATGATGCAGGAAGGAGTAGTACTTGGGCATTTTATTTCAACAGCAGGAATACAAGTAGACCCAACCAAGATTGAGGTAATTCTCACATTACCCATACCTACTAAACCAAAGGATGTAAGATCTTTTTTAGGACATGTTGGCTACTATAGGTGCTTCATTCATAATTTTAGTCAAATAGCTAGTCCTTTGTATACATTTATTACTTAAGAGGCTAAATTTCTATGGACACCAGCTTGTAATGAGTCCTTCCTGCAGCTTAAGAAACTTCTAACCACTGCACCAGTCCTCAAAGGACCAAATTGGTCTATCCCATTTGATATCCATATAGATGCATCAGATTATGCCATAGGTTTTGTGCTAGGATAAAATCCTACCAACCTTGAAAATGCAATTTACTATATCAGTAAAAGCCTCCATGGCCCTGAATTGAACTACACAGTTACTGAAAAGGAACTCCTAGTTGTAGTTTATGCATTGAACAAATTCCGACACTACATCACAAGCTATATCATTTTTTTCACACTGATCACTCAACAATAAAATATCTGATGAACAAACCTACTATAATAGGCAGACTGGCAAGATGGCTCTTACTATTGCAGGAATTTGATATAAAAATTGTTGATAAGGTAGGGAAGGCCAATGTAGTTGTTGACTACTTGTCTAGAATACAAAATGTTGATGAAGACACTACTCAGGTTGAAGATATATTTCTAGATGAACACTTGTTCCACATAGTAATAAAAAACCCATGGTATGTAGACACAACCAATTATCTTGCAGCAAATAAGATGCCCCCACATTTTTCTCAGAAGGACAGGAAAAAGCTTGCAGAGAAAAGCTTTCAATTTTCATGGATAGATAACAATCTATTTTACACTGGTCTAGATTAGATCAAGAGGAGATGTGTGAGAGAAGATGAAATATATGATATACAACATGCTTGTCATGATGAGCCATGTGGAGGTCACTTTGCAGCAAAGAGAACAACCCTAAAAATATTAACAACAAGAAATTATTGGCCAACATTACACAAAGATGCAGCCAGTTACACAAAAAAATTTGATAAATGCCAAAGGATGGGTCGTCCAACAAAATTAGATGAGATGCCACTTAATCCACAAGTGTTGATGACACCCTTTGATAAATGGGGTATGGACTTCATAGGACCAATTGATCCTCCATCAAATGAAAAATCTTATATCCTGGTATGCACGGATTATTTGACAAAATGGGTGGAAGTGAAAGTAATGCAAAATACCAGAGATGAAAAATTAGCTAAATTCTTGTATGAAGACATTTTTACACATTATGGAGTCCCAAGAGAATTATTCACAGACCAGGGAGCACAATTCACTTCAAATCTAATCATTGAGTTGATGAAGGAGTATAGCATAAGACATCAGAAGTCTAGTCCTTATCATCCACAGGTGAATGGATAGGTAGAGGTGACAAATAGAGAAATAGAGGCAATATTAACAAAGACAGTGCAATTACATTGAAGAGATTGGAGCATTCAGTTAACTGAAGCAGTCTGGGCTTATCATACATGGAAGACCACAACATGATTCACACCATTTGAATTGGTGTATGGAAAGGTGACAATGTTGCCCATAGAATTTGAACACAAAACATTGTGCACAGCTCTAGAGTTGAACATCAATCTTCCTGTAGCACAATCAAAGTGCCTTCTCCACCTCAACTCATTGGATGAAATGTGAAAGTTAGCATTGGAAAGGACAGAGCTAATCTAGAACCAAAGGAAGAGGTGACATGATTCACATATCAAGAATAAACTCTTTCAAGTAGGTGATTGGGCTCTATTGTATGATTCTCGATTTAAGGAGCTCCCAGGAAAGCTGTAGACCAGATGGCTCAGGCTATATGAAATTCAATATGTCTTTGATGATAGGGTCTAGTTCAATTGACCACACTTGATCCAATCCAATTTAAGCAGCTTGTCAATGGACAACACCTACGTGTGTATCACAAGCCTCAAACAAAGGAAGAATTCTTGAAGCAGTTTAGCACGCAAAGTTTAACAGCCACTCAGGTAACAGTTCCTGCAGAAGAAGGTGAAAGCATTCTTCCTACAGCCTCACCATAACATGCCTTTGAAAAATCCCATAATAAAACTTCATTTCATATGAGGTATATTTATTCATTCACTTTTCTCTCTTATTCTTACCAACTCATCTCATTCCTCTGTCTACCACACACTCAAACTCCACGTCACCCACAATTTCTATTTTAATGCTTTCAATAAAACACCATGTCAGTACTTTCATGTGGCCACAAGACTTGACACTCTCATCAACTCGCATTCATGTGTACGGTAACAAATTGCCAAGTACAAATTTTTAACTATTTTCTCACTTTTAGCACATAGGTTTGAATAATTATATAGTATTGCATTAAAAATATGATATATGTGTTGAGCCAATTTCCCATTCTCATGCCAAATTTATCAAGTGATGACACTTGTTAAAATTTCATAGGGGGAAGGGGAAATGTAATAACTTCCAAGTGTTATTCCTAAGTCACCCTAGTCACATCCCTGTCACATTAATGTTGTACTTAGGTTGCGTTCTATTAATTCTTTTAATCCAACACATTTGTCGTACTTTCAAATTCTAATTTTTTGAGCTTGACATGACTTGAAAGGACCATAATTAAATTATGAGATAACTCCCACTTAAGACTCTGATGTCCTCTATAATCAATGCCATTATTATTGTTCATGTCAAGCATAATGGAGGTAATGGAAGAATTTTTTTTTTGGTATTTTCAAGAATATGAATTGGGATTTCAAGAAGAAGGTATTTGCAGAGTGTAAGAAGACCGAAGATTAGTAGTGAATTGCAGAGGAAAAAAATTGAAGATTGGGCATTATTAAGATGGGGGGACAATTACAAATACATGAACCAGTTGTCCATGGTATTTTACTGTCGGATGTTGAAGTAGTTCGCAGATTTAATGCAAGCAATTGACTAGGGTATTTCCTTCAGTTGACAGAATTCAATGAGGAGGTTGCAGTAGAATTTATGGGCACTTTTGAAGAGGGACAAGCAACTATGTGGGGTTTAATAGTTGTTTCTACTGAGGAAATAATTGCAGAGGTCACTAGATTACCAGTCATTGGAGAGCACTGTCCTAACGAGCATGACGTCAGGTCATCTCGAGCTCAATTCTCCCGACCAGATGATCCACCGCTTGAAATCACTAAGCAGGGATGCAAGAGGTTGTCTCTTCCACCACCATTTCCAGAATTGGCTAACCACATTATTAGGTATTTAACTTGTGAAGGAAGATTCTCAAACCTGCATGCCCACCATTTCAAATTGCTTAGCTATTTAAGGCATAATGTTCAAGTCAATGTTCCTAATTTTCTCTATAATATGTTAAGCATTAGTGTCGAGGAAACACAAAAGGGTAATGCAAATTCCATAAGCCACCATGCCCTAGTAAAGCTTTTGGTTGAAAAATCCCTTAGGGATGTCTCTCCCATGTCCTGGGTAGAATTTGTTCAGTTTAAAATCTTGCAGCCCCAAGTTAACCTTGTTGCTCAACCTTTTGTGAATGAAGTAGAGTCTTTTGGGCCTAGTGAAGAAACAACTGAAAAAGGAAAAGAACAAGAATTGTCCCCAGAAAACAAGTTTCTTGATCCCACTCCAGATAGTGATATACCTACTTCTTCCACGAAGAAAGACAAACATAAAGTTGAAAAAGAAATCCCTAACCTAGAAGGTGAAATTTAAAACCCTACAGTCCAAATAAATAAAAGAAAAAGGTCGAGTCATGTAGCGTCCATTCTTGCAGTGTCTACTTCTACAGCATAAAGGCCAAAAAGATCATGCCAAACTAAAACTGCAGTAGTTGAAGAGGCAACTATACGTAGAAGCCCTCACATGCGAGGAAAAGTGCCTTCACCTTCCCTTGGAAATCCAAATGTTTCAATACCAAAACCTAATCCAGAACCCTCTGTTGAAAATATTCCTGATGACTCCCCTTTGCGGGCGGAACCTCAAAATATGGAAGAATCTCAAAATGTGCAAGCACCTGATAGTAGCATGCCATAGGATGATCAAGGAATGCCTGAGCCAAGCCCAGATGTAGTATAAGACAACATTCCTATGAATGTTCAACCTAATCCTCCGCAACACCCTGTATATTCCAACATCTCCATTATACCCTACAGATCCACATGGTTCACTGAGTAATTTCAACAAGCTGCCAAAGAAAAGAAAAAGAAAGCTCAGATGCAAGAATTTCCCTCACAAATAATTTAGTCTGTACTCTTTAACCTATACAATCATTTTATTTTTCAAAAGACCTGGTGGAGATAGGAAAGAGATCAAATGCAGAAAGAGATATTTGATAAGGATGAGGAAATTGAATCTCTTAGGGAGCAGCTAAAGAAACAAAAACAACAAATGGACAAGGCCCTAAAATTAGCCGATCAGGTCATAGCTTGTCGATCGCCACCCAGGGTATATGCTATTTGGTTAAGGAGCACCGATGAGATTACCTGGAAAGAATAAGAGGATTTTACTACACTTTCAGGAGTGGAAAGAAGGGGAAGATGACTGTCGGTGATTTCAGAACCATATCCAGGAAATATAATGCTTGAGGACAAGCATTCTGTTAGTAGGGGGCGAATGATGAGACAAATTAATGTCTCAATTTTGTTATAATCTTCATACTTTGTTGACACTCTTTATGCTCTGATAGACATTTCTAAAACATTTATTACTTATACCTATGTGAACTTATGCTAAGTAAAACTAAAGCCAAAGAGCCTATAGGTAGCTTGAATGACATGTTTTGTTGACTATTATAAATATAATGTAGTACTTCATATAGTTATTTTAAGCTGTATTCTAACATTTGAGTAGGGGTTGAAATGTTGACTTGCATATGTGTACCGAATGTTACTAACCTTTCAGGTAAACAAGGAGCAGTTCGAAGAGTGGTGCAACCGCATTAAAGAAGGAGCGTTAGAAGACCAGTCATGGTGAAAGAATTCAGCATGGTTTCAAAGGATATGCCGTGCCTAGAAAGGAGTTGTTGCTCCAGAGAATATAAGAAATAAGTCTTGCTATATTTCCTTAGAATTGTTATTCTGTTATTTTCAATAATTATAAAATGTCATGGTTGTTTTATTGCCTCCTTATTTGGCGAGGTTTAATCAAACTTTAATGTTATGTTTTCAATAAGCATCAGTCCTCTTTATAAAGGGATTTGATCGACTTAGTTAGGTAATGAGAAAATATAGAATGGTGTGTTCAATATAGTAGAAGTTGTTCTTCTCAATTCTTCATGAGTTGTTCAATTGCTATGTAACCAGTTAAGAAGAATTAATGGAAGAGTGATTTTGGATTATTTCCTATGTTAGTAGTTAGCAGAAGCCAACCAAGGGGGCCCACTTGGGAGGTGGATTAGATTAAGATAGATTAGATTTGCTTCTTGCATTTTCCCTACTTTCAAGTAGAGTTAATGTTTTACTCCTGCAACATTACTACTGCGGATGTTCTTGCAACACTTGCAGAAGATAGACATAGTGAATGTTTTGAGTTGTTAGATAGGATTAGATTCATTTTACAAGCTTTCTGTCACATTTCCATTAAATATTCGAGTGTATTTACTTTCCTGCAACAATAGCATAGATTCCTTTCATGCATTTTATCTTCCTGCAACATAGGTGTTATGACTCCTAAAGGAACTTAGTGCACAAACTGTGTTGTCCCATTTCAATTCTACGTCCCTGGGTTGACAATATAAATACATTTCATGATGGGAATAGGTAATCCTTAGCATAGATATATTACCCCTAAGAGAGACAATGGCATGACTATCTTTACCTATTGTGAGACTGTTCAAAGGCCATAATGAAAAAGAAAGTGAAGTACAATTTAACGAGATGAATTGGCAATTGGATTTGGGTCACTCATGACAAGTCAACAATCAATCAGTGAGATTTAACATTTTCTTGGAGACTATCGAGTCTTAAAGTACTAGTAGGTATTTATACTTTTTATAGTAATTTATGAATCATGAATTGTATTGAAAAATCAAAATTTATTTCTTTATACCAGTGAAAATTCACGTGCACTTTTTCATTATTTATTTACTTGTTGCAATGTTGAGTAGCTTTAATGTGTTCCATTATTCGTTGTATAATATTTGTAAATATTATCTTTAATTTGTGAATTAGCTTTAAATTATTGATCTTGTCTTCAAGTGGTGGGTCCTGCTAGCAATATACAATATTGCGAAATAATGCTAGGTGGATTTAGGTACTATATGACTGGTTGCATATATCATAGAATATCACATGTTATACAAGATGGGCCTACCACCAAAGTGCAAAGAAGTCATAGCTTGACACATACCTTTTTGGGTCTGTCTTATAAATAATTAACAAACAAATTTAGAAATCATTTAAATATTTTTTAACTTGCAAATTAACTTTAAACATTAATGTAAGTTGTTAATCAAATATAAATTTATTAGTGGATTAAAAGTCATTTATAAATAAAAGTTCACATGTTAAAAGCTTTTTATGTTTAAGCATAAAGTAAATATTCTCTTATGATTATATTTTATCAATAAATTTAATAATATTTCAAATTTAACTTTTTATAAAAAATATTTTACGATAAGCGGTGTCTTATAAGATTAGAAAATGAGCTAGATATTAAAGTTTAATAGAGAATTTGTTTATAACAATTTTTAAATGATCTTTTATGATGATTGGGTTGTGTGGATTATGTCAAAGGAGTTTACTTAGTTATAATAAGAGTTTTAATCACAAAGTATTGGGCTTGAGAAATGTTTAAATGTTAAGATTTGGTATATCAGAAATACAATGATTTGAATTGGAGATGTTTGAATAAGTAGGTAATTGGAATGCTCTTGTATTTCATAATAAGCGATAGCATAAATAGAATTTACAAAAAAATCTAGAGCATATTACATAAGTTGAGGGGTGATACAAACACTTAAGAGCTAAAGATGTCATCAGAGAAATTTGTTTGTGATACATCCAAAAGTGATTAAAATAGTCAAATGAGTTGGTGGTTTAAATTATCATGGTAGTAGTGTTTAAATGAGTTTGAGCGGGATTGAAACTATTTAGTTCAAGGCAAAATATCAAACTGTATGGAAATTATAGGTGTTGAAGCCTTTTGAATCACATATTTTTAAAGTTTGAATAATGTTTAGGTTTCTCTATTCTATGTCATTGTAGATTTTTGTATAATTAGACGTCCTACAAGTCTAGTAAATCCAATAATTTATTTATGTGTGATGTTTAACGATTCCAAATAAGAGTGTGTATAGAGCAATTTGTAGAGTTCTCCCTAAGTTTTCAAGATGGTGTTGTTGTTGATGAGTGTCCCCACATGACTCAACAAGGAAGTAAAACACATGTAAAATATTATCAAATAGAAGCAAAACCATGCAAAATATATTTTTAATCCCAAACTCAAATATGATTTCCCTTATTCAAGATTCCTAAATGTGTGGCAGAAAATATTGAGCAAGTCCAAAAGAAATTCTTATGGACTGAATTTGATGATAAGCCTAAACTAGCCTTGATCAATTGGAACAAGGTTTCTTGTCTCAAATCTTGTGATGGTATTAGTTTGAGGAAAAATTAAAAGCTAAATAGAGCTCTCGTGGCTAATATTGGAAGGAGTTTTATGAAGAAGAGTAAAGACTAGATTGACATCACCAAAGCTAAATAATTTTAGTATGATGACCCTAAACTTTGTGTTTCCTTGATCTTCATTCACAAGTAATCTCTCAAATAGAGTAATATAAGCAAAGCAAAAATTCCCATTACCTAAAATAAATCTTTACAGGGTCTGAAGGGGAAATAAGAATAAATTTTGGGAGTACACCTCGTTTGAGTTGTGTCTCTCTCTTTGATTCTTGAGTCACAATACCTTTGCAAGCATTATTGATGACTCTTTTGTGAAGAAAGGCCAAAGAATTAGGTGGGTTGACATATTAAAATTTATTATTAGTCATAATGTTGTTGCCTCTCAAATCTTCCCTATATTGAAATGATGAGACTTTTTATTTCTCTTTGGTAGGACTCTACCTAGTAGAAGTTAAGACCCCGAGGGAAAATATTTAATGGTGTCTAGTTACTCAATTCAACGGAAAGACCCACTAAAGGATAAGAGGTTGGTAAAATTTTGGAATGAAACTCTCATTTTGAAAATCAACCATTTTTAGTGGTGTGATGTTCATGATAAAAATTTCACATGGGGTAATATAAAGAAGGGGATTTTGTTTACCTTTCTATGTGTATTTTATGCGTTAATAATGAGAAAATATTGGTTGTCCTCTTTTTTCACTATATATTTATCTAGAAACTATGTGATTGTATCTTCAAAAATATTGATGTAATTAGGTGGGTCCTTCCTTATTCCATAAACTCTTCTTGTAGAAAATGGTTACCTCCCTTCAAACACCCAATTTTAACGAAAGTGTGTTTCTTGACTCCTTCACATTATGTTAGAGAATCTAGAAAGAGGTGGACAATAAAATGTTTTTGAACAAATTTTATTATTTTAAAGACATCCTTAACAACATCTATAGAGTTATTGGGGAAAATGTTATATGAGTAGTTTAAAAAAAATCCCAGTAGACCTCCCAGATCTACAAAAGGAAAAATTATCTATGATTAGTTGATAAATAAAGAAATCAATAATATAAATATCAACAAAGAGATAGAAAGGCAACTAAGTGGAAGCCTTCATGAGAAGGTTGGTTGAAACTCAAATTTAAAGGTGTGTTGAAGGGCAATATAAGATTGTCAAGTGGTGTGGGAATCCTAAGAAATAATAAAGATAAACTTGATGTTGTTTATGTTAGGGACATTAGGCTTAAATGAAATACTGAAATTGAGGCAACTAATGCTTATTGAGGCCTCCACCCTACAATTACCCTTGACTAGGGAAAATACATATGGAAGGATGTCACATCCCATCTTATGCTTCCTTTAATGATAAAATAAATTAGGATATATTATTGGGTAATTATCTCTTGACTTTTAGATTATGATGCAATGTGTTAATTAATTATAATGTTACAATTTATGCTTCAGCTATGGTTTTGAGAGATAACTTATTGATGTATGATTGAGTGTGATTGAGTGCAAGTGAGAGTCAAAGATGGGGACTTGATAGATGAGAGGAGTCTATCCATTCAATATATAATGGATATGATGAATGCTTATTACATACATCATGTAGTTTCACGTAGTTTGATTAATGATGCTTTTATATGATCATTATTGCACTATTTCAATTGGTATGAAAATGAAAATGAAACTTCATAGCTTGTTTATATTCATGTTTTTACACCTATATGATTTTTCTTTGATGATGGATATGTGCTACTTTTCTATGGAAATGAAATTTATATACTTGATTTCATTTGAAGGTTTAAAATGAATATATGCTCGTGCTTGAAAAAAGAAAAATCAATATTGAATGCACAATATCTTTTCTTTTTAAAAAATATATGTTGTTATTATTAAAGATGATTCCTAAGTTTCAAATTAGCTTAGAGGCTTATATGTTTTGAGAGAAAATGCCCATTTCATAAGTAATATGCAATCAAAATCAAAATATTGTATCAAACTTAAGCTCAAAAATGTTATGGGATATATGCATCAAGGGTGGTGAGCACATTTAGCCACATTATTGTTGTTTTAGACAACTAGAGTATAATATTTATGGGAAGTGAACCATGATATTTGAAATGCAACAGGTATTCAAGACAAAAATTGTTATCACATAAATGCAAGTTACTATTATTAAGATAGAAATGGTAATGTCTTGCTAATGTGACTTGTATCCCTACTAGAAACTTATTTAAAAAAGAAAACATTGGGAAATATTCTCCTCCCTATAAACTTTAATCACAAAGGTTACTCTTGGCATTTGAATGCATGAGAAAGGAGACCAATTCATTTTGAAACAACACACACACAACTAAAGCATATTCAAATAGAGAACATTTCTTCTTCTGAGATAAATTTTTTTGCTAGCAATGTTTGAGTTTTTCACAACTCGAATAGCATCTAGAATGATCAAAGGTGGTTTGATACAATAAGTCATTTGAACACACATGTAAATAGTGAAAGGGATTTGGAGGAAAATAGCAACTACATAGTACTTGAAGGTTTTACTCTTGGTCAATAATCAACGAGGTTATTTAGATAGATATTATAGGTGGATAAAAGAAAAAGAATATATTACAAAGAATATAAAGGTGGGCACATTTTTTCTCTTTCATCCATTAATCATTACATAGAGATGTAATATTTTTTCCAAATATTAGAGACAATACCATTATTTAATGTTATTGTGGTGTCAAACTATATTATGGTGTTAGATTTGTTGTAAGGAAATTAAGTATCAAAACAACTTCCTACACTAATATTGAGATGAGGGTAATGCAAAAACTTTCTCAAATCTTTACAATGGTTATAAAAACTTAACATAAATAAACATAAATCATAGGCATACCACAAAAAAATGTTTTATATGGGGAAAACTCTTTCGGGGAAAAACCACCACTTTGAAATGTTCCTAAATATATTATTTAGAAATCAATAACATATTACATAATGTTTGCAAAGAAAGATTCTCACAGGATTATCATGAATGAAAATTTAGAGGCAACTCAACAACTATCAGACACTTAGAATGTATCACAATTATTCCCAAATGTCTAATATATAGGAGAAACAAAACATGAAACCATCAAATGGTATTATAAAACCATAGGTTGAAAGCGCCCGTAAAATGGTGCACAAAAGTTCCACCATTAGACCTATGACCTAATAATAAATGGTCAAGATTCACAATGAAATTTTTTTATGTGAAATTTTTTTTTAGGGTTCTTTCCCCAAAAAAACCTTTGTGAGGGCATGCTACCCTTAGACCCCCAACTAGTCACAAGACTAGAGTTGACAAAGGGGGGAATCCCTTGCAACCCCCAAGTCAAGGGTAAGCCCCCAAACCACCATCACTCACGTATCAATAGTGTCATTTTATTATTGTAAGGTTGAGACACTATTTTTATAACATTTATTAGTTGCATTTCTTCATAGTCAAAGTTCAAGCCATAATTTTATGTTTATATCCTTTGTATGCGAGTTTCTCAATGACCTTGCATTGAATCTTTACACTCCTCTAAGTGATGGCTACTTATGTTGAATCATTATTTGTGTGGATTTTTCCTTATTTGTGTACATAAAATCTCTTCCTAATAGAGAGGTTGTTGTTATTCTCATCTTTCTATTGCCGGATATCTTCTTTTTTCTGAATCTTGATATGAGACTATATACTCATACATAGACTTATGATTATATACACCTCAAACAATAAGCTCTAGATTTTCATGTATACAAATAAATTTAAAAGATAACTTCCACCATGTAGTTATGATTTATGTATTTAGATGCCATAATTAAGTTTATAAATCTCTTAGCCACTCTTCTTTTATGCATATTCTCTAGTGTATTTCATCTTACTTGTTCACTTCAACATTATTTATGAACCATAAACTACTCAAAATATTATAATAATTTCTTCAAAGTGGATTGTACCAAATAAAATCATTTAACTTAAATACTAGTCATATCTCAAAGAAAAGATTGATTAGATATTACTATCACTTAAACACAAAAAGTTCATAGAATAATTGTACTTCTTTATTAAAAAAAAGTATTGATGATATTTCTATTTTAGGAAGTCTCTATTATTTAGGGTTCATAAAAGTATCATAGGATAATCATTGACTTATCTATAGCTTAAAGAGTCCATCTATTTTAATAATTTTTAACATTATTTGATAAAGTGGGATTTGATATTCAAAAGTCATATTTATACGTTAAGATAAGCATGTTAATCATATTAAATAAATGTATTACATGTACTTTTTGATATAGTTAGAAAGGCAATAGATTATTTGGTCTTTCTCTAGTTAGATATTATCATATGGTTATCATTGAGATGGTATTATTCTATCTTAAGAGACTATATGAGTACTTCAAGTGTCTATCGTTATGATTTGTTAAAAAATTAAAAATTATTATTTGTAATCAATGATAGAGATGCATAGTAATCCTTTTGGAGATCATTGAACTTATAGAAAATGGTATAATGCTTAAATAAAATGGATTTATTACTTGTGAGTTTTCCTAGAAACCAATGTGTATGCCCATTGTTATGAGAGGACCATGTATAGGAAAACTTCTTGAAGAATATATTAACATTATTAATTTTTCTTCTTTAAATTTTCTCACCCTTTAAGTTTAAATTATCTTTGTGCATGGTGCCTTCTTTGAGGGGTGCCCTCACCCCACCTTCTACCCCTCCTTAGATTCCTAATGCGATAGTCATGTTTTTTTTTTAGGGTCCTACAATAGAAGTGTTGTGGTGTTTTAGTGTCCTAAATTATAAGCATGTGCAATTTTGGTCCTTAGCTAAGCCCATTTTAGTGTCCAAGGCTTCCATGCATCTTTGGCCTTTTTTCTATGCAATTAATTAATAAATATTAAAATATTTGTCCATTATTAATCTAACTTACATCTGGGCCCTTAACTTTAGGTTTTTGCCCTTTAATTATTCCATTCATTTATCTCCTCTTTCATATATAGGCCTTATTTCATTATAGGTGTCCTTTTGTATTTATCTTGAATTCAAACTTCAATTCCATGTGCATTTTTAGTATCCTCATACCCTTATCGACCCCTAATTTAATTTTGAGCCTTGATTGGCTAGAATTGGGTCTCCTATAAGGCACAGGGCAACACAGGTCATCCCATGCTTTAGGAGGTGCCTTGTTTTACGTAAAGTTGGGTTGAATTTGAATTGGAGAAATTTCTTGGGTTTATAGCAAAATATCCAAAACTCTGTCAGCCCCCTTCAAGTTTTGAGCCTCAAAATGGCTTGGAGAGGTTAAAAGCAACGCTACATCCCTCATTTTGGATAAGTTATCTCATCAATTCAACCAATAAATTGTATCTAATCATTCAAGCGCTTGAGATATCAATCAATACATCGAGGTAATATATTCACATTGATATTCATTCGAGCATGGAAGATGAGGAGTAAAGTCTAGATCCAAGCATTTGTGTAGGCATCAATGATCTGGGTGGATATTTTTCACCAAAAAATTGATTATTCCAAATGCTCAATAAAACACCACCATGTCAAAAAGATCCCCGAGAAGATTCCAATCATTGGTTTTTTTAGTGGTGAATATTCACCAATTGGAAAAATATGAGGGTCAGATGCATTAGGAAATTGGCGAATAGTATTATTATGTGAAGTGGTCGAATCACCTCATTTTCACGCAATATTTGTCCCATGGCTGGTTTATTCACCACTTTTTGGTTGAAATGGTCATACTAAAAAGGTATTTTTTGCCACCAGCTCATACATGATTTGAATATTTGTTAATTGTAATTTTGCCCAGAATTTTTGAACAAATGCAAGAAACCGCTAATGGACACATGAATTTGTCAATATCGACATACAATTTTTAAAATTTTGAGGGGCCATATAACCAACAACATTAATTATTTTTTCCATTAGGCAAAACTTGATTTGCCCCCCACTACTATTGAATGATAATGTCAGCTACATATTCACCTTCAAAATTAAAACTACATCGCTACAATCCCACCCAAAATCACTAAATTTTTATCTCCCAATTGTAGAATGGGGCGCAATTCACCAAATTTTGTTTGATGCCAATAAATGAGAAGGTGGAATTTTACTTTTTGCACCTTATTCAGATCGGTCTGCACTTCTAGAGGCTCTTAACACAAGTTTCTCAGGAATTCTTTAGATGTTGAGTTGCTGACAGACTTGTCAATGTGAAAACTTAACTGTAAGTGAAAAATGATTTAAGATTGATGTTAGTGTTTTTCATTTTGAGTTGTTAGTGTTTGTCATTTTGATTTCAAAATTTTGTTGCATCTTAGGTGTTAGGGCTTAGTTTTCTCCATTTTATCTATTATGCTTACATGACATGCATTATTACAATATAATTTATTGGATCTATTTTATCTCTTTTTATCTGTTATTGTATTTTGTAGGAATCATGTTCCTTCTTGTAGCTTTTGTTAGTGAGAGATGTCGAGCAGTAGGACTCTTGAAACTATTGAAGGGAGGCCATCAAAATGTAGAAATAATAATGTCATACTTTTGCAATCCATCAGATGGAGCTACAACATTAGTACTTGTAGCCAATGCATTAATTGGCATAAGATGCCTCTACATAGAGAATGTTCCAATGGGTACCCAGTATAGCCAGACTAAAATAATTGACTTGGTTGAAAAAATTGGTAATGCTATTGCTAACAATGTCACTATTGCTGTAAATGTCAGTGATGTTGTTGCTAAGAATGTCATGGATGCTAGTGTAAATTTTGGTGATGTTGTTACTACTAATGCTGGGGTTGTTGTTGCTAACAATGTCAATAATGTTGCTCCAGGCAATGCATAGAAGAGGAGAAGAAAAGCAACAACAAAAATTGGGTGCGAGTGGGATATGACAAGGTCATTTTAGATGTAAGAATTCAAAGACACGTTCATTGTTGAAGTGTCAAATTTAGACAAATAAAAATCTCCAGTAGAATGCAAGTATACAATATGTAGTTGGAAAATTGATAAGGAAAAAAAAATGTAGCTAAAATTAGACACAATAGAAAAGAATATCGACAAAGTGTAGGAGAAAAAAAATGTAGACGAAAAGGAACAATCAGTGGCTAGATGGAAAACAAAAGAAGAATGTTAGCATGTCAAGTATGCAGAGGAATTTTATGTGAATCAAGAAAAATAGAAGGAGAAACCAAAATGCATAGTTTCACTTGAAACTCAATTTAAAAATTAATGAATGATACATATATGTCCAAAACTATTCAGTTGGCTGCTCTTTTTAATCTTTTGAGAAGAGGTCATCCCATGAGAAAGTACTCTAATATTGTTGGATTATTAAATTTTTTGAATGTTCTAAGATATCCTATAACTCATTGGTCAACAAACAATGGATGGGATTTGGTAAGTTGTCTTGTTGAAGTGGAAATAATTGATCTATGATAAAAAGTAAAGGAGTCAAACAATATTGCATTATTTGTAGATGAAGTTATAGTGGTGGATAATATTGCTTGGATGTGTATACATGGGTATACTATATAGAACCATGTTATCTAACCTTACCTACTCTGTGTTGTTAAGATGGAGAATTCCACAACGCAAGATATGTATGAACTAGTTAAGAAATCTCTAAATGAAATTATTGGTATGGATGACTACATAGTTGCCAAAAAGCTAGTGTGTGTAGGAGCAGACAGAGCTTCAATGATGCAAGGTCATAGGAGTGGTCTATGCATAAAGATACAAATGGGCATTGCACCATACATGGTTCTCATTCAATGCATGGCACATAGACTTAATTTATAAATTAAAATTGTGCACATGTATAATCAGGTTGCTAGAGTTGAAGAAATAGTTCATGAGCTCTACGCATACTTCTGCCAAAGTTGTAAACATGTTGTAGAATTTTAAAAATTTGTTGAGGGAATAACCAATGGAAACAAGCTACTGAAGGATGTTGACACCAAATGGATCTCCTAGTGTGGACCCATCGAATGATTTTTCTCATAATATAAAATCTTTGTTGGGCTAATGTACAAACAACGTGTAGTAGTCCAATGTCCTAAGATTTTGCATAGGTTAACTGATGTAGAGATGCTATTAACCTTGGCCGGTATTCTCCCCCTATTAGAAAAAATGAACTCTCTTGTTAAACAAGCCCAAGAGAGAGCTATGTATATTCAAGAATATGTTGAGTTGTGTAGAATGATTGTCATCGCCATCAATAATCAATATTTAACTTAGTATCCATTCAATGATGAAGTATTTGGTAGATGGAATCAAATTATAGATTTGGGTCATGCTGATAATTATTTACAATTTAATGATTGTGGGGAGTTGTGCATCCCTGTTCATGGAAAGAAGATACCAATGTTCTACTATGACATGTCTTCTAGCGCATGGTTTTATAGAATAAGAGATGAACCTCTTACACTCGAAGATTCCAATGAAATTATGGGTTCTGTGAAAACCAATTTACAAGTGATTGAAAAAGATGTTTCATTAGAGATTTTAAGTCAATTCCCTCAAGAGGAACTATGAGAAGCCATGTCTATTATGTATCCTAATTTTTGGAGAATGCTTGATCCAAAATATTTTCATAAGATGCTACTGGAGCTGGTGAATTATTTTGGTAAGAGTTCCAATTACAAAGTTGATGGAAAGGAAGTGAATGGAGTTATATGTAAAACTAAGCTTGTAGAGCAATCAACCCATTTTTCAACAACAACACATGAATATGTTAAGCCTTTGGATAATCCGTACCTACTAGGATCAATAAAATGGATTTGGACAAAATAAGTCAAAACCCAATTTTGCATGATGAACTCTCAAAATTCTTCAAACTTGTTGATTTGTGTCAAACAATGATATTGGGTTTTTATTAACGATGAGATTGTTTTCAGTGCATTGGTGTTCTTGAAATCAAAGACAAGAAACAAACTTGGCAAGAACCTGGAAGTTTGTTTGAAGGTTTATACTAGTTGGTATAATGTCAAAAGTTTTCCTTATGAGAGGGCACCCACACACTAGAATTCCACATGTGAAAGGAGAGGGTTAGGCAACATTTCAAATAATAATGACAATATTAAAAAAAAAGAGCACATCAAGTTCTAGTAGTCATTTTGAGATGAACTTAAGTGAACAAAGTGAAGACCAAAATGAAAGAGAAAGTGAATTACAGTTTAATGAGAAGAATTGGCAATTGGATTTGGGTCACTCATGACAAGTCAACAATCAATCATTGAGATTTATAATTTTCTAGGAGACTATTGAGTCTCAAACTACTACTAGGTATTTATACTTTTTACAGTAATTCATGAATCATGAATTGTATTGAAAAATCCAAATTGATTTCTTTATACCAGTGAAAATTCACATGCACTTTTTTATAAATTATTTATTAACTTATTGCAATGTCGAGTAGCTTTAATGTGTTCCATGATTTATTATATAATCTTTGTAAACATTATCGTTAATTTGTGAAGTAGCTTTAAATTATTAACCTTGTGTTCAAGTGGTGGCTCCTACTAGTAATATGCGATGTTGTGAAATAATGCCAGGTGGGTTTCAGTACTATATGACTAGTTATGTATATCACGGAATATCGCATGTTGTGCAAGAGGAGCCTACCACCAAAGTGTGAAGAAGCCATAGCTTGCCACATACCTTCATGGGTTCGTCTTATAAACAATTAACAAACAAATATTGAAATCATTTTAATATTTTTTAAGTTGTGAATTAGCTTTAAACTATTAATTTTATCTTTAAGTAGTGTGTCCTACTAACACTATACGATGATGCGAAATAAAACCACATGGTTTTTGGTACTATATGGCTGGTCAGTTCTATTGCGTGTTGTTCTAAATGTGCCTACCACCATAGTGTGACAAAGTCATAGTTTACTATGTAACTTTGTGGGACCATCTTATAAACAATTAACAAATAAATTATTATTCGTTCTTTAAATGGTGGGTCCTACCACTAATATGTGATTATGTGAAATAATGTCAGGTGTCCCATTTTTATTAGAAATAGATGTGAAATAATCGATTTACTTATATCGACGATCTTCGTTACCGATGAAGATCAACGACCCAAGTTTAAAACTATGGGCTAGGGTTTGTTTTATGGTGTTGATTTTCATGTATGGTCCATAGAGGTAATTTCTGTTGATTCTCATCAAACATGCACTATGTCACTTTATAATTGCATTCAATTTTAGATAATTCAATATATATGAAGAGTTGTTGTTGATGAATTTATGTAATTCAGGCAGTGCAAGCATTAGCAACTAACAAAACTACAAGGGTTTGAACTTTGACTTTGTTGAGTGTAGTATCAAGTACACATATGTTGGCATCTTGTTGTTCGATTAAATTTTTTCTATATGCAAAAGGGTTTTCTCAGTATTTTAGGGGTTAGTTTTAGAAAATAAGTACTATGATTGCAAATTTGTGAGAACATAAATTTTCAATTTTCAATTTTTTTTGGAAGTATTGTTTATACATTTCTTAAATACCCTAAGCTTAAATATGATAAGTAGAAATTCAAGAAGAAGTTCAACTAATGCTAAGAGGGGCTTGCATGAAGATATTATTGCTCAATTGCTTGTTTCTTCAAAAAGGGGAAGGCGTGCCTAGGGTATGAATATTCTATCTGATACAATTGTGGATAGGGAAGCATCTTGTGGAGATCCTTACACTCAAATTAGCGAAAGGGATTTATTCATGTATTTTTAAAACAAGAATAGAGCCCCAATTATAGTGAACAATGCATGGAGATTGGATTTGGAAAGGCTTGGTATCCCAAATTTTTTTTATCAATGTAGACCTGATTAGAGCTATGGGAAAACATTATAATCCAGAAAGTAGACCTGTCTCCACAGAGAAGGGTGTTTTTTTGGCCAAGTTTGATTGGGAATCTATTTGTAATTTTTTTATGTTAAATGCTAATGCCCAGGTGTCCGTTGATTTTCTATATCTAGGGAGGGAATACAAAAGGGAAAAAGGTAGCTTCAAGGTTAAATGGATTCCATTTCATAGAAGGGAGAATAAGGAAGGGAAGCCTATTATATTATGGAAGACAAATGTTGAGCCCTTTGATTATAAAAATTTTAAGGGTTATTTCATATACACTTAATTTACACTTTTCCAAGTGTTGGGAATCAATGTATAGTCTAAGATTCCTATGCATCTTATGATGTTGGTCGTCAAAATATAGCACACATATAGAAACACCTACTTTACTTTGCCTCATTCATTTCTAATGCTATTCACAAAGCCCTTTTGGATATCCAAAAGGGTAGCCTTGTTGTTTGATTTAGGTGGTATTCTCTATTGTGACACATTATTTTGTATGGTGGAAGCAAGGTTTATCCTTTCCCTTGGGGCCCAGAGCTAAATTTGAGAAATGTAGATGAACAAAACCAAAAGTTTCCTATTCAAGAGAGAATGTATTTATGGGACATGCACTATGACAACTCTAATTATGTCATGTTTGAGGAACTCTTTGTCAAAGTTGTGCTGCAAAATTTGGGGTACCCAATCAATTTGAGATTATCAGACAAGGTGGGGAGATTTTTGAGGCCTCTTGATCTATAGCCCCAGCAAGGAATCTACTATAACTGGGGAGATTTGTTTTTCTAACCTAGGTACACTATCATCAAAGTTTACAATACACCAGTTAAACCCCATGTTTTTCCTAGATATGTGTCAGATAGAATTATTTTCTTAGAAATCATTTGGTAGTTGAATGAGTCTAGCAAGGCTCATTTAATAAACCCAAAGAAAAAGAAGGGATCCTTCCTCCCAAAAACAATTATTTTCTAGTATTTTGAGATCTCAAGAAAAGGAGGATTTGACCTATTATATTATGATTTACTGCCACACAAGATGAATTTTGTAAAATTCAAAAATTGTGATCCATAACACTATATTGATTAGACCAAGGTTGAGTTTAGATTGGAAACCTTTGTTCACAAGCATGATCATTTTGAGGACTTAATTATAAATACTTCTTATAATTTTGAAGTTTATAGGAGAATAGAGATGGCAAAAGAAAAAAAGAAAAAGAATGACCCAAAATTCAAAGTGGTACCCACTGAATTGGAGGAACAAGTTATCGTAAATTTTGTAAGAGTACAGGTAGGAGAAGACGTTAGAGCATTGTCATGCTCTACATTTATATCTGATGATAAGTTTATGCAGTCTTGAGAGTTTAGGGAATTTGTCCTAAAAAACAAAAGGGAGCGATTTTCCAATATTATTAGGCAAAGGTTGGCATCAGGGAATTTGGCAGACAACAAT
This sequence comes from Chamaecyparis obtusa, assembly GCA_027943335.1. NCBI lineage: Eukaryota > Viridiplantae > Streptophyta > Pinopsida > Cupressales > Cupressaceae > Chamaecyparis > Chamaecyparis obtusa. The sequence continues at coordinate 28,956 of BSBK01007480.1, read as the reverse complement.
ATTGATAGATTTATAGCTGAATTTTTAGAGGAGGTTAATTATTTCATATCAAATATGACCCTTGAGGAGGCAAGGAAAATTGTAAGGAATAGTGGATGTTTTCTACTTAAAGGATGGGATTGTTGGCATAACTAATGATGGTACAACAAAGGTACAAAATTGGTGATTGAGATGACCAGCTATTTTTTTTCATTGATGTCAAGTATTGACCTGGTGTTCTTGGTGTGTTGCCAAGTATGTGAGAAGGATGAACAATGTGGTTCAAGTAGTTCTAGTGGTTGCGATTCTTAAAGGAGACTTGGGAATGTCTCTGGATGATAATTGTATAATTGCAATTATTGATTGTATGATTTGAGAAACTTATGGTTGATTGGAGTGTGACAAGGCAACTGCTAGAATAGTCTTTGACTAGCAATGAGCGATTTGATTGGTTTATCAAATATATGATATTTTAGGTGGCACATCATAGTATTATGTTGTTGATGCTATATTGATCTTATGGTTACAACCACAACTGATTTGGTTGATCGGTTAGTATGTTTTGTGGTTACAAAAGTTATTTCAAGTGACCAGTGATAGTGTTGTTATGTTACCGATGGTAGATTTTTTGTTCACGATCGGTGATCATGTGGTGATGAAAAATTTATGTTCCAATTGTTATGATGATGTGTATAATTTCATTTAAGCTGATGATTTTCCATTACATTGAGTGAGGTAGATCATCTTATCAAGATGTAGGTTGTTGGTCAAAATGTGTTTGACTGTTGTTAATAAAATTAATTATTTGATCTATCTTGTGGTCAAATTGTTAGGTAAAGATGTTTGTTACATTGGGATATGTGTTTTGGCGTGATCTCTCTGGGCAAAAAGATTGGAATAGTGATTTTAATGTGTTGGAGAAGGTGTTTATAAGTCGATGGAACGTTTTAGGGCTTGAGAAGTGATATTTATATCATGAAATCATAGATTTTTGTGTAGATCATGATTGTGAAGGTGCGGTCAAGCTAGGGTATTCCAAATTTAACGAAGGATAGAATGTGTGTATTTCAAAGGGCCCAATCAAGAAAAGGAGTTTCTATTTTCTATATCAATACACTTGTTGTATCCTAATAGTTACAACAGGCTCAATCCCTTAACTAGGTAGAATTGAACATGTCTTATTTGTAAATCCTTTAATAGGGTGACACTTTTGCTAGTGTTTGAATTCCTCTAACACAGATACTCTAAATAGGGAAAAGATCCTAACATGGCTAGAGATAAATACCATAAATGGGTGACACCTAACAATGTCTTTTGTAAACTCATAACAAGACGTACTTTAGAAGAGTACAAAATTTGTGAGTCTCATCTCACAAGTGGTTTTCACCCTTTTAGGTTTCCATGGAAAAAATCATTGTGTTATGTGTTGCAAGATTTATGGTGGACGTGTTTTTTAAAAAAAAGTTTCATATTCTTATCAATCGGTAAAACAATGAATGTTATCACTAAAGTTAAAGAAATTGAAAAGAATAAGATAGTTAGATTACTGATTCACCCCCCCTCTCAGTAATCTTATACCTTTGGGACTAAAAATTGGTATAATAGATTTGGTCCTCTTTGTGGAAGAATATTATCAACTTGAGGTTAAGATCTAAGGATGATGAGGAAGGAAGGTCATAAGTTCACAAGGGAGAACTAGTCAGTGTGGAGTGGTAGAATGAAACTTTATCTAAAAGGTATGGGTAACTAGTATTGGAATCATGTTGTTACTAAGTATGTTGTACCTACCAAGATTCTTAATGTAGATCAGTGATGTGGAGGAAAGTGGTGTGACAAATATTAAGGTCTTCAAAAGTTCTACAAATGTAAAGACTAGGCAAATGACCCTAGGAACCCCCAAATCACTATATGGCTCCAATAGAACAAAATGAAAGAAGAGACCTACCCACTACCTTTATTATCTTGAATCAAATTCAAAACCATTACACACTTGGTCCAATAGGTTGAAACCTCCTAAATTGGATCTAACACTCCAATCCACTCTTAAGCCCCAATAGGCCTAGTAGACCTAGTAGCCCTCAATTCAGGTAACAGATCAGATAACTCTAAATCTTCCCAAAGAAATAAAAAATATAAAGGTATATTAAAATACCATTTTAAACCCTATTTAACATATGTTGAGCCCAGGTGTGGTTGTTTTGGACCATCAACCCCAAAAATTGTTTCTCCATCTTTTGTTCGTAGACCTAATTACTCACTTTTCCAAAGGAATTACTAAGAATCCTCACTCTCTGATCCTAAAACCTTGGATAGTCTCTTATAATGGTCCCAAATGACAAAATTTTTCATTAGTTTGTAGACTTGACCTTCTCAGATAGACAAATTACAAAACCCTCCTTAAATGGGCTTAAAAACTAGGGCCTCCTCAATACCCTTTCAAAACTCACTTCTAGACGTCAACCAAAGGTCCTACACCATGAATTCTACTTTTAATTTGAATTTTTCATATAAAAAAAACCCTCCTTAAGTTAGATCTTCTGATGCTATACCTTGGGCATCAATTTTGTGCCCTCGCCCTGTACTTTCCAATGGTGAGTACCAAATCCTATTAACTCTCCTGCATAAAATATGTTAGTAACATATATTACATGTTACTTTGAGTCCAGTCCATGAGAAAAAAAGGTTACATTCATGGAATGGCTCAAGACATTTATAATTACTTTAAAATACTCACAAAAATCCCACTATTTTGGGACAATAGAAATCAGAGGTTTAAAGATTTGATAAGATGGACCATGAAAACACTTAAAGGATCACAAAAAATAATTGATTTGATGTTTACACCATCCAGAAGAATTTGGCAATTTAAAACAATCAAGAAATCATCTAGGCCAAATCTCCATACAAACCATCCACCCCACATACAAATGACTTTCATATGTTTGTATAAACTTCAAAATGCCCTCCCATTCAGTTCCATATAGTTGTAACTTATTAAAATCATTAATTAAATGAGTTTTTTTATTTGCCTCAAAAATGGCACTAGCCATTCGAGTTTGAATATTTAAATTAAAAACTCTTATTAAATACTTAAATCTAATTTCCTCTTATTTCTAATGATTCTTCAATGATCAATATGATTTATTTAATAGTTCTAAACACTCCTAAGACTCTTCCCAAACCTACACCTATAAGATCCATTATTTGGTCCTATTGGGACAATTAGGAAAATAAAAAATTACATTCAAATCATTACAATCAAATGCCATTATTGGCTTTAAAACATCCAAATTGATTCCACCGGACCCATGAGTGATTCCATCATGCTTCCTTGGTGTCTTTATTTCCTTCATATGTCCATATGCCTGTCTAGGTGCCCCTACACCATACTCCCCACCAACAAAATAGATCTTTCCCCAAGAGATAAGGGGTCTTGTCTTCACACCTCCAAGTATTCTATAAGGTAATCTGAAACCTTTTCCTCTCTCAGGAATATTTTGTAATAAAAAAATCCTCTTTTATCCCTCTACAACTTGCAACAAAGTTATTAAAATCATAAGATAAAAACATGTCATCAATGCCATCGTTGGCATGCTATTTAGGAAAGTCATCATGGAATGGTTTTTACTACCCTTCCTTATGCACTCTAAGTTCCAAATGATCCTTACTTCCACCCCCTATGGAAATACCTTTTCCATCCTTCACTTGTACAACTATAGGGCACAAAATTGTCCCTACAACCACACCACTTTCCACCACATCATCCTATAATATTGCTACATTATTCTTACTATCATAGCAACCTATCTGCACCATTGAGGAATCTCCAACATTTTGATCCTTCACCATAGACCTTCTCTCCTTGAGGCCCTACAAATCAACACTTTCTTTCTATCCAAAACATATGATTTTTTACTCATTTGCTGAACTATTTTGCATAGGTTTAAGAATGAACTTCTTACCATCCTTATGAGAAACATGAGTATTATCATACCCATCATGAATTGTCCTTCTTAGGTACTACCAAGGTCTTCCTAAGAGGATATGACAACATGTCATTGGCACTATATCACATAATACTTTGTCTTTATAATCACCAATGGATAACTCTATACAAGCTTGCTCTCTAATAAAAAGGCTTTGTTCATCACTCACCCATGAGGCCCTATATGGTTTATCATGAGGAAATTTATTCAAATGCAACTTGTTGAAAATTTCATAGGAAACCAAATTATCAAAAGAACCTGAATCTATTATCATTTTTCATATCTTACCTTGGCTGGTGCAATGAGTTCTAAAGATAGATACCCATGGTCTTATTTTATGTTGCGTAGTTGTTCCCTTCCTTGCCATGAGAAAGTAACCTTCTAGATTTGGTTCTAGTATGACAACTCCACTTTCGTCTTTCTTTTTCTCTTCTTCATGTGTCAAATCCACTCTTGTATCTACCTTCTTGGAATCCTTTTTAGGACACTTGTAGAAAGGATATCCTATCTCACAACAATTGTAACATTTACTAGTGAAGGTACTTAATCCTCTACCTACACCAAATCTTTCACCACCTCTTTTTCCACTTTTTTTTTATCACAAATAGGCTCCTTACCCTTGTCATTACTACTTTTTCCTTGACTTTCATTAGATTTGTTACCTCTGCCCCTATTGGCATTGCCTCTTCCACTTATTTGCCTCTCTTTCTTTCTTCTCAATTTGTCTTCAGTCTTGATGGCCAAATTGTAACATTCCTTCACATTTCTAGGTGCATTAAGATTAATTTCATATTGTATATTGAAACTTATCCCACCTAGGTATCTTGTCACTTTCTCTTCCACATCTTCATGTGCAACTCTGATGCCAAGTTTATGAAACTCCTTGGTATACCTTTGGACATCCATGTCCTTTTATTTCATATTTTTTAGCCTCTTGTACAAATTTACTTTTTAGTCATTAGGAAGAAACTTCTCCTTCATTTTTTTCATCATCCTATACCAAGATGTGATCTTGGGCCTCCCATTCTTCCATCTATTTTCTTGCACACAATCCCACCAAAGAAGAGCATGGCACTTCAATATTGACTTTGTAATATTTACCTTTTGATTCTCCTCTATATATTCACATTCAAATATTTTTAAATGGCACTAAACCAATCAATTATTTCTTCATCATCCATTTTCCCACCATACATAGGCAAATCATATTTTACCCTAGAATCTCCATTTTTCACGACCTTAAGCAACTTGGCCATTCTCACATCTTCCAAGTTCAATTCATCTTCTACCTAAGGGGCTTCCTCCCCTTCTTCTCCTTCTTCATCCTCATCCTTAATGTATTCATCATTTTTTCCTTCTCTTCTCCTTCTTTCTTTAGCCTACATGGCTTCCATTCTTTCCCTTAAGGCTCTCAACTCCCTGGCAACTGCAACACTCATTCTTAGAGGCATCTTGTCCTTTGCCTCTTTCTTCCAAGCTCCTCACCAACTTTCATGAACCTAATTCCTTGATCTAATACCAATTTGATATAGAGGAAAGTGGTGTGACAAATATTAGGGTCTTCAAAAGTTCTACAAATGTAAAGACTAGGCAAATGATCCTAGGAACCTCCAAATGCACTATATGGCTCCAATGGAAAAAAATGAAAGAAAAGACCTACCCCATGTCTCTAGTACCTTGAATAAAATTCCATAACCATTCCAAACTTCCACCAATAGGTTACAACCTCCTAAACTAGATCTAACACTCCAAACCACTCTTAATCCCCAATAGGCCTAGTCGCCCTCAAATCGAGTAACAATGCAAATAATGCCAAATCTTCCCAAAGCACTCCAAAATATAAAGGTTTATTAAAATACCCCTTTTAACCATCTTTAACATATGTCAAACCCAAGTGTGTTTTTTTTCTACCATAAACCCCTAAAACTGCTACTCCATTTTTTGTTCCTAGATCTAATTGGTTACTTTTCCAAAGGAACTACTAAGAATCCTTACTCTCTAATCCTAAAAACTTGTAAAGTCTCTTATAATGGTCCCAAACCACAAATTTTGGCATTATTTTGTAGACTTGACCTTCCCATATAGGAAAATTACAAAACCCTCCTTAAACGGGCTTAAAAACTAGGGCCTCCTCAATACCCTTTCAAAACCCACTTCCAGATCTCAACCAAAGGTCCTACACCATGTATTCCTCTTTTAATTTGATTATTTCACATAAAAAATACCCTCCTTAAGTCAGATCTTCTGCTTCTATACCTTAGGCATCAATTTTGTGCCCTCACCCTGTAATTTCCAATGGTGAACACCAGAACCTGTTAAATCTCTTGCATAAAATATGTTAGTAACATATATTACATGTTACTTTGAGTCCATTCCATGAGAATTAGAGGTTACATTTATGGAATGGCTCAAGACATTTATAATTGCTTCAAAATACTCACAAAAATCTCACTATTTTGGGATAGTAGAAATTAGAGGTTTAAAGATTTGATAAGATGGACTGTGACAAAAATTAAAGGATAAAAGACACAACTGATTTTATGTTTACACCATCCACAAGAATTTGGCAATTTAAAACAATAAAAAATCATAAAAAGTCTCTAAGAAATGCAAGAATTCTGAATTTTATTCACTTCCAAGCCAAATCTTCATACATACCATCCACCCTCGTACAAATGACTTTTAGAGGTTTGTATAAACTTCAAAATACCCTCTCATTCGGTTCCATAGAGTTGGAACTTATTAAAATCATTAATTAAATGAATTTTGTTATTTCCCTCCAAAAGGACACTAGTCATTAGAGTTTGAATATTTGAATAAAAAACTCTTATTAAATACTTAAATATAATTCCATCCTACTTACAGTTATTCTTCAAGGATCAATATGATTTATTTAATAGGTATAAACAATCCTAAGACCCTTCACAAACCTAGACCTATAAGATCCATTATTTGGTCCTATGGTCCTATTGAGACCATTAGGACAATTACAGATTACACTCAAATCATTACAATCAAATGCCATTATTGGCTTTAAAACATCCAAATTGAGTCCATTGGACCCATGAGTGATTCCATCATGCTTCCTTGGTGTCTTCAATTCCTTCATGTGTCCATATGCTTGTCTAGGTGCCCCTGCACCAATCAACTAAGGGAACAACAAGAGAATACTACAAATATGGAAGCCATTGCAAGTACACTATCTAATGTAGAGTTTTTTGATATCCAAGATCTTGAAGCCACCTGTGATGTGTGGGAGAAATTGAATCTAGTGTATGGTGGAGACAAGAATTTGCAAAAAGCTAAGGTTGTCAGCCTGAAGGGATTCTTTGATGACATGAGGATGGTTGAAGGTGAAAACATTGAGAAACATGGCTAGAGAATCAAGGGAGTGGTTGCTTCTATCAAAAGTGTTAGAGGAACTATTGAATAAGATGATGTGGTAAGTAAAGTATTGATAACCTTGTTACCTCTTTATGCCATTAGGGTTTCTTCTATTTAGGAGTTAAGATCTTTAGGAACTATAACTTTCACTCTTGATGCATTGATTGGAAAGTTAATTGCTTTTGAGCTTAGAAATTATGATAATAGCATTCCAAGGGTTGAAGTTTCATTTAAGGAATATATTTATCTCACTCCTAAAAGTAAAGGAAAGAAAGTTAGTCAAGAATATTCTTCTATGTTAGATGATTATGATTCTATCTTGTCTGAGGAGAATAGACAATATGATTTGGAAGCATTGTTTGAGAAGAGGCTACCTAGAGGAACCAACAAGTATAAGGGTAAGCTACCTTTCAAATGTTTTTCATATAACAAGATTGGACACATTGTTGCTAGGTGTCTTGATGATGATAAGAAGGATAAGACTAAGAGATTAAAGGACAAGAGAAAGAAGATTTTTTTTTTGCTGCAGATGAAGGAGTCACTGATGAGGAATTTGAAGATAATGATGAAGATGTGTTTATATTTATTATTGTTAAAGAAAATCTTCTTGCAGATGGTGAAAAGACATTGATTTCTAGCAAGGATCATGGTGAATAATGGGTAATAGATAGTGGATGTACACACCACATGACTAGTGATTAGAGTAAGTTCACTAAGTTGGAAGAATGTGATGATGGATCGATAAGATTTGGTAATAACTCTCCTTGTTTACTGAAAGGAATTGGATCTATTGCACTTAATAGAAAAACAAATTGTGATGATATTTACTAGGTAGAAGGCCTAGCATATAACTTATAGAGTATAGCACAATTGAATAAAAAAGGTTATCTTGTAGAGTCCAAAGGAGGTATTTGCAAGATACTTGGGAGATCTAGTGATCTGATTGCTACTGGTATGCAGACTAAAGGTAATCTATTCTGACTGAGTACTACTATTAAGAGCTACCCAATTGCAAAATTTGATGATAGCTGGTTGTGGCATAGGATATTTTGTCATGTTAACTTTGATAGCTTGGTTGAAGTAAGTAAGATGAATATTGTTAGAGGTTTTCCACAACTAGTGAAACCATATAATGTCACATGCAAGAAATGTTAATTGGGAAAGCTAACTAGTTCTATTTTTATCAGTAAGTTATTTTCACCTGAAGGTATTATAGATTTAGTTCATATTGATTTGTGTGGTCCTATGAGAAAAAGAAGCTATTATGAATATAAGTACTTTATGATTTTTGTTGATTATTACTCTAGAATGATGTGGGTTACTTTTCTAAAGGACAAATCAAATGCATTCTATTTCCTTAAGGTGTTCAAGGCATGAGTTGAAAAATAAGTAGGTAGGAGTTTGAAGTGCCTAATATCTAACAGAGGAGGCGAGTTTACATCTTTGGAATACAATGAGTTTTGTGAAGCACATGGAATTAAGAGGCAAATGTTAGCACCTATAACTTCTCAACAAAATATGATTTATGAAAGAAGGAATAGAATTATTATTGATGCTATTAGAACCATGATAATTCAAAGAGATGTACCACAAATATTTTGGAGAGAATCTATCAACACTTTTTTTATACTTTGAACTGGGTACAAGTGAAGAAGGGTACTGATAAGACTTCTTATGAGTTATGGCATCGTCACACACCTAGTGTGAAGTACTTTTTTGGGAGCATATGTTATATAAAGAGAGATGAAAATATAGGGAAATTTGATCCTAAGAGTGATGAGGGAATATTCCTAGGATATTCTACAATAAGAAAAGAATACAAGTGTTTGAACAAGAGAACCAATAAGATGATAGAAAGTGCAAATGTGAGGATTCATGAATTCCTAGAGTATACTGATGGATCTAACAAGAATGATTCAGGAGATGATCAGGGGATTGATTATGTTCAACCAGTAGAGAAAGAAGTTTTAAATCAGAACAATGAGATTGAACCAATTCAATCGATAGAGGAGGATCCTAGACATGAACTATTAGTACCAAGGTATGCCAAGTTAAATCATTCAACTGATAAGATTATTGGAGATAGGAATGATGGTGTTCAAACTAGAAGGAAGATCACATAAAGTACTTGTTTGATTTCTAAACATGAACCTAAATCTATAAGAGAAGCATTGAAAGAAAATATATGGGTTAAAGCCATGGAGGAAGAATTAGATCAAATGAAGAAGAAAAATAATTGGGTATTAGTTCCCAAACCTATTGACAAGAATGTGATAAGAACTAAATGGATTTTCAAGAATAAGCTTAATGAATATGGTGAAGTAGTCAGGAATAAGGCAAGACTTGTGGTAAGGTCTTGGTGTGCAAGTTGCAGAAGGAACTTTATGGATTAAAGAGGGCACCTAGAGCATGGTATGTGAGACTCCACTCGTATCTAATTATGATTGGTTTCATTAGAACTGTGAGGATATAAATATCTACCTGAAGATTAAGAAAGATGACAGACTATTGATTGTTGAAGTTCTTGTGGATGACATCATTTTTGGTGGAAATGATGAGATGAGCATGGCATTTGATAAAGAAATGAGAATGAAATGTAAGATGTCTATGTTTGGTGAGATAAAATTATTTGTTGGTTTGTAGATATCTCATCTCAGTTATGGTATCTAGATCAGTCAAACAAAGTATGCCAGGGAAGTGTTGAAATTTTTTTGGTTAGAAGATTCTAAACCAGTTGGAACACCAATGGTGACTGGTTGGAGGCTATCTAAGGAAGATGATTCTAAAGAGGTGAGTGCAACTTTGTATAGATCCATGATCAGTAATTTGTATTATATTGTTTGTAGTAGACCTGATATAGTGCATGTAGTTGGGATTATTGCAAGATTTCAGTCAAATCCAAAGGAATTGCATATGGTGGCCGTGAAGAGAATTTTTAGATACTCGAAAGGGACTAAAGATTATGGTCTTTGGTATGATCACAAAGGAGATTTTACTTTGAGTGTGTTTACTGATGTAGATTGGGAAAGAAATGTGGCTAATAGGAAGAGCACAAGTGGAGGAGATTTCTTTCTTGGAAAGAGACTTGTGTCGTGGATGAGTAAAAAGTAGAATTGTATTTCTCAGTCTAATACATAGGCATAATATGTTGTTTTTGCCATTAATTGTACTCAAGTTGCCTAGATGAAATAGTTCTAGAAGGTATTAAGGAAAAGGTAATTGAATTGGTGATTATCTATTGTGATAATAGTAGTATTATTAATATATCCAAGAACCATGTGATGCACTCTAAGACTAAGCATATAGAAATTAAATAGCATTTTCTTAGAGAGAAAGTTTAGGAGAAAGAAGTACAGTTGGAGCATGTGCCTGCAACTAAGGAGCAGGTTGATGATATTTTCACTAAGCCATTACCTATGGATACATTTCAATATCTCAAAGGCAAGTTGGGGATCCTTCCCCTACCTAAGTAGAATTAAAGTGATGTTGTTGCATCAGTCCAATGTTTCATATTGAAAATCATTATTTGATTGATATAATAAAGGGGCTACTCCTTAGGGGGAGTAGTTGGTGATACAGATCCTACAGATGTTGTAGCGATCTATGGTTTTGTGTTTTTGGCATTGTTGTCAAAGGGAGAGAAGTATCATAAAGAATAAAGAGAGAGAGATATAGAAGTATTGAGCAAAAAGATGAGTCAATGAGATATATAGAGAGACATTGAAGAGAAAATAACATAAGTAAAGTATGTCAATTATGATTATGAGCATTGAGTTGCCATCAATGCCAAAGTGGGAGATTGTTGGCACAACTAATGATGTTGGCATAATTGATGATGGTACAATGAAGGTACATATTTGGTGATTGAGATGATCAATTATTTTTTGTCATTAATGTCAAGTATTGACTTGGTGTTCTTAGTGTGTTTTCAAGTATGTGAGAAGGATGAACAATGTGGTTCAAGTAGTTCCAATGGTCACAATTCTTAAGGGAGACTTGGGGATGTCTCTGGATGATAACTGTATAATCACAACTGTTGATTGTATGATTTGAGAAAGTTATAGTTGATTGGAGTGTGATAGGGCAACTGCTAGAATAGTCTTTGACTAGCAATGAGTGATTTGATTGGTTTATCAAATATATGATATTTTAGGTGGTGCGGTCATAGTATTATGTTGTTGATGCTATATTGATCTTATGGTTACAACCACAACCGATTTGGCTGACTGAATAGTATTTTTTGCGGTTACAAAAGTTTTTTCAAGTGACTAATGATAGTGTTTTTGTGTTACCAATGGTAGATTTTCTGTTCGCGATCGATGATCGTGTGGTGATGAAAAATTTATGTTCCAGTTGTTATGATGATGTGTATAATTTCATTTAAGGTGACGAGTTATCATTATATTGATCAAGGTAAATCATTTTATCAAGATGTAGGTTGTTGGTCAAAACATATTTGACTTTTCTTGATAAAATTAATTGTATAATCTATCTTGTGGCCGACTTGGTAGGTAAAGATGTTTGTTACATTAGTATATGTATTTTGGCATGATCTCCCTAGTTGAAAATATTGGAATAGCGATTTCAATGTGTTGGATAAGGTGTTAAGTCAGTGGAACATTTTAGGGCTTGAGCAGTGATATTTATATTATGAACTCAAATATTTTCATGTGTAGATCGTTATTGTGAAGGTGCAGTCAAGCTAGGGTATTCCAAAGTTATTTGAGGATAGAATGTGTGCATTTCAAAGGATATGATCAAGAAAAGGAGTTTCTATTTTCTAGATCAATCTAATTGTATCCTAATAGTTACAGTAGCCTAAATCCCTTAACCGTGTAGACATTAATAGGTCTTATTTGTAAATACTTTAATAGGGTGACACTTTAGCTAGTGTTTGAAGTCCTCTAACAAGGCTACTCTTAACAAGGTAAAGCTCCTAATAGGGATAGAATTAAATCCCATAACTGGGCGGCACCTAATAGTGTCTTTTGTAAACTTTTAACATGGTTAATCTCCTAACATGGTGTACTTCAAAAGAGAACAAAATTTGTGAGTCTCATCTCACACGTGGTTTTCACCCTTTTGGGTTTCCATAGGAAAGATCACTGTTTTATGTGTTGCATGATTTATGGTGGATGTTTTTATTTGTTTTAAGTTTCATATGCTTATCAATTAGTAAAATAGTGAATGTTATCATTGAAGTTAAAGAAATTAAAAAGAATAAGATAGTTAGATTACCGATTCACCTCCCCCCTTCTCAACAATCTTGGACCTTTAGAACTAATAGGGACCTTTGTTATGAAATTGTATTGGGCACCATAAGAATGAAATAATAATAATTTCCAGCTTTACCAATTGAAGAGCAAGCTCGAGAGTTATATTTTGGGTCATGTTATAGCTCTTAGTATGAGGCATTCATAGTGTGGTCAATATTTCATGATGAAAAGATTAAGAAGGCCCATATTAAGAATAGGGTAGGAGATCTTACCGGTAACTCGACTGTTATGAAAATGAGACCTCTTGATAGATTTGCACTATTCTTAACAAAAGAGACAATGAATTATCAAGAATATGTTAACAAGCTTCTAGAATATTTGAGTAAGTTGAAACTTAAAAATGAAAAAATTCTATGAGAGTATAATAAGATGGTGTCCCTCCTACCTTCTCCACTTCCTACTTCAACTTCTTTAGCTACTTCTTCTCATCGACCAGTGTCAGATGATTGAAGTCCACTGATGAGACAAATTAATGTCTCAATTTTGTTATAATCTTCATACTTTGTTGACACTCTTTATGCTCTAATAGAAATTTCTAAAACATTTATGACTTATACCTATGTGAACTTACACTAAGTATAACTAAAGCCATAAAGCCTATAGGTAGCTTGAATGACATGTTTTGCTAACTATTATAAATATAATGCAGTACTTCATATAGTTATTTTAAGATGTGTTCTAACATTTGAGTAGGGGTTGAAATGTTGACTTGCATATGTGTACCGAATGTTACTAACCTTTCAAGTAAACAAGGAGCAATTCAAAGAGTGGTGCAACCACATTAAAGAAGGAGTGTTAGAAGACTAGTCATGGCAAAAGAATCCAACACGATTCTGAGGGATATGCTGCACCTAGAAAGGAGCTGTTGTTCCAGAGAATATAGGAAATAAGTCTTGCTATATTTCCTAAGAAGTTGTTATTTTGTTATATGCAGTAATTGTAATATGTCATGGTTGTTTTATCACCTCCTTATTTGGCGAGGTTTAATCAGACTTTAATGTTAGGTTTTCAATAAGCGTTAGTCCTCTTTATAAAGGGATTTGATCGACTTAGTTAGGTAATGAGAAAATATATAATGGTGTGTTCAATATAGCAGAAGTTTCTCTTTTCAATTCTTCATGAGTTCTTCAATTGTTATGTAACCAGTTAAGAAGAATTAATGGAAGAGTGATTTTGGATTTTTTTCTATGTTGGTAGTTAGTAGAAGCCAACCAAGGGGGACCACTTGGGAGGTGGATTAGATTAAGATATATTAGATTTTTTTCCTGCATTTTCCTTGCTTTCAAGTAGAGTTACTATTTTATTCTTGGAACATTACTACTGTGGATGTTTCTGTAGCACTTGTAGAAGATATACATGGTGAATGTTTTGAGTTGTTAGACAGGCTAGATTCATTTCACAAGATTTTTTTAGTAATTTCATTAAGTAGTCAAGTGTGTTTACCTTCCTGCAGCAATAGCATAGATTCCTTTCATGCATTTTATCTTCCTGTAGCATAGGTGTTATGACTGCTAAAGGAACTTAGTGCACAAACTATGCTGTCCCATTTCAAGTCTACGTCCCTGGGTTGACAATCTAAATGCATTTCATGATGGGAATAGGTAATATTTAGCATAGATATATTACCCCTTAGAGAGAAAATGGCATGATTATCTTTACCTATTGTGAGACTGTTCATTTTTGGCACCATTTTCGAGGATGGTGTCGAACTAGGAACCTTAATGAGTCCTTTATTTTTCAGATTAGTTTCTTTCTTTTTAGTCAAAATAGAGTGGTTGTGAGCTTGCTTCACAAGTCATCAACTTACTTGAAAGTATCAAAGAAGGCAAGATGTTCATGGTAGATTTCTTCCAAAAGAACCTGTTAAACTGAAAGAAGAATTTGAAGAACTTGAGTTACTATTTCTCGACGCAAGTCCTGAGTTTACTGCATCATCTTCAATAGAAGAAGACACTCATGAAACATTTGACCTCCATCCTTTTGTAGAAATATTAGCCAGCTTCCATAATAATCCCAGTCCAGGACCACCTACTATCCAGAATCTTCCAGTCAATAATACTTTCTAGCCACAGTTTCAATATCCAATACCTCCAGTAATGGCATCTCCTACATTTCCATTTCCTATTCCAAGTCTTATCAACAATCCTAATCTCAAGAACATACGTACTTTAGCACTACCAAAGTTCTATGGCCTCATCACAGAGGATCTTGACACCTTTTTGTTCAAGTTTGACATACTGTGTCAAAGTTTTGACTATAATACTGACAGTCATAAGCTTAAGTTGTTTCCAAAAACACTAAAGGAGTCAGCTCTTAGATGGTTCATGGGCTTAGGAGAAAATGCAGTAGAAAATTGGGATAGGATGAGAGATTTATTTCTAAGGAAGTATAAGAAATACTGCAAGGGAAGTGATTCAAAAGGAGCTGACATCTTTCATATGTCACAAAGGGAAGATGAGACATTAGAGGACTACATATCATGCTTCTTATGTAACTTACAAAAGAACCCTCAACATGCATTGCAGGAGGATTCACAAAAGCTGATTTTTCTAAGAGGAGTGAATGAAAACTAGCTTGAAGCCTTGGACCTCATGGCTAGAGGAAATATATCTCAATCTTCCTAGGATGACCTTCAGAAGATTTGTATGAACTATTTTAGAGTAGCAATCAAGAAAGGAAGGGGATTTCACTCAATGGTGGCTAAAGGAAGTGGCTCTGGTATTTCAAAGATGGAGATTTCAAACTTGTTTTCAGACTTCAAGCAAGACATCATAAATGATGTCACTACACACCTGGACACGATGACTGCCAAGAAGAAGCATGCAGACACAGAGGCACAACTAGCTGAATACTGTCCTCATTGCTGCAAACAAAAGAAGGATTGTCAGTGAAAATTGGTCACAAACTTGGAGAATCAACATCTTCCAACTGAATAATTAAAGATAGAAGGAGAGGATGAGAAAGTATTTTTTGTTGCTCAACATCGGCCATGGGCCAGGAGATAGGGTATGCCTCAAGACCCATTACAAATTTTAAATCCTTATAATAGTCAGTGGAAAAACTACAATGTCCAAAGTCCTCCACAGTATAATCAACCCACTTGGAATAATGCTTGGCCAAATAACCAACATAATCAATGGTATCCTCCACAAAAACCCCAATGGCCATAATTTCCAAACCAATGGAAACAACCACAAGGGAATTGGAAACCCACTAATCAGTGGAGAGGACCTCAGCAATGGCCTAATCCAAATCTTGGATATCCACCTTTACCACCTCCAACAAATATACCTACAATAATGCCACCACCTGCAAATACAGGTCCTCAAAAGCAAACATAGTTACTTGCTCAACCACAATTAAATCCCAACAGTCAAAAACCACAACAAAAAATGTATGCTACCAATGCTCAGCAGTACCCTACCTATGCACTTAACATAGCTGATCTACATTTAAGATCAGGTACTACCTTGCATGTGCCTAAGCCACCTCTTATCACTGAAGTGCCAGACCTTCCTGCAGCATCAGTACCAATTCCAGAGAATGCTTTGCCAAATAATGTTGCCCCAGAGAATGTTTCCAACTTAGCTAATGCTCGTGCATCAATTAAACTGCTTTTTCCTTAGAGGCTCAGCATGGACAATCCCATACCAAAAGAAGACCAACCATTTGATATCATTGACCAGCTAAAGAACATGCATGTCCAGATTCCCCCATTTCAAGCAATAAAAGATGTTCCAGTTGATGGAAAAGCAATAAAAGAAGCTTGTCTTAAAAAGCCTGGAAGAAAGAAAAAATATCCTACAATAGTTCATGTTATAAGACAATTGGCTAATATCATGTTAGGAAAACTGGTAATACCAAAATATTTAGATCCAGGGAGTCCAGTTGTGAACATCATCATTAATGGTCAGTCTATCAAAAATGCATTAATAGACTTAGGTGCTGCCATTAATGTAATGACTAAGGATACTATGAATAAACTAAGCATTGAAGGGTTGACAATATTATAACCAGCAGACAGTTCTACTATCACCCTTGATGGAATGATAGAAGACATAATAGTTACCTTAGATTCTTGGGAGTACCCCGCTGATTTCATGATTCTATCACCAAAGGTCAATCTTGCTGGTTACCCTGTTATCCTAGGACATCCATGGTTGGCAACAAATGATGCAAACAGAAGTTGTAGATCAAGGAACATGACAATATCAGATGGGAAAGCAACTAAGAAACTAGCATTGTATCCTCCAGCTCAACCACAGCCAGATTTAAGTACACCTATATGGCCAGATTTAGGAAATGGAGAAGAAGAACTGAATTCTATGGTTCAGCTCATGATGTTACACATGAAATCTTTTCTAAAGATGCAAGAGGAAGATGAAGTCATTTAGAGCATTCTTATTAATGACCTTACAACTACTATTGAGCTTTCTAAGGGTCATAATCTCCATGTGAATAATAAGATGCCTTCTCAACAGATGGAGCAACTAACCAAACTGTTGCAAACACATGAGAAAGCCTTTGCATGGGACTATGGGGACATGAATGGATTAAGCCCTACACTATGTACTCATAGGATTTATATAAATGAAGGAAGTCTACCACTCCATCAACCTTAGAGGAGGATTAATCCAACATTAAGGGAGATAGTCAAAACTGAATTACAAAAGTTATTAGATGCTAGCTTTATATATCCTATATCTGATAGTAAATGGGTATCACCTTTGGTTATAGTACCCAAGAAGGGGGGTAAATGGAGAATCTATGTGGATTAAAGGGAGTTAAACAAAGCAACAAAGAAATATCACTTCCCTTTACCATTCATTGACCAAGTACTTGATACTTTAGTCAGTAAGAAGTATTTTTCCTTTCTTGATGGATATAGTGGATTCAATCAGATAACTATTGCTCCAAAAGACCATGAGAAGACTACATTCACATGTCCATGGGGGACATATGCATATTCAGTCCTACCTTTTGGGTTGTGTAATGCACCGGCAACATTCCAGAGGGCTGTAATTAGTATTTTTACTGACATATCACATGATTGTATGGAGATATATATGGATGACTTTACAACATTTGAAGTGACATTTGAAGAGGCTTTGAAGAACCTTGAAAAGGTGCTAATATGATGTAAGGAACATAAAATATCCCTTAATAGTGAGAAATGCTTTATGATGATGGAGGAAGGAGTAGTACTTGGACATTTTATTTCAGAAGCAAGAATTCAAGTGGAACCAGCTAAAGTTGAGGTAATACTCACATTACCTACCCCTACTAAGAAAAAAGATGTAAGATATTTCTTAGGACATGATGGATACTATAGATGCTTTATTCAAAATTTTAGTCAAATTGGTAGTCCTCTGTATACACTGCTGACAAAAGAAGATAAATTTATATGGATACAAGCATGTGATGAGTCCTTCCTGCAGCTAAAGAAACTTCTAACAACTACACCAATCCTGAAAGGACCAGATTGATCTATCCCATTTAATATCCATATAGATGCATCAGATTATGCCATAGGTGTTGTGCTAGGACAATAGCCTACCAACCTTGAGAATGCAATTTACTATATCAGTAAAAGCCTCCATGGCCCTGAATTAAACTACACAATTACTGAAAAGGAACTCCCAGCTATAGTTTATGCATTGAACAAATTCTGACAGTATGTCATAGGCTATCCCATTTTGTTCACACTGATCACTCACCAATAAAATATCTTATGAACAAACCTACTATAATAGGTAGACTGGCAAGATGGCTTTTACTATTGCAGGGATTTGATATAACAATTGTTGATAAGCCAGGGAAGGCAAATGTAGTTGCTCATTACTTGTCTAGACTACAAATGTTGATGAAGACACCACTCAGGTTGAAGATACATTTATAGATGAACACTTGTTCCACATAGCAATCAAAAACCCATGGTATGCAAACATAGCCAATTATCTTGCAACAAATAAGATGCCCCCACATTTTTCTCAAAAGAACAGGAAAAAGCTTGCAGAGAAAAGCTTTCAATTTTCATGGATAGATAACAATCTATTTTACCCTGGTCTAGATCAGATCATGAGGAGATGTGTGAGAGAAGATGAAATATATGACATACTCCATGCTTGTCATGAAAAGCCATGTGGAGGTCACTTTGCAGCAAAGAGAACAACCTTGAAAATATTAACAAGATATTATTAGTCAACATTACATAAAGATGCAACCAGTTATACATAAAAATGTGATAAATGCCAAAGGATGGGTCGTCCAAAAAAATCAGATGAGATGCCACTTAATCTACAAGTGGTGATGACACCCTTTGATAAATGGGGTATGGAATTCATAGGACCAATTGATCCTCCATCAAATGGAAAATCTTATATCCTGGTATGCATGGATTATCTAAGAAAATGGGTGGAAGTGAAAGCAATGTAGAATGCCAGAGATGAAAAAGTAGCTAAATTCTTGTATGAGGATATTTTTACCTGTTATGGAGTTCCAAGAGAATTAGTCATAGACCAGGGAGCAAAGTTCACTTCAAATCTGATCACTGAGCTAATGAAGGAGTATAGCATAAGGCATCGAAAGTTAAGTCCTTACCATCCACAAGCAAATGGATAGACAAAGGTGACAAATAGAGAAATAGAGGCCATATTAACAAAAAATGTACAATTGCATCGCAGAGATTGGAGTAGCTAGTTAACTGAAGCAGTTTGGGCTTATCTCACAACATGGAAGACCATAAAAGGCTTCACACCATTTGAATTAGTGTATGGAAAGGAAATAATGTTGCCCATAGAATTTTAACACAAAACATTGCGCACAACTTTGGAGTTGAACATCAATCTTCTTGCAACACAAACAAAGTGCCTTCTCCACCTCAACTCATTGGATGAAATGCAAAAGTCAGCATTGGAAAGGATATAGCTAATCTAGAACCAAAGAAAGAGGTGGCATGATTCACATATCAAGAATAAACACTTTCAAGTAGGTGGTTGGGCTCTATTGTGTGATTCTCGATTTAGGGAGATCCTAGGAAAGCTGCAAACCAGATGGCTGGGACCATATAAAATTCAATATGTCTATGATAATGGAGTAGTCCAACTGATCACACTTGATCCAGTCCAATTTAAGTTTCTTGTCAATAGACACTTCCTATGCCTATATCACAAGCCTCAAACCAAGGAAGAATTCTTGAAGCCATTCAGCACAAAAATTTTAACAGCACCTCAGGTAATAGTTCCTGTAGCAGAAGGTGAAATCATTCCTTCTACAACCTCACCATAACATGCCTTCAAAAAATCCCATAATAAAAATTTATTTAATATGGGGTATATTTCTTTATTCACTTTTCTCTCTTCTTCTTACCAACTCATCTCATTCCTCTGTCTACCACCCACTCAAATTGCACGTCACCCACAATGTCTATTTTAATGCTTTCAATAAAACACCATGTCAGCACTTTCATGTGGTTACTGGGCTTGACACTCTCATCAAATCACATTCGTGTGTACGGTAACAAATTGCCAGGTGCAACTTTTTAACTCTTTTCTCACTTTTAGTGCATAGGTTTGAATAATTATATATAGTATTGCATTACATGTATGATATATGCATCAAGCCAGTTTCCCATTCTCATGCCAAATTTATCAAGTGAGGACGCTTGTCAAAATTTTGTAGGGGGAAGGAGAAGTGTAATAACTTCCAAGTGTTATTCCTAAGTCACCCTAGTCACATCCTCATCACATCAATGTTGTACTTAGGCTGCATTCTATTAATTCTTTTAATCCAACACATTTGTCGTACTTTCAAATTCTAATTTTCTGAGCTTGACATGAATTGAAAGGACCATAATTACATTATGAGATAACTCCCACTTAAGACTCTGATGTCCTCTATAATCAATGCCATTATTATTGTTCATGTCAAGCATAATAGAGGTAATGTAAGCAAAAATCGGTATTCTCAAGAATAGCAATTGGGATTTCAAGAAGAAGCTATTTAGAGAGTGTAAGAAGACCGAAGATTAGCAGTGAATTGGAGAGAAAAAAAATTGAAGACTAGGCATTATTAAGATGAGGGGACAATTACAAAGACATGAACCAGTCATCCATGGTATTTTACTGATGAATGTTGAAGCAGTTCATAGATTTAATCCAAGTGGATGGCTAGGGTATTTCCTTTAGTTGACAAAATTCAATGAGGAGGTTGCAATAGAATTTATGGGCACTTTTAAAGAGGGACAAGCAACTGTGTGGGGTTTAACAGTTGTTGGTACTGAGGAAAGAATTGCAAAAGTCATTGGATTACCGACTTCGTTGGAGAGCACTATCCTAACGAGCATGACGCCAGATCATCTTGAGCTCAATTCTCCTGACCGGGTGATCCTCCACTTGAAATCACTAAGTAGGGATGCAAGAGGTTGTCTCTTCCACCACCATTTCTAGAATTGGCTAACCACATTATTAGGTATTTAACTTGTGAAGGAAGATTCTCAAACCTGCATGCCCACCATTTCAAATTGCTTAGCTATTTAAGGCATAATGTTCAGGTCAATGTTCCTAATTTTCTCTATAATATGTTAAGCATTAGTGCCAAAGAAACACAAAAGGGTAATGCAAATTCCATAAGCCACCATGCCCTAATAAAGCTTTTGGTTGAAAAATCCCTTAGGGATGTCTCTCCCATGTCCTAGGCAAAATTTGTTCAGTTTAAAACCTTGTAGCCCCAAGTTAACCCTATTGCTCAACCTCTAGTGAATGAAGTAGAGTCTTCTGGGCCTAGTGAAGAAACAACTGAAAAAGGAAAAGAACTAGAATTGTCCCCAGAAAATAAGTCTACTGATCCCACTCCAGATAGTGATATACCTACTTCTTCCATGAAGAAAGGAAAATATAAAGTTGAAAAAGAAATCCCTAACCTAGAAGGTGAAATTCAAAACCCTACAGTCCAAATAAATAAAAGAAAAAGGTCAAGTCATGTAGCGTCCGTTCCTACAATGTCTACTCCTACAACACAAAAGCCAAAAAGATTTCTCCAAGCTAAAACTATAGTGGTTGAAGAGGAAACTGTGCATAGAAGCCCTCACATGCGAGGACAAGTGCCTTCACCTTCCCTTGGAAATCCAAATGTTTTAGTACCAAAACCTAATCTAGAACTCTTTGTTGAAAATATTCCTGATGACTCCCCTTTGTGGGTGGAACCTCAAATATAAAAGAATCTAAAAATGTGCAAGCACCTGATAGTAGCATGCCACATGATGATCAAGGAATGCCTTAGCCAAGCCCATATGTAGTACAAGATTACATTCCTATGAATGATCAACCTACTCCTCTGTAACACCCTGTATATTCCAATTTCTCCATTATACCCTAAAGATCCACATGGTTCACTAAGTATTTTCAGCAAGCTGCCAAAGAAAAGAAAAAGAAAGTTGCGTTGCAAGAATTTCCCTCACAAACAATTTAGTATGTACTCTTTAACCTATACAATCATTTTGTTTTTCAAAAGACCTAGTGGAGACAAGAAAGAGATCAAATGTAGAAATAGATATTTGATAAGGATGATGAATTTGAATCTCTTAGGGAGCAGCTAAAGAAACAAAAACAACAAATGGACAAGGCCCTAAAACTAGCCGACCAGGTCATAGCTTGTAGACCACCACCGAGGGTATATGCTATTTGTTTAAAAGAACAATTTCTTTTGTTTCAACTTATGATGACCATGAAGAATATTGATTGTGAGTTCAAGTCAGCCCAAGATTTTTATGGAATATATCAAACTCTTCCCCCATAGCAGCATAATTTATTATGTGAGCTATATTTACACAACTTTATCATCCCACATGAAACAGAGTGGAATCCTCTTCTCTATATAGGGGATATTCAATTAAGGGCTTTTATGTCATGGATGCATAATGAAGAAAACTATGACAAATGAACAATTACAGGGATCTAGAAAAATTTGAACCCTTACCATTAAGGGTTGAGTCACATAAGCTTGATGTCCTTTTGAGGGATTGGCTCAATTTGACCTATGGGAAATAGAAGCCTAAAATTAGGGAGAGAGTCTTTGCATTGAGAGATAAGGTCTACATAGACTATTAGACATAGCCCAATTTTATAGTCCAAAGAGCTCTTATAGGGGTAAGAAGCCGGTGGAACAAATTGCCAGAAGCTTTCAGGAAAGCAGAGCCACAAAACCCAATTAAATTCGAATTAGCTGTGCATAGAATGACTAAATATATGTAGTTGGCATGACAGGTCATAAGGGAATTATGGATGCCTTTATCCTTCCAACCATCTACACTCCTCTGGCCCCTATACAACATCAATGCTACTAGATTGGATCAGTTGGTTGAGGAGCACCAAGGAGATTACTTGGAAAGAACAAGAGGATTTTACTACACTTTCAGGAGTGGAAAGAAGGGGAAGAAGACTATCGGTGATTTTAGGACTATAGCCAGGAAATACAATGCTTGAGGGCAAGCATTCTGTTAGTATGGGGCAGATGATGAGACAAATTAATGTCTCAATTTTGTTATAATCTTCATACTTTTTTGACACTCTTTATTCTCTGATAGACATTTCTAAAACATTTATGACTTATACCTATGTGAACTTATGCTAAGTACAACTAAAGCCACAAAGCCTATGGGTAGCTTGAATGACATGTTTTGCTGACTATTATAAATATGATGTAGTACTTCATATAGTTATTTTAAGTTGTGTTCTAACATTTGAGTAGGGGTTGAAATGTTGACTTGCATGTGTGTACCAAATGTTACTAACCTTTTAGGTAAACACGAAGCAATTCGAAGATTGGTGCAACTGCATTAAAGAAGGAGCATTAGAAGACCAGTCATGGTAGAAGAATCCAACATGGTTCTTAGGGATATGCCACACCTAGAAAGGAGCTTCTATTCCAGAGAATATAGGAAATAAGTGTTGCTATATTTCCTGAGAAGTTGTTATTATGTTATCTGCAATAATTGTAATATGTCATGGTTGTTTTACCACCTCCTTATTTGATGAGGTTTAATCAGACTTTAATGTTATGTTTTCAATAAGTGTCAATCCTCTTTATAAAGGGATTTGATCGACTTAGTTAGGTAATGAGAAAACATAGAATGGTGTGTTCAATATAGCAGAGGTTTCTCTTTTCAATTCTTCATGAGTTGTTCAATTGTTATGTAACCAGTTAAGAAGAATTAATGGAAGAATGATTTTGGATTTTTTTGTGTTGGTAGTTAGTAGAGGTCAACCAAGGGGGCCCACTTGGGAGGTGGATTAGATTAAGATATATTAGATTTTTTTCCTGCATTTTCCTTGCTTTTAAGTAGAGTTACTATTTTATTCTTGCAACATTACTACTATCGATGTTCCTGCAACACTTGCAAAAGATAGACATGGTGAATGTTTTGAGTTTTTAGATAGGCTAGATTCATTTCACAAGATTTATGTAGTAATTTCATTAAGTAGTCAAGTGTGTTTACCTTCTTGCAACAATAGCATAGATTCCTTTCATGCATTTATCTTCCTGCAACATAGGTGTTATGACTCCTAAAGGAACTTAGTGCACAAACTGTGCTATCCCATTTCAAGTCTACATCCTTGGGTTGACAATCTAAATGCATTTCATGATGAGAATAGGTAATATTTAGCATAGATATATTACCTCTTAGAGAGATAATGGAATGATTATATTTACCTATTGTGAGACTGTTCATCCACTTCAAGAGATAAAGGCACTTAAGAAAGAAGTAGCAAGGTTGGAAGATGAGCTCAAAAGGAGAAAAGTTGCTAAGAAAAGTTCAAAGGATGATGAAGAGAAGAGAGTCAATGGTTTGGTATAAGAGACTAGTACCTTGTCATAGGAGTAAAATTCGCTTAAGCATGAAGTAGAAAGGTTTAAAGATGAGCTCAAAAGGAGAAAAGTGGCTGAGAAAAGTTCAAATGATGATGAAGAGAAGAGATTCAATGATTTGGTAGAAGAGGATAATACCTTTTCACTCCACTCTTTTGTTTCCATGATACTTGTGACAGATGATTCATCTGTATTGACTATAAATCTATGAAACCATAAGATGACCTACATCTAATACATTTCTAAACTTGTTTGGGCAGCTTATAAATAATTTTAATACAATCAATGAGATTCATGTCAAGACAATAGTCAGATTGAGATGCTTCCAAAAAAACTAGTCTCCTCTTGTGGAATGCTTACAAATGTTGCTCAAACATGAATATTTGGATGATATTATTCACAATTCCATTTTGAAAATTATTGAGAAATTTGATTAGTTGTGCAATATTATACAAAATCATATATTTTTCCATGACAAGTGAATTTGGTTGGAGAGGTTTTATGAGGACTAGCCAATTTAGGTTCCTCTTATTTCGACAAAAGGAGGGGAGTTGGAGAGATTTTCAATCTAGAGGTTTGATTTTTATCTTAAAGTCAGTCACACAACAAGAGGATATGATAATTTTAACATTATAAACATGAGACTGTTGAATTCTATGTTGGACCAACTTTACTCCATTGAGTATTGGATGCTCAAGTTTTGCAGGATTGTGCAGATTATGCTTGATGAATATAATAATTATCATATGACACAGGTCAATCGGTTTCCTAGTCCTGAAGCCTAGAGGAGATTTGGAAAAAACTTACAAAGAAAAATCTCCCTTTTTAATTGGAGATGCAATTTTTTGTTTGACAACATGTTACATATATATGTATACATACCTACATTTATTAATTCCAATATCCATGATGGCATAAATTTTATTTGTTCTACTTCTCATTAATTGGATCTGAAAGTGAATATGTTATTTATTTTACAACTAAAAGTAAATATGTTATTTATTTTACAAGAAGTTTTCATTACATATGGAAACTAAAATATAATCCAATTACACAAAACCATACCGAAATAACATTTATTAGAATCATTTAAAAATTAAAATGAATTTCAAATTAAAACAAACTTTTTTTTCAATGAAAATTGAATGACTAGATAGTCATAGAAGATATAATAAATTGTAATTTAATTATCTCTTTCATACTAATAAGTTTACATGGTACAATTTACATCTCTTTAGGATGGTCTATGGTGATGAGTTTGAATGCCCTTTGTAGCATGCTCCATTGATCACTTGATGAAACTACAATCTTTTCCATTATTCTATATCCGACTTGCAATTCTTCTAACAATTCATAGCAAGAAGTCATACTTGAAATGATTGTACTAGATAAAGATACATTCAAGGATATCAATGGTTTGATACAATACATATTATGAAATCACTGTGTCATTTTTTGTAGGGTGTTCCACTTTGCATATGATGGAAGTCTAATTTGTTGTAATGTATGGTAAGTGACTTGCAAATTTATCAGTAAGTCATATTTGGAAGAGGAATTTGACACTGATATTTCATTCAATGTCGCATTCAAGGTTATCTATGGTTCGATGTCATCCAAAAATATCACCTCATTTGTGTCCTTAGGAAATTGGTCTACATCACCCTTCATTTTCTCCTCCATATTCATTTTAAAAGAAAAAAATCCAATTTATTGATTTTTTGTGTCAACACTCTTCGACAAAATAAGACTATCAATTTTTGTTCCTTTCCATCAAGCTTCATCACCTTTTTTACAACCCTACCTACACATTCCTCTTCTTCCTATAGTTTCACACATTTTTGAATGATAGATGATGCCTTTATTGAGGTAGCAATGCGGTTGTGAATTCCCTTTAATGCCAAATATTTGTCACTGGCTTTGTATACTGTTTGCAAAATTTGTTTTGCAATTTTCTCTCTTGAACAAACCTCTCTATTCTAAGCAATGTATTCATTGAGCTTCACATAGTGTACTCTCACACTTTCATTCAATTCAAACCACTGACACAACTAGGCATTCCTCTGCCTTATTTTCCACCTATTTTTTTCTTTTATATACCTCATTGTATTCTTAGTATTTCCTTCATTCCATTCTTGGAAGTTTTTATTGTATTTTCAGCCTTTTGCAACTCTTGGACCATTTTTTCACCTATTTTCTTTCTTCCTCTGCTATTTCTTCCCTCTCTTTTTCCTTTGTCATCCGATGCTCCAATTGGTTCTATAAATTTTTGTTTGTGGCAACAAAAATCTCTAGACTTTTGGATAATTGGGTTGTAGTGGCTCTTTCATTGTCAAATTTTTTATTGCTTTCAGTCAATCTTTCATTTAGTTCATTTAGTTGTGCTTCCATCTATTTTTTCTCTATAATTTTTGATCTAGAGGTAGAATTTTTTATCCTTTTATGTAATTCAGTGCACTTGTTATTTGTTTCTTTCCTCCTTTCTTTCTCATTCCAAGTCTTCCTATAACACCTCTCTCTCTCTCTCTCGCATGCACATGCACACACAATGATGTCTAGACCACTTGGTTGGTACTTTTTGATACATTAATTTTGTCCACATTGTTAACTTTGGAAAAATCCGTTTGGATGATGCTAATGTAAAATTGAGAAGGATATATCTAACTCTGCAGTAGATTTTGATTCTTATCTAGGGGCATAACAACCATGCACTCCATCACTTCTTTGTTTGGGTCATATGTGGGAAATACCCTATTTTATATAGGTTGTTCCTTAGAAGATGTAATAGTTGCACCCCTCTTCAATTTATTCTTATTTTTTATTTGTATTTGATCTTTCTACAAATTGATCAAAGAAAACATTATAATGAAAACCTGGGGTTGCAGACATAATTGAACATTTGAAAGGTGAAATATCACTTGTAGAAATGAATGCACCTCCACCTATGCACGTGGTTCTAACTAATGCATTTTGAGGATTAGCAATACCCATTCCTAAATCCCATCCCACTATCACTTGCAAGTGGAATTTTTGGACTCTTCTGAGGTGTTTGTTTTGAAGCTGCAAACAATATATTTGGAGTGGCAATTGATAGAGTTAGAGTTGTACTCACCATTTTTGTCATAACCTTTTACTTCTTCATGATACCTTGATCAATGGGATTCTATAAGTGTATAGTATCTTCTACTATTGGCCTCTTGTGAGAGATATCTTGTTGTTGCATTGGTGCATGCCAACTAGTAATAATACCCATTCCATCCCCATCAGTGGTAGTAGCACATGATTAAACACCAATACCATGTTCTGGTTGTGATTGAATATGAGTGTGAGTATTATCCACATCAATGATAGTGAAACTTGATTCAACACCATGACCAATCCCATGCTATTGTTGTGATTAAATATAAGTATGGGTACTCTCCCTAGATTTCCCACCAGTGGCAATGGCACTTGGTTCACCACCAATAGGAATACCATGTTCTAGTAGTGGTTGTGATTGAATCTAGGTATGTACAAAAACTAGATTTGAAGCTCTAACAAAATGAGATGTAGGGGTATGAGTAATATCTTTATGTGATGATTCAACTCCAATGACTAGTTTCTGACCATATTTTCTTTGAAATTTTGTGAACATTAGTGTCCAATTTCCTTGTCCTCAAGGACCCAGACCATCTCAACCTTCATAAACCATTTTTTCCATAATGGTTGCCTCTTTGGTATATGTTTATTTCAAGGGCTCATCCAATTTTGCAGAGGCTATAGTAGCTATTAGAGATGTTGTGGGATTCTTCTCAATGTCATCCTCACTATCCTCATCACTTTTTTCATATTCTTCACTGGGATTCTCTTTATTCCACAATTTTCTAAACTTTTCATCCTCATCAATTTTATCAAGATCTACATTGGTATTTGGTTCACCAAGTTTCTTCCTCATAGTCCAAATATTAGTAACTTTAGTTCTAGTCCATGGTCTATCCTCACATTGTTTCATTATATTCTTTGGGATAAATTTTGTAGATGGATTAGCAACGTTTTGGTAGAAATTGTTGCACCTCCTGTTTTCATTTTGATTTTGGGTGCCCTACTCTATTGTTCCTTGTGGGTGCAATGCCATATTTTGTGATGATAATTATTCTATTGAAATATTTTATTAGTTTGTATCCTTGTACTTTTGTATTTTGGGAAATGATTGGAGGTTTTATTCACCAGTTATTTCCTCCATGAGCTCTTGAACTGGGTATTATTATTAATATAATTATCAGTACCTTGCCACTTTTTCCAAAAAATAAATAAAATTATTCTACTGAAATATTTTTGTCAGCAATAGTTTTCTCCATCAATTTTTTTACCTCATCCCAGAAGTCCCTATTTTTCAACAATTCTAGCAATGGTTTACTTTCATGTTGAAATTTGTTTGCAAATTTCCTATTCCGCACAAAACTTTTCTGAATGACATTGCATGGTTCATA